>JAYKKI010000001.1:56982500-57552500 GCA_039881145.1 Druceiella hillmani
TGATGTGTTATAGAAGGATTAAATTAAAATCTAATTAACTTTTTGATAACATAAGTAGAACAAATTAGATTACCATCGTTTTTGCCTAGAACTTGTTGAGGGTTAAAATTAATTCTTGGTTCTAAAAAAGCTATACCTCTTCATTTTGTCACTCTTACTTAAATATGTACAATGGTAAAAATTTCCACAAATTATTTTTCGGAAAAATTGCCGTGTATACGAATACTTTTGAAAAGGAATTTTTGTAGCTTCGTTTAGAGGAGGAATGGAAGACTGTCTGTGGAGGAATGGAATGGCTCTCGTGATTTCAGCTAGCGAAGACAAAATTGTGCATTTTAGTAATCGACAATATATTAATACGAGGAAAAAAGTAGGTTAACATAGAATGTCATCATAAATAATTAACGTAGAAGTAAATTTATAGGGACATTATATGAAAAAAATGATACATTTATGTAATACTAAAATGAAGGGTGTAAAGCATATGCAAAAAATAAGTATGGTACTAGTCATTAAGAATTTTTAATTGTTGTAGTTTATTTATATGGGTCAAGTATATAATTAGGGCAAAATAACAAAAAAAAACTAACTGGTAAGTGGAAAATACTAAGTAATTTATCACAATTTCAATTGAAGTAAGAGAAATGGAAGCATATATATATATATATATATATATATATATATATATATATATATATATATATATATATATATATATATATATATATATATATATATCTTTATATATTCACTGCTCTTTAAGTATTGTGTGGCTTTAATCTTTAGTTATAAGTAGAGTTTTATATTTTTACAAACCTTACAAATAAACGAAAACTAAGTGCATTTTAACACCACGATATTTAAATAGATTGTGTGCGTTATTCTAATTGTATTAATAGACTTTATAGTTTTTGAAGATTTATATACTAACAGTATTACTACTACTTGTATACTAACAAATTTAAAGTATATACTAACAGTGTACCTTACAATCATTTTTCATCAGTTAATTTAAAGTATTGACGAAGGCTAGAAAGACCTGGAAGGACATAGTCTTTTAAGGTTATATGCTTCAAAGACTTATCTACACAAAATATAACCTATTTTCTAGGTAATATAGTTATATTAATTTTATTACCGTCAATACGTGGATTCAATCAATGAAATATTGCGATAAAAATTTATTACATATGACTTTAGATTTATTTGCTAGTTTTACATGATAAAATAAAAAAAAAACTGACCAAGTGCTTTTTCACAAATAGGCTATTAGGATCGTGCATCGTGGATCGTGCGTGTAGTCGCATAAAGGTATCAATTCATTCTTATAATTATGTGCCAGTAGAGTGTGATGCACATATAACCTTTAAGATCTGTAGTGTTAGTTTAATTTTAACTAGTTAATGCTATAAGAACTTGAAAATTTAATAAAAATTGAAAAAAATTATAAATATGTTTACATATGTCGCTCTTATTAATTCTCAGGTTTTAATCATTTAAATTACAATTATATTATTTAAGTTTTTATACAAAATTTAGGTAACGTTTTATCTATGAAATCTTATTATCAATAGCTCGGAGTTTTTAAAGATTTTACTGAGTGATATTTTTGAGAATTCAAAACTAGCATTTTCAAAAAAAGTTATCTCATTTTGTTATACAATGTGTTTAAAAATATCTTTAACATACATGGACATAACAACATGGAGTTTAACTATTCATTTGATATCTTGTAATACGACATTCAAAAATAGAATTTTGCACCTGTTTTCTCAAAACTCGCCCCAAAATAATAATTTAACTGCCTGTAGATTAGTTATATAAGTTAACCATTACCCTGTAGCACCGTATCAAATTAAGTGTAATAAATAATAGAGAGGAAAATTCCAGGACAAACTTTTAGATTGGTTGGTTAAATTTGAGATCGCAGTACATTTTTAAATAAATATATTTTGAGTCGGTTCTCAGAATGGGAATTCTAGAAGACCAACTTATCTATAGAAAAACTTTTAGCAGTTAAAAGGAACTTTAAAGAAAAAAAAATAACAATAAATACATAAAAAAATACAAAAAAAAACGAAAAAAAAATGGAAGAAAAAATACAAGAAAATAATCGATTAGTCAATTTCATTAATATTTTAATTTCTAGTACAGATTATATATATATATATATATATATATATATATATATATATATATATATATACTTATATATCGCCTCCTATTATTGTAGTTGTTTACATCATTTTCGTCTATATATTATATACGCATTATTTTAAAAATTTGTATAAGGAACAAATTATTGAATTTAATTAATTAATAGATTATTCTCGCATTTTTCGTTATCATTGCTGTTATTGTTTATTTTAAATACAATTAACAAAATAAACTTATTGGACTCCACTCTTTAGAACAACAAAAACACGGAGACGTAAGAAAATTCGCGGAATAAAAGACGCAATTCCTTTGAGAGGTATCGCTTTACAAATATGCTAATTGGGGAAAAAACTGGAACTAGGTATCAAATATCGTGACTACCTTACCTAGCAAGAAAAAAATCGACATTGAAATGAATGAGATGAGAATAGTTTATGAAGATCAATGTCCTGCTAATATTATTATTTACAATTATCTCTATCAACCATGGCGCATGGCGTATAGAAAACAATTCGTGTGTAGGACATCAAATGAAATCATCACGTCAAGCATTGTCGAAAAAGTATAAAAAAAAATTATTGGACCCTATTTACGTTTTGATGATCCTACACGATAATTTTGGTATTATAAAAGTAAATCACAAGGTGGATGCCGAGAAGGTTCACGCTGCTTCAGAAGCAACAGCAAATTAAAACATCAAAACATTTTTAAAGCTGTGTACCGGAAATTCTACTTTATTCTGGAATTAGTAATGGTACGGCTCCATGAATTTTAAACTGCAATCGAAAAGAAGTTGAAGTAGCATAAGGACGATGCATTACAGAGTCGAAATCGGCCAGAGAATCGATAGTTACTATTTTTTGAGGTTCAGAAGAAATTTTGATGATCTACAAAGAAAAGAGTGTCACTATAATCAGAGAGTTATACTCAATATTCTAAGAAAGAATGAAAAAATAATCCATCAAAAAAAGTCGGGAAACATATGTGATAATGTCTGTTGCTTTTTCCATAAGCAATACACATTTTGAAAATGTTTCCCATAAGACCAATGTTGCAACGCTATGGCTGTTCTACCCATGTATAGCTTGAAATGTATGAATCAACTATTGCACAGCCTCGACCTGCCTCCAACGATTATTACTTGTTTCCAGATTTTAAAAAGGAGCTAAAGAAAAAAAAATTATATGACGAACATACGAAGGAGACAACTTCAGCTAATTTTAAGGGCAAGTATTATTTGTATGTACAATTTTTTTATCGACATTTCATAATTAATTATAAAATATGAAAATATATTGACCTCACTAGGAATAGTAACGAAAAGGAAAAATATTTCCTTGTTTTTTTTAAAATAAAACCATTTTCTTCCGTTTTTATTCGGCTTCTGGATCAACATTTGTATTTTTTCTAAATTTTCGCACTATTAACACAATGCTATCAGTGTAAGGACAATTCGTACTATCACATTCGTACATCACATTTTCATAAAGAATATAATGACAAGAACTGAAAAATTTCATTTCCTGCCGACATTTATGGATTTCTTTAAGTCAGTTTAGATGTATGAAATATTATTTCTGAACGTATAGAAAGTAATTTACACGAACGAAAGTAATTTTTTTCTCTTCTTTAATCAATTATTGGCAAATAGAGACTCAGATCAAGGCATATTCTTTAGATCATTGTGATACTTAACGTACTCTTCTTCTACAAGTAATTTTTCGTAGAAATCATAAACTTATTAGAAAATACACGCTTAATAAAGTTATGAACACCGCACATATACATATTTTTAAAAATAAGACGCATAGGCAATATGTAACCGGACTATGTCAGTATTGATTGTCGGCTAGCGATGTTTTCAAAGAGAATTTGTTTCATTACACTTTTGTTTATTTACACTACTCTATCGACTGTTTATTTAGACTCCTCTATCGACTCTAACCAACTTAGTCGAGTAATAGTTTTATTGGATATCTGATAAATTAAGGTGACCTTTACGTGGTAGACAAGGCGTCATTACTGAGATGGTTTGGACTATAACTAAATCTTCATTTTTTTTTAATGATGAACATATGAAGGATAAATTATTTAGATAAATTTGTTTTCATTTATTCTCGTTTTCTTTCTTATCTTGTTCTGTTTAACTCAATACTTATAAAAGAAACTGAGCTTCAATTCGGAAGAAATTGTGTTTTCATTAAAATCTAAAAACCTATCTCTATATTAATTTTCCTTGTGTATATGTTTAATTTGAGATATGCATTTATTGGTTGACTCAAATTCCTGAAGAACTTAATTTATGATGCCTTTTTAATAATTATAATTACACAATATAACCCACAAGAGTCCATGAACATCACTTCTTTACTAAAATATACGACTTTGTCCTTTTATATAATAATAAATTTATTACTTTTTGTATGTTAAAGTAATTAATGATTACCTACCGTCTTGTATTTTTATGAGGTGTATCCTATTTTGAAGTAAACATTTTCGAATATTTTTCTCTTAAAAAAATATAATAAATTCCATTATTTTCTTACGTAATTAGATTTTAATAAAACTAAAGCCGAAACCAATTTAATTTGTACTATTTTTATTGCCTTAAATTATAAAATATTTCATTCACTGTGTGTCACACATCTAAATAGCAATGATTAATTATTTTCGACACACGATAAACATAAATATGTTGAAATATAAATTTTACTCTACACATTTCCTAATTTATTTTTCACTTTCGTAATCTATTTTTTCAAATTGTCTGATGCGAAAGTGCTCTACAAATATTTACTATTTTTCAATATATGTTTTAACATTTTATGCATTTCATGTACACGAATATTGTATGTTACTCTTAACCACAATAACTTGTCACTAATATTTTTGTTTTTCATTTATTTGACACTACACGAAGTATGTAATTCTCATTCTGTGCCTAACTTGAAATAAAATAGAACCAATTTTTAATAGATTGGTTATCGTTTCGTTTAACGCTTTTACATCAATGAACTCCTCCAAGTGACTTGATAGTAATTATGCATACTTATGCCAAATTTATAATCAATTTTCCGTCTCACGTTAGACCTTAACTTTAACCTTAACCAAAATTAATCCCAATTAACTAAAATAGAAATATTACCTGCTCAACGAGTTTAATTTAAATTTCGGGTTGCCAAGCTTACCAATATCGATTTGAAATAAAGCTTAATTTCAAGACAGAAAACATAATCTAAAGATAATATCTTGGTAAAATGAAATATTTGGGGTAGAATTGGAATTCATATTCAAAATTATATTTCCTTCAATGAATATTTTATGAGCAAAAAATATTAAGGAAATCTGTTGGAACATTTTCCACGGACCATATGAGTGAAAAACTAATACAGATACATTTAAACGTCTTTTCGCCTTTTTTAATGATCTAAATTTCATGGTCGAGGTGGTGTCTTGGATTAATCACAGAGCATACGGCCTTTGACTGCCCGGCGCACAGTGGGAACTCAGGTTCGATTTCTGGCCGCTCGTCTAGTGGGGCTGGACTGGTGTTGTTGGTGTGGTTTTGGTTGGCTGTAAGATATTGCTCTTGTAACAATAAGTCCTCCATATATATCAATGGTATACATTAAAGTAAATAAATAAATAAATGAATTTTGAATCTATCTTAACCTTTTCTCCCTAAAAAGACGAAAAAGATATTGCATCGGGAAGTGAGTCTCGTTGTCAGTACTTCTTCCTGTAGCTTTACAAAAGAAACAATAAAAGAAAAAATATCACCATGATTCTAGCAAGGGAAGCAACTAAATTTTGATCTTATTGCTGGCAATTTCAAGAGGGTACTTTCTTTTTGCAAAAATTTAAATTGTGTTGCGCTCAGAACTATTTTTGCAGAGATTTTGTTTTTGATACACTAATGCGACGGATTATTCTTGATCTCTCTCTACGTACATGGTACTGGAAGGATTGCGGCGAAGAATTGTACCGAAGAAAAACTTTACGTCGGCATGGGTCATTTTGTATTTAACGTTTATTATATCTACCCTTCTTCAAAAACATAACCATGACTAGGATTTGTACTTTGGTCCCGGCACCAGCCTATCAGGTCTGTATCGAATGTAATTACAATCAATTTATCTACCTTTTTATTACAAGATCATATATGGAAATATATACTGAATATGTTTTTATAAAATAATCGAAATCGACTATAGAAAAGATTCTGAAATCAAAGTACATATTTTTAAAATTTTAGTTTGTTAGAGCATCAGTTAAAAGCTATTCAATCGATTTTATTAAGGTTTTCATTACGTGAATGCTCTATACAAGATACAAATTGAAGTATATTTCAATCACTTAATTTAGACAAAGTCATATTTTTAGTTTTTATGTCTCCTAGCGGGGAAAATGCCTGTATATTATGCATATACCTCTCACTCTTTCTCTTACGTAAAGTAACATGAAAAATAAATAAGACTGATATGGCAAAAGAAGATACTGGGAGCTCCCTTTCATGACTTTGAACATGAAGACATCTATGAGTGTAATATCCACTAGCTTTTTGATGTACTTTTAGACGCGTAGACATCACTGATAATGTTAACCAAGTTTTAATTTTCTATTTTTGTAACAAAACTTTTCAGGCTGAACCATGTGTTAAGCGAATTTCGAATATAGATTACAAAATTACTTTTTATCCATAGTCAAGGACAACTGATTTTTTACGCTATGCGTAATAGGGAAATTGCATTTGTAGTCATCTGAACTGATTTTTTGACTAGTAATAACTAAAGCTTCCTGGAGTATTTTGTGACAATTAGCATGTAATTTCTTCCTCCTTTCTTCTCTTAAATTCCGTTTATGCACTTTTTTACTTTAATTTTTCAATACATTTTGGTAACCGATACCTTCAAAAAATAAATATCAATGTGTATATTGTCTTTGTAAGTATTTAAAATCGGCAATTTTTCCGTGCAGTTTGGCAAATATTTTATGGATTGAACTGACCAATAATTATTAAATCTTTCTTCTTGTATTTGAATGACATTGTTCAATATATGTAGGTAAATATAAATTATTTATTATTCTGATTAATTTATATTGTAAAGAAATCGGCAGTATATGTTTTGCCAAAGATCACTTCTGTTAATAAATTGTTTAGCATATTTAGCTACCGTTTTCGTTTTAAAAACCACGTTTATTCAAGTATTATATATATTTTTAGCTAAAATAACTACTTCTTCCCAAACTTAGTTCAAATTTTGTATAGGCCATCGTCGTTTATTTAAATAACCATGCCAATAATGTTTCTAAGGTCGCCTCCCCCTCAGTCTACATCAAGAGTCGATACGGTCGCATTTTCTCCTGCTTAGCTAGTCATCGTCGTCTTGAATATTCTATATTAGTTCTGGTAATAGGAATGTGGTTGAAAGACCAAGTCTGGGTTCAATTCCAAACATAACTTTGTAAGGTGATTGTTTTCTGTACGAATGGTAGGCCCTATTTTTCATAAATTATACATACCTTGAACTTTATGACAATTTAGTCGAATTAATGATGAACTTTTAGCCAACAACCAGTCATATCCTCCACTTCTTGGTTGGCTCTCTCAACGAAGCCATGACTTTGGCCGTGCCTTAGTTTTCCATGTATTAGCTTTAATTCTGCTTTCTCTTTCATTCTCTGAAAACAGTATACAGGTGGCACCTATCGTCAAAAATAAGTCAATCAAATGGTAGGCCACTTTTTCTGCTTGTTCGGGATCTAAGGTGCGGAGCAAAATAGATTTTTGTTAAGTGGTCTTGATAGACCATGATATATTTAAACTTTCCATCAGGTTGAGTCTGAAAATCAAAAATTTTGAAAATACCGTTTATCTGAGACTGTGAAATTGGTTAAGAACTAAACCTTCCTTTTTTGTTGACTTATTGCACACATAGATAAATATAAGTGAATCAACTGTTTTGTAACATTATCATATTTTAAAGCTGTTTCATCCAGCATTTTGTCACGTTCCCTGTGGCCGACAGCTTTTTGAGCTACATCAATAATGTCATACAATTTCTTAGCCGGAATATAATACTTTAAGTTCTCTTCACCGCAGAGAACAAGTTTTTTTTACATAACCATTATTTGAAATTGCAAACCTTTTTAATCGTCTTTTTTAAAGTAGTGTCAAGATTTGTGCTTTTTTTATCCTTTATTAAAACAATAAAATGAGAATATTTTATATTCTACTTTGTTAAATTTCTCTTAAAAATCTCTCTCACCATTTTAACTGATAAACTAGAACATGGCGATGAACACTAGACGATGGCTCACTCATAATGAGATAAAATGCCTAATGAGTGAATAGACAACAAAAGCATTATGGAATGAGGTACGGGAGGGGAATCCCCGTGTTAGCAGGTTCTGTTTATTTTATCACTTCTTAACTATTATCAGTTAATCTTATAGTTTTCACGCCGAACTAGTTTGTCCTAGGACAAAATTTGTTTATGCTGACTAAAATAAACGGATTTGGTTTAGGATTAAACTAATTGGTCTGAAATCGGGTTTGAATGGTAACATATATAAAAATTTAGGATGAATTTCTTTAATTATGACTTAAAGACCATGGTACTTTCCGGACATCATATTTACTCCGTCACAGAATTGAATGATTGTTACCTTATTTAGGTCATATTTATCTAATATGTTTAAAATGTTCTCCAATCCATCTGCATCCCTTGTTATTGAACAAAGCATGCAACGAGTGAAACCTTCTTCCAAATTTAAATCTCTTCTATACCGAATAACTATTGACATCTTTTCTTGATAATACGATCTTGCTCCATCGGTTATCAAGGAAAATAATTTACATTCTTTGACCTTTCTGGTAATTTCTTGCAGATTAAAATGGATTGTAATTTAAATAATTTTATTTTGGGTTTTGAGGTTGTAATAACCGTTTATTTTCAAAATATTTTCAAAAATTATTGGTATTTAGTGAAAAGAAAAAAATCTGCCCTTTTATTTGTAGACTTGCCTTTACGTTTATTCATAAGGCTGAACCTTGATGAACCGAATACAATATTATTTCTGTATTCATCAAATATTCTCTATTATGAATAACTTTCCCTATAAGTGCATTACACGTTATTCGTATACACTCTCTGACACAAGTAGTTGTGCGTAAGCAATATATATCTCAGTTAATTGTATGTGCCGCTATTTTTGTTCACGTTTTAAAACACTATCCGATCACTTTTTCCGATTGTCAAAATCACATGTTATAAATTTCTAATTCTGGCAATTCCTTTTTTTGCAAAATTTCGACAAGTAAAACAATTAATTTATTCTTCATTTGAACTATAATAAATCCAGAGATAAACTTCAGAACACTCAGAAGCTTTCGTCTGACATAGAGAAAATGATATTGTGTGGGACAGCGTATAAACATATTGGTTATTCTCATATATCAATTTGGGAGAACCCCGAAAGTGAGACTCTCTTCTAATTTTTTTGATTTGGTTGAGGCGAGACGTTTTACCTGCATGAAGAATATTTAAGAACAGCCATACTTTCATAGGACTACACTGTTTTTAATAGTAGAAATATAATAGTTTTTGCATTCCCCTCATTTAGGGGCATCTATTTCTCAATATTTAAAGGTTTTCAACATGTAATTGGCTCTATCCCTATTGAATGTAAGATTCTGGGGGTCATTAAGCCAATAGACATTTAGTTAAGTGTTATTATTAAAGCATGGAAATAAGTTTATCAAAATCTCAAACTTTATGATATACTATTTCTAATTCAAACATAGCATCAGCAAGCAACAGCATAAGATTTACACTTCAAAAACTATTGTCAAAGATGTTTCTTTAAGAGGCTTTCACTCTGTGAAGCTTGTATGAAAGTAAAATGAGTATATGATGGGAAGCCGGGAACGCGGAGTTTACTATAAAAGGATGCAAATTGCAAAGGGAATGAATAATGAGATCAAGAAAAGAGTGATAATTATCCAGAAGAAAGGTAGAAAAGGTTAGTATAATAAGATTACCAGATTTAACAACATTGAAAAGTGAAGTAGCTCTTACACTGCATTTACATATTAAATTTTGCAGTCGCCCATAATTAGGTAATATGGCTAGAATGGCAAATAACTTACTATAAGTACTTCTAATTGGCTGTAACAGAAAACTTCTTGAAACATGTGTATTACTTCTAACGATATTTTTGTGCCGAAAAATTACACTTGACAAAAGAGTTATTTGGATAATGTTTTAAAGGTAAATCAGCCAAGGATAGATTCCGCTTCTCCCATCACGTACTAATTGTTGGTCATTGTGTAATAATAAAAAGTCTAGAAATGGATATAAATTTAAAGGTAGCGAGGATTTAAGTCAAGATTCGTGTATAAGCAGATTATCAAAAGTGTTGCTGAACTCTGAATACCTTGTGCATTATAGTAATTATTTGTTTCTGATCATAAAGGTAGAATAAAGTACACCACGACCGGATGGATTATAGGAAGTACCCCAATAAACATAAAGATCATCAGGGTAATAGGTGTTAAGAGAATCGAGGATGGAAGATAAATAATGAAAAGAATCGAATGTGTAAATAATAAATGTCGATACATAAATAATAAATAAGACACATAAATTAGAAAAAAAAATGTTAAAATACAAAAGTGGCAAAAGAAGAAAACAAAATGAATAAAGACCACCGTAACCATTACATAATTGAACAATTTTGTCGACACTATACACACCAAATATAAAATAGAAACTATAAAACTAGTAAATTTTATTAAATCATAAAATATAAAGGGCAGAAAGACAACATAATGATTATTAAATAAACAACACTAATTATTTACTTTCGATGTTATAAAATTTCCACATTACCGGAATATTTAATATTCATAGCTCTCAACTATGACGACGATGACAAGCAGCCGGTAACCAGTGACCGTGTACTGTGCACCTTCGCGATCTGTGATCGTCAATAACACTGCATTTAAACCTTCTACTTAAGTGAGTGAGCATCGAATTAGTATATTTAGATAAGCAACACTTATGAAGAAGTATATGTAAAACATCCTCGGTGAGTAAATTGATTATAAATAAATTTATAATTGAATTTTAAACGAGGAATGAAAATTTAACGTTGATATGTCAGTACTAGTAGGTTTAACAGTTATATCAAAAATGTTATAACAAAATTACTTCCGAATTTTATTTTTTTGACGCGGTCGCAGTACTGTTCAGGACTCGCATGTATCAACAGTTGTGAAAGATTATATGTCTAGTTTTTTCTTGGGCTTTTTGATTAATCCTCCATATATTTGTCTTTCGATCCATCCGCTACCACAATAACAATTCTCTCGTTCCGAGCTCAGAAGAAAGAATCTCCAAGAAAGAACTGGAGGCTAAACTATCCAAGTTTAGCCTCCAGTTCTCATAGTCGATACTCCAAAATAGATTTTGTTAGCCGAGATCTGAGTGTTTCCTGTATCATTACACAAAGCTTTACAAATTTTGAAAACGGTGATTTCAATATTTGCATATTGGTTATGAATGCGACGCACAGTCCATCAATCTGCTTCTGAAAGTTCCCAGGTTGACTTAGTTTCTTCCGATTATTTCTAATTTATAGTAAATAAAGTGTAATTTAGACATTGATTGATATCATATGACAATAAACTGTAAATGGCTGATAGTACATTATTCAACTATTTATGAACATATTGATTATTTATAATATTTTATGATTAGATTTTATTGTCCTATTTAAACTTTTAATTGCAAAATAGTCTGCGATATTATTGAACTGATATCTCTTTATGTATCGATTTTCTTATGCGTTATTATTAAAGGATATATTAATATTTTTAAATTTATTCAAACCGATGCTAAAATAAAAATGTAATATTTTTATTGGTTAATTGTCAATTTAATTTATACGTAAGGGATTTAATGAAATTCATATTCTATATGGTATTTTCTTGAGAGCCTTCATAATTCTAAACACATATAAGGCATGTCATACTAAATGAAAAATCCTATGTTTAACAAATAAGCACTTACTAAAAAAAGGAGTTACTAAAAATATTGCCTAAATCCGGTCAAATCGCATCCTCATCAATCGAATTGATCTTGAAATGTCTATGAATAGTAAACTTTATCACCTAGAACATTAGTTGTTTATTTAAACGGAATCAATTTTCAATATGGCAAACCCGCTAATAGAGATGTCTTGATAAGGATAGTATTAATTATAGATAATTAATCAAAATATTTCATTACCCATAAATATTTATAGAATTTACTATTGGTCAAACAAAGATATAAATTTATAGATCACAATTATAATATTTTCTTTTAAATAATATTTATTTCACCGATTTTTTCTTTTTTTTGGATAGTGTAATTGAGAAACAAATCAGGAAATATCAAGGTCGCTCTCCTTATTGAAACATAGTTAAAATATAATTTTTTCTATCCAAGTTTGTTTTAACTTACATTAACGACAATAATATAAGTGACTTTTCTTAAACATCTCAGAAGAGCCAACAAAACACCATTCATATTTCATCAAATAATCGGTGATCTCATGGCGCCTATTGCCGAATATTAATAAAATCATTTATCAGTAGCTGAACAAAGAACGTGCTGTTATCATTAGTGCCCTGTATACACATAATTTAAGTAAGTTTGTTAATTCAAACTAAAAATTTTACGGAGAGAAATCGAATGATATTTTCCACTTGCCATGAAGACACACTCGAAGTTACAGTAATTTTAAACTAAATTGGCTTTTTATTTTTTTTGTAAATATCTCGTATGCATTTTGTTTTTTTTACTTAGTTAATTTTTAGCTGATTTATTATTTATGTAGTTATTTCATGAATTTTCCTTTATGTCAACTTATAAGAAGAACCAATTCACTTCGGTCTCATTGACTGAAGTATATAACTTTCTAAATCGACGTATCTCAATCAGAATCATAGAGTACCATTATCTATCCCACATTTATTTTTTTTCTCTCATCTCCCATATTTTTAACTTGCTCGAATATATACACGTTATAACAATTTTCAATAAAATTATGCCCTTATCTTCTATTAATTCTAATATTTTATGTTTTAAGAAACCTGAGTACACTAACACATTATTTTTGAAAATTAGAACATTCTTTCAAAGTATTTATAAGGAATAATGACAAATAAATAACATATGACATGTACCGATCTTACATAATAAATTGTTGAATATATTGACTAATTGCCCCTTCCACTCATCTAATGGTAATACAAGATTAAACCCTCGTTACGCATGTTACTATATGCGTACTATATGCTTACCGTAAAATCATCACTGCATAAAAGATATCTTTAAATTCCTCAAAACCCCACACCAAAACCATGTCCATTGTAATAATTAACAAATGGTCCTATTGATTTTTTGTAAGATAAAAAGAAAAATATTGCGCTGTTTCACATTTTGCAAAATCGTATCGAAAGAAACACCACATAAAAAATACATATAATAAATTCGCATACCAACTGGATGAGGTCGGCACAAAACCTTCCACACCAACTTTATGATGGTAGGATGACAATAAAAAAAAATTGTAGTTTCTTGCATTGGTGTGAACGCTCTATGATTTCCTGCATTCTAGAGATTTATATTAGATTTATTTTTATCATATAAGATCAAAAATTTAAATACATTTAAAGTCTATACATCATTCGCTAATTTGATGCGTAAATTTAAAGTCTAGAGTTCTAAAAACTTTTCGCTTACGGATCGAGAAGTGAACGAAAATCGTTGTCATAGCAACAGTTTTCTTTTCGGACCCTTTGGGTACGGAGCACTAAAAACGAAATTAGTATGATTGTCGCTTTGTTTACCGTACAAGTTACAGCATCACAAAGGGCGGGTTTGACAAAAACTTTCTGTCCTTCAGTTCCGTCGAATATCCCCAAAGTAATTATATTTATGCTAATTTCATTCTTTAACTTTCCAGGCAACGTTTCCTTTTTAAAATTAATTCTGGTGTAGGAAAATAGATGGAAAAATCACCTCCATTCTAATTACGTTTTCAGACCAAGGAATTCTTCGTTTTTTTAGTACTAAAGTTTTTCAATGCCGCCATGGTAGGAAAGCTAATTTTTCATTTTAATTGTAAATAACGGTTAAAGTGTTTGAAAATTACTTTCAGTGAAATAAGAATACGCGTGAGTTAAATAAATTATTTTCGAAATGTTCAATTTTTTGAATAATTTATAGAGATATCATCATTTGAATAATTTATTCAGACGTTAAAACTATGCCGACAGAAAATATATTATAAAAAATTTGCAGACGATCATAATTAGATTCTAAAATATAGCAGCATGTAGGAAATAAAATGAATTATTCACAAATTTATTATTTGAAATGTAATTGTTGACAGAACACGTATAACGATTGTTCACTATCATTGGAAGAACCAAAACCCTAATTGCAATATCGGTAAATTCACAGATCAAAATTTACTAATAGATGTTCGTTTCAACTACATCCACTTTTCTCTGTCCATTTTACGTATTTTAAGTCCCCGTAGTGGACAATGATCCCTATTAATTTATTCATAATCCTTTGTCTGTCTGTCACATGCTGACAGTTTCATCATTTTCAGACCTATAGTAAATAATTTATTGTCATGTAAACTTTCATGGAATAGATATACTTATCTTTTAAAAAACACGATGCAGATAAAGCCTTAAAATATTTACATCGTATTTTAATATTTACCATAGAGGAATACGATAAAAAATTGGTATTTAAATTACTCATACCTTATATTAAAAGTAAACTTTGCATTATTTTGTTGTAGAAATATAAGATATTTTCAGCCTGGTTCAAGGATTCTTATTATTCCTGATACCCAGTATCATATAATCAAGACCAATCTGATAACAAAAAAGGTTACCATGTTTGCTTGATTATCTGATATCTTACAGGAATTCTTTGCATATATGGGTGCTGAATATAGCTTAAGTATTTGCATACGTGAGCGCTACATTGAAATAAAATTATAATTCAAGTCGAACATTTCTACAATACGTGTATATTTACATAAGTGTACATTTTACGTTATGATTAGGACCGAAAAGTTTCGAATAGCCAGACAAGTAGTCAGCGTTATAGCTATCATGTTCGATGCACGCCGGGTTCTGCTCAGACTCGGGTATCAAACTATAAACAAAAGAATTTAAATATGGAAAATATTTTTTTTTGTCTCTCTTAATTAATATTTGCTACTTTAAGTAAAATATTACGCATATTATAAAAAAAAAATTCATTCAATTTTGCTAGTTTTACAAGTTAAATTGATTCTGACATTCGAAATGCATGGTCAATTCAGAATTTGAAAAGTCTTAAATGACTTTTGAAATGGCTTGTAGGTATTATTGAAAATAAAAATGATTCTAACTTGATATTTTATCACTGCTTAATTCTTTCATCTCCAATTTTGTCCTTTCCTATCCGATTCCCTATTGATACTTAAATTATTAGGTCACTCATTCTAACGATTTTTTATATTTGTAAGTTTTTTGAAAGTACATATTATTAGGTTCTCAATTAGCGTGTTGTTGACCAGGATATATCGCTAATGTAGCGATAAATTTACCTTATTTTACTCTTTTAGGTGGCTAATCAATTTCATCCTTTGATTGGCCAATTGAATTTCATAAAAATAACATCCATCCTTTGTCAAATTTGTAGAAACTATAATGGATTGTTAATTGATAAACACAAAAATAGTGATGTATCTAAACCGACGCAAGTTTAGCAAGTGTATCACTGAATTTTTTTGGAATATAAAAATAGGGCTAGGTACCAAGTTTGTAATTTATTTTCTGGTTTCCTAAAATATTTCATGTGATATTCTAAGCATTGTTTCATTCAATGGAACCACTGAGAGGACAAAGTCTCTTCCACGGTCTTTTTGAAGGCAGTTTCCGTTTCTTCGATATGTAGGAATCGTTTTCGTCGCAGATTATTTATTATACTTGGGAAAAAATATAAATCGCATATCGCGCGTCAGGTTTGTATAGCGTATAACCTATAATAACAACACCCAACGTCGTCAAACATATAGTCATTCATCTGCCTAAGTGTGCAGAGTCGTTGTCGTTGAGTAAAGGGGCTTTTGAACTTTTTCAAAACAACAGGTAAACACTTGCTGATTTGAAAGTCTGCGGTAGCAGTTCTTTGTTTTAAATAACATCGTAATAATGCATACATCTAGAGAACTAGACGACCATCTTTTTTAAAGCACTTCGTCGTTTCTTCACTTTTGTAAGCAAATTTTTTTAAAAACAACACCACTGTGCAGATTCCTTAACTTCGAATTTGTAATAGTATATTCAACCTTCTTCAACCATAATTATATCGAATATAGTATATAATGTGACCTCTGTAATTTTTTGTAACAGTTCGCGACATAATCGGAAGTAACAGCGTTTATGAGCTTCTGCCAAATCGTAGGGTATTCATCATTCCTGGAACAAAACTTTCTGACGACTGAGTTTTTATGTAAAATTGTCTGTACTTGACTCACACTAATGCCAAAAATTGGCTCAGTTTGCCGATATTTATTTTTTGTCAGTTTTTATCACCATCCACACAGCATTGATGTTACCTTCAGCTGAACCCGTTGAAATATATCACTCACGCAGATCATAACTGACATAGGTACAAATACGGTTAAACTCATTAAACGATTATGAATCGCAGTACGAGATGGAGCTTTACCATAAAATATCAAATAAAGTCGATCGCAACTTTGTTGTTGATTAGGAACACAACGAAAGTCAGAAAACAAATTGTCGAAGAAAATGATCTAGCATTAAACTCATCTTTAACGTAATATACACAATTTTCAAATTGCAGCAAATTTAAATTTTGGGAAAATGTGTTAATAATGACCTGCTTCGACAAATTATTTGATATCTTCAATCCGACAGTTATACAGGAAAGAAGAGGGAGGAAAATTTTCATAACTTTGAATAATAATTATGAGTATAAAAAATAGTTTAGAACTGATTATAAGAAAATTTTCCATGAACTGCAAAGGGTTAAGCAGCCGTAAATTTTAGCAAACCATTCATTCTGAATTATCATATCACTATCTCAAAAGACAACGGTTTTAATATAAACAATCATTATAGTTGTCTGATAACTGCTCTGTATTACATATTTTTAATTTTTCACAATTTTATAACGATGAATTTTGTATTGATTTTGAAACTTGAATGTTGGATAGACAAATAACTTATTGGAGAGAATAATTAAATAATAAATACAATTTATAATTATAATATTCTTCACGAGTCCATCACCTATGAAACAATAGTAAGTCGGAACACTAAATAGAAACGGAGAAAAAAAACACTTCCTAACGTAAATTTAAATCCATTACATGGTATGTATCACGTCTTATAATTAACCAGAGGCTTTATTGTATTATCGTCACAGGACAATATCGTCAGAGCTATTAAAGTAATACACATTATTTTTATAGTTCATTTCTGTAGTACAAATGGGTGTAGTATGTTGGTATAAATAAAAAACTTGATATTCTTAAGAAATAAATAAAATTAATCTTAAAATTTTGAAAGAAAATGATTTTTGATATAAAGTATCTGATTGTATAATATTAATGATGAGGTCGGTTTATAAAATATCTTTTCAAGAAATACAAAAGCTTTAGCGGAGATAGCGGAGACATGTTTATGGAAAACATAACAAGTTGCAAAAGTTCCGAGGACATAAAATGCAACAGATTAAATGTATAGGATATTAAAGTGTAACAAAATTTAAACTGGTTATGAAAAGATAAATTTTTCATCATTATCAAATTATCATTTCAATGATTATCGTTTCATTTATCCGAATTTAACTTTCATGCTTATGCCACGCCACAAAATAACATATATTTAATAATATATGTTGTTTTTTTTGAGTTGTATTTTTAACTCTCTAGAAATATATGGAGTATGAAATACAGGGAACAGTATTTAAGCATAAATTAAAAATAACATCCTTTTTTGCTTACATATTGCTGCCAATATACTGCTTTTAAAAATGTTTATAATTACGATCGACCTGTAATTAATTTACAGGTCGATCGATCGTCGATACGCTGCTACTTACAATATTAAATTTGATCTTTCGTACTTTACCAGGTGTATATATATATATATATATATATATATATATATATATATATATATATATATATATATATATACATAATACTTTTAACATAAAATCGTTTTTTAAATAATTATGCTGATTGATGCCAATTGATGAAATTATCAATTGTTTATTTATGCTTTTATTAATTATAATCGTTATCATTTGAGATAGTCTGGTAAGTAGTACCAATAAGCATTTTCAACCTATTTTACCAAGGTATTTTTGGAAAAAATTCTAAATATTCATTTAAAATATCTGTTAATTCTCACATAATTTTGGGAAGTATGACATATACTTCGAGCCTAAAATAATTTCTTATACCAAAGGCCTCATTTCTGAAAAATATTATAATCTATTATACGTACCATACATTTCTATGATGACGCGAATATTTTAAAAATTTAGTAATTCATTTTATTAAAAATCTTTGTGACGAATTCTGTCCCATCGTACTGTTCTCATTTGATCGTCTTGTCTACACAACTCATTCATAATCACGATAACTGCAAATTTTGGTGTCACGTACATAATAATTAATTAACAACGAAATTCAAACGTTTTCATTTGAGCTCATCGATTTTTACCTTTACCATCAAAGCAAACCAAAACACTGTGGTATGTTCCATTGATCGTTGAGCTTACAGTCGTGATCAGTAATGCAGTGCCCATAGTTCTATTTCTGGCTCCTTGTCCAGCTCGGTTTGAGAGATGTTGATAATTGCGAAGCTTTTAACTACGCCATTATCAACACACAGACCAGTAATAAGCAACAAAACCACAGGCGCGAGAAGCTATATACTTCGGTCGCCAATCTGATTGCCTAGAATGGCAGTTATGGTTATTACTTCCAATGATATCCATCACTGGAGTGACCTATGTCCGGCAGTGGACTGAAAAAGACGGGTGATGGAATATAAAAACAGATTAAACGCGACGTGATTATCAATCTCACAAAAATAACGTGCTAATCAACTTAGGCCTTTTATTTTTTGTTTTCTTTTTTTTTATTTAAATTCAGTATTCAAAAAGTTGTTTTCTTAATATTTGATTCAAAAATAAAGAAAGTAGAAAATATTTTATAAAAGTGATTTTAGAAAGTTACAGAAAAATAGTTACAAGGAAATGAGAGAGGGTTCGGACCTTCGATTTCCTATTTCTCCTCAACAGTGACCAGCGAAAAGATAATATAAATATATTTAAAAGTATTTCATTTAGCGTCCTATGGTGACCAATATGTGAGAATTACGTGGCTGATGGTTTAAAATGAGGGACAGAATAAATAAAAAGAAAGAAGTGAGTCATTGTTATGTCAAACTTATAATTTAAAAAAAAAATCATTTATATGAGTCATCCAGGAGATAGCAAGTGAAGTGCAAGTCAATGATCCATCCAATTATTTTGTCTACAGACAGTCTACGTAGGTACATATTCTAATTTTTCATTATTTTGGTTTCGTCGAATAATTGATTTTTATTCACATTATTAAAATCGAAAATCTTAATTAAATTGTTACCGAACGGTTATACTTAAAACTTTTCAAATATTTTGCAAGCTACACATATTTATCATTATCATCAGCCGGAAAACGATCACTATTAAACATAGGCCACATATATTAAGCAATTTTGAAATTATTATATACATTAATGTAAAAGTTTGACTAGATCTGATCTCTAGACTGATCCTAACGGTTTCCTAACGGAATCCTAACGGATTGAAAGAACATAAACATAATTGGTATAAAGTGTTTTTGGGAATAAAACTTAGAAAATAGATTTCAACGATGGAGGAAAAAAATAAGTAATTATGAAACATATATAGTAAGCTTCCTATATTTATCATTTATCGAAACTAATTGTAGAATAAGATCTAATCAATACACACTACCCGTTTTAAGTTTATTGTAAAAAAATAAGCACTAAATCTATTTACAAAACATTGACTATATACATAATGAAATTTTTATAGACTCAAATTATTTACAAATAATTAATATTTATAGTTATGTAATAATACAACAAACTTGCTAAGTGCGAGTATAACTCGATCTACGAGGGTTTCCTGAACTTTTAGATACATATAAACATTTAAGCCTGCACGTGAATTCACAAATCGTGAGAATTGAGTATATTTCAGTTTTAAATTAATATTGTTGGTCTGAAGCCAAGACTTTGTCATGGAAATCTAGATTCAAACGTCCCTCAGTCCTGATACTACAGGGTCTTATCTGCGAGGATAGCGCGTAACCGCGAGTTGAAGGTCCGCTGACCTTAAATTGTTATTATGTGTTTCAAGCAGGGATTTTGTCGTTGAACTCCGAGTTTCAACTTCTCAGTCTTTATATTTCAGTAGTACGGCCTGGCTTAATCATGAAATTTGACAATATACTGGTTTAAAGTTAGGAAAGTAGAACGCAAGAAGGCTCAGTGAAAAGTTAAAAATAAAATAAAAGCAAAATATAAATTAAACCATTTTTAATACAATCAATGATACACAAAAAGATCAAATGTTATTATGTGTCAGCAATCTAGAACCTTGATAAAATTAAAATGAAATTAGTAGAAAACTTCATTTTTGGAGCTCATAAATGATACCCGGCTTCTCCATAATTTAGTCAAGTGTTTTGCCATAACATAACAAATTAATCATCTAACTTTAACAGTGTAAAATTTCCCGCTCCTCACTGATCAATGCTTCAGACTGGTGACCCATAATTATTTTCGAGTTTTTAGTATATAATCGTTTATATAATAAAACCATTATCATTAAAATTTCATTTTGCCATTATTTTATTAATCATTCTTCTCTTTCCTTCTTCATTTCCACTTTATTTTATAAACCATACTTAAAAATATTTCTTTTCAATATCTTGTTCTTTCCCATAAGAAAGAATAATATCTTCCTTATACTTTCGAATTTCATTTTCCACAAAATATTTTCATCGTATTTTCGTAACCCAAATTTGTTTTTCTTCTTTATCCTATCTATTCTGATATTTTAATTCTGAATTTAATATTTTTCCTAAACCTTTTAATACGTTATATTCTTCATTATATTTTGATATCTTGCTGAAGTTGTGTTACATTTCTTTATTGAGAAACCAAACATTGCACCCCGGGAAAACCTTTTATTCCATCCTAATATAGATAAGTTATCTTCGAGACTAGCATGCATCGATTTTTCAAGTGTAATTTTTATATCTGACTATGTTGAATAATTTTTTTTACATTTATCATAAAAAGGATATATATGATTTCATTTGCGCGTATTATCTGAAGAGCGTACAGAATTATACATTTCATAAAAGAAACTAAAATTAATTTGCTATTTTCTTCTGAAATAGTTTGTACATCTACGAAGTACAGCGAGTTTATTTCACATTACTTGTTAACAAATCAAATGATGGATAAAATGCCTATTAAAAATATTTTGCTTTTGCTCGCAGGGCTCGCACAAATTTCAGATATGCCGCGACTATAATATTTTTTTATAAATCTTTCTTCCATCATGGCTAACAAGAAAACGCATTTCTTTAATAATATTAAGTAGCTCTCCGTAACAAATATATACCTACAATACTCGATTTCCTCACTTTTTTTCTTTAAGGATCAATTTACTTTTTCTCGTTGCTTAATTTAAAATGTAGTAACGCTTTATACGCATGTAATGAAATACTTGCTTTTTATATTCTTGGCAATTTTTTTCCGAATTCGTTGCTTTTGTTACTGAGTCGGAGAGAAATTCCGCATCTTAATCAAATAACCAGCCAGCGAAACCCCAAAAAGATAGTAATATGACAAATGCGAAATTTACTTGCTTTTTGTTACAACTCAACAAAAAATTATTAACAAATTTTGCACACCGTACTATGAAGTGACATATGGAATAACATTGTCTAAGTAAATATTTACCTTTGTGTATAAAACTTTAGTACCAAAAAATTTCGCTAAACAGACACAAATAAATTTTCGTATGGAATGACGGAACAGACCTTTCCCTTGTACGAGTATCTCCCAAAATTAATCTGACATTTTATTTATCATGATAAATTCTTTAACAGCGCGCGGGTCCTTTTTTATCGACTAAACTCACTAAAAGTCCGATAGCGAGCCCTAACTAATAAACTTTGACAACTTAAGAGATAAATTGTAACTTTATTGGCTAATGGATCTGCCGAATTAGAAGTAATGGGCCTATACTCTGCAAAAATAGATTCGGCGAGCTTAAAACTTTTGTATTATTATGCATATTATTATTATATAGTCTATATCACATGAGGCTTAAATAACTTGAGCAGTAACACTTACTGTGATGGAAAATAACATCCAAATATTAAATACGCAAATTCATAAATTAACAAGGAGACGAAATGATCACAACTTTTCTTCTATCGTTCACTTCTGTCAATGTTATCAGCCTGTATGATGGACTTATTAGGATACATTTCCCTAGTGGTATGTTTCATTTTGATATTACATCGAGATTAAAATTTTTGATGATAGAATAAATAGTAGAAGGGATTTTGGATTGTGTCTCTCATAATGATTCCAATATTTTATAACTTGAACTGAAATAAAAGGAACATATTTTTATCAAAGGCAAAAACAAAATGAAATCAATCGATTTCTTTATAAACTTAAGTTATACTGATTTCTTATAGGAGATTGTGTTTTGAAACTTGTGCTTAAAATTCTTAATAATTTTGGTACTTGTCAATAACGAGAAACCATCTTAAAGACAAAAATTCTAGAAATTACTTTCATTTGGTAGCATTTTATGTAGTATGTCTGTTATTATAGTAGCATTATTATGTAGTATGTCTCTTATTATAGTTACAATATACCGCCGATACATAATAAAATTTAATTATAAAAAATATTTGGAAACCATCTACGGAAAAATTGGTAATAACGTTTCCCCTTCAGAATAAAAGAGATATTATTCAAAAAATTGGAAAAGGAGTGAATAGAACTGAAATATAAGATAAAAACATACTATATAACAAATATATTATAAATATAAAGTATGTATTTTAAAATATGGGAGTAGATATTTTGATCTCTAACGTCTAGATATTCGTAACAATCTTTCCAAAAAGTAATTCCACTTTCATTTTGAAGGAACGAGGTAGTTGAGATAATTTCGTCTGAATTTAAATGGCTGACTTACTAATCTAAGTGTTTCTGCTACATCTAGCTATCTGACTTTTTATTTCATTTTATGAATGTTAAATTGACAATCGCTCCTCTAAATTTTCACATCATATTAATAAGATGATGCTTCATATAAATATACTAGTCCCTTACAGAGAAACAAGATGGCGCTAGTCATACTAATGGATCGTGAAAGTAAAAACATTAGAGACACTACTATAAATACTGCTGCAAAATTAAATTTTCTTAAGACTGAATAAGTCAAACCGATATGAACCTGATATAATGGTGGGCAACTGAGCGGTGGGAATCATTTCACTTTACCTGGAACATTTTAAAACAGAGCAAACATGAACTTCACAACGCATTTTTTTAAATACGTGTCTATAAAAATATATAATATAATATTTCCTCAAATCCAAATAATAATTTTACACGTAACTTTCATAAGAAATAAAAATACGCGTATGTAAATATTATGTGTATTTTCTTAATTACAGCAATAATTATTTTAAAAAATTATTTTTATTTTACTGATCTGTAGCAAAATAATTCATACATTAGAAAAGAGTTAAGCACCAGGTCGATATATGATGTCAATAAATCTCCAGTTCATCATTTATTACTTCTATTAAAAATAAACGACAATGAAAAAATAGGTGAGAAAATATAAGTTCTCTAGAATATGTCCTAGAGAATTTTTAATTCCACTGTACGCTTAAAGAATGGGAATCACTATTTTCTGGATGAGGCATAAATGTATATTTGGATGTCAATTGGTGAATCAATGTCTTATTAAAAAGGTTTAAGTAATTCTGTCACAGCTTTTATTTTAAATTGTTGTATTAGAAAATAATTGAGAATTACCAATTCTTAAATTGGATTAGATTTATTATAGAGAAAAATACAGTTATAGCTTCTGATACTCTGTAACACACATTAATAATTATAATAAATAAAAATTTAGCAAGTAAAATTGTATGCTTTAGAATGTGTTAACTTAAAAAGTAATTGGGTCTTAAATTCGTATTTTAACTAATATGAGGCTCTAAGTTCAACTTCATACGGACGTAAAATAAATATTTTAATTTAAAGTTTAGTTCGAACTTAGCATAAAGTAAAAGATAAAAGCCTTTGTCGAGAAAATGAAGGTATTTCTTTCTGTTTATTTTTTATAATAACTACACTAACATTCTAGACAAAATTGCCATTCGTCTAGTATAAATTGGGACTGTGAAATAAATACGGGGCATAACTATTAAAGCACGGTCGCTGACATTAAAATTAGGTTTATTGATCAAACTCAATTAAACTAGAAATCTACTAACACGCACCACTTTTTTATTTTTATTTTCCGCGTAGATATATTTTTAGAATTTACTTTTGAATCGAGTCTAAAACGTCAATTTTGGTTATGTTCCCTAAGACCACCTCTGGTAGTGAGTACCAATGCACCCCTAACCATTTGACTGCAAATGCTTTTTATTAAATATTAATTTTATTTTTTCTTAACGACTAACAGGAACTGTACTGGGAAAGCCATATGTTATAAGCAAAATACGCCCGCCCAGGGTATTAAACATTCAATGATATTATTTGGAAATGCTCGTAACTTTGTGCATAATATTTTGATTTCTAAGATGATAAAAATTACTGTCAAATATTTGGCAAAATTTAAAATTGAAAATATAACCATGAAGGGGAATATTCAAATCTGTCTTCAACCCGAGATAAATTGCGTATCATATTTTACTCTGACACGCAATTTGCTTTCGGTTTGATAGAGATTTTAATATTCCCTTCGAGTTTACATTTCGAATATTCCTTACTGTTAAACTACGCCGATTAAAAAAGTAACTGCCCAAGACACTGAAAAATATTAACTCAACAATAATAACATATGCAGTTAAATTTATAAATATTTAGTGATACTGTATATATATACATATATATATATATATATATATATATATATATATATATATATATATACATATACACACACATATATATATATATATTTTAGCATTATATAAAACTCAAGATATTGTTATAAATTTTGATTTTATTGAGAACCTTACTTACATCCAAATACGTAAGTACTTGAGTTGTTCCAAGCATTTAGATTCATCGGTGCAATTTATTACAAGTTCTTTTCAAACTGAACATTCATCGATTTTAAAATAGTTTTTCTTTTCAAGATATAAGTCATAGCATTACAAAGAATTACACAGAATATATAAAATCATTACAGCATTTTTTTCCAAATTTGTTATAGTTCTGTTCATAGTATATATTTATGTACTTTTTTGCTGTTTTTTATTTTGCTTTCTTTCATAAAGCGAAATTTATCCGAGCCAATATATTCATCTATAATATTATCTTTTATTACATAATTTTATGGTATAAATAAATAACTTTCACACTTCAAAAGAAACTTCAAAATGTTTTATCGTTATTTCAATACTAATTATATTATTGAAATAGTGATGACACTGTCACGTAAAAAAAGTAAAATGTTCATTTCAAGATTGATTTAATTAATTCACGGTACCTGTTATGAAACAAAAATGCAGATAAGCCTCACACTGGTCCTTTATAATCCATAATAAAGAGAGTAATATTACAGCTTATCACCCTATTAGTAGCAAAAAGAGCATGAAAAATTAGGCACACAATACTTTGAAATATAAAGTAATAAAACTGGCACGTAAAAATAAAATTATCGACAGTGATAAGTGGACGGTGCGATGTAGGGCCGGCAGTTTCATGAACTTTCACGATATTGCCTACGAGCAAATAAAACTGTGACCAGTTGTATTACTACATTTTCTTAATAAGAGCTTTTTTGGATGTGTGGAAGCAATATGAGTAGTTTTTTGTATGAACTATATTTCCTATTTCATACTTTTTGGTAGATTAAAATTACATTAGTTCCAACCTTATTATCACATTAGGTAATCTGATCTACGCTTTGTTACAATAGTTTGGTTTATGTTATAACCGTATAACTCAAGTATCAATAACTCAAGCCAAGTTAAACGACATAAAATTAGTTGTGTCTTTTTAATAAAAAGTAATTTATTAACACCATTTTATGTTGATAAAAATGTATATTATATTTTCAACAAAATAATCTTAAGTTGGATATTCTAAATAACCTTATGGCTGTTGAACCTGAAAATGCTACAGCAGAAGCAGCAGAAATTAGAAAAGAGTTTGCTGATTTTTTTAACAAATATTAGACAGGCAAAGAAATTACTAATTTTTATCGTCGTAATTTCATAGTCAACAACAACAAGTAGTCTGCTAGTGTAGTTAAGTTAAAAAATGAGTAATAATTACAATGCATGTCTTATTTGAAGGTGCTGGGCTTAAAATAACTACCGTCTGCCCAGCGTCCCATTAAGCAAAGTCTATAATTAAATTCATATAAACAAAATTATCCTCTTACTTCTGAAATACCCGCATCGTACGTAGAGCGAACTTTATTTTGATTCTTGAAAAATAATAACAAGTGGAATCCAAACCATTTTGAAATAAGTTCTTCCGCCCTTGTTCCGATTTAGACTTTTTCAATTCTCTTTGAAATTGTTCAATTAAATTTCGCATCTCCTTTTCAACTATACTTTTTTCTGCATTACATTTATCAGTCAAAACCTTCCACCCATCATATTTTTTGTCACTATCGTTAAAGTCTACACTTGTTCAATCCCATAGTTCTCTTTTCGCTCTTTAAAATACTCTATGAATAATGTGTCATCTCTTTGTTCCACTCAATTTTATTTTATAAACAGCAAAAAATTAACACATCTATTCTCGTCAAATCATCACCGAACACTGCTGCGCCACAGCACACGTGACTCGGGCACAAATGTTATGTAACATGATCTTATTGTATGTATGCTGATATTAACAACATGTTCAATAACTATATAACTTTGTTTTATTAACACATATCGGCCAAACTAATAAAATATCCTAGATAACTATGTTTTGTTATGTAATCTGGACTCACTTTTAGTCATAAATATCTCAATAACCGTTTGAGTTGTATTGATGAAATTCAGGATTGTAGTTAATTTAACGAATTTTAATAAATAAACCATTTTACGTGTCTATGTTAAACAGATTTTGAGTTACTAAGGGGTCAAACGTGGCTCTAAATGTTTCGTGTAATATGACACACGTCTGCTGCGTCGCACGTTCCGTTTTGTTGTCTTGAACTTGGCATGACACGATACCGCGTGTTTATATATTTATACAACAGCGAGTATTGTCTTAATCTAATAATGGAAAGGATTTTAAAAACGTTTATCAAGATTGTATTAATATTTATTGGAGAAAAGAGAGTGCAAGCAAACTACCGGTTAAAATTTGTGTAAATACCTATAAAACGATATTTTCACAATTGCGGATTAAACATTATTAGCTCACAGAAATTTATCTTCACAGTTTATAAATAGATTGGGCCAATTATATAACGATATTGTTTCTGAACTTTATTCGTTGGAGAATTTTTGGATGAAAATCATTCCAATAAAAGAAAAAGAAATACGATATATATTATTCGTTAATTAAAGCTTTAGTAAAATAGATAAAATTATATTAATAGCTTATATATTTAATAAAATTAATTCCTATTTAAAAATTTAAGTAATAAATTAACTTATACGACTAACATTTAAACATTGGTACATAAATATTCTCATAATACTTTGCTCATACAAATAGAGTTATGGTATAGTTTCTTACTCTAATAATTTGGTTTCACACTTATGTCACTGTAACTTGTCTCGTGAGTCTACAAATAAATAAGTAAATGAATAAATCAATATTTATCCCGCTTTGGTACGTGAAAAACTTTAAAAAACAACCTGTTCGCCGGAGGAGCCTTCATTAGCGCTGAAGTGTCTTGGTTTAGCGAAGAGAAAGTAAAATCCACATTGAAGCGCACCTCCTCACTAGCACTACGCCAAAACAGGTATATACCTAATTAAATTTTTTGTATTAATAGGAAAGTTTTGTAAGTCTATTTAATTCTAAGCGGAATAGTATGTAAGCTCTTTTCAACAGACGGCAAGGATAATTTTTTACTGTTTATAATTTTGTATTGGTTAACTTCAACGAATGTTTCCATAATGGTTTATTTTTAGGTTACGTTTAAAGGTTTAAATCTTTTTTTTCATTTCAATCATTCTTTTTCATCTAATATTGCTTTCTTAATTACTTTCACAAAAGACCCAAATCTGAAAACCCTATCAAATATTTAAATGATGTTCATTTTAAATTACAAGTTAATTTGTATTTGGTATTAGAATCTCTTTTATTGCGCTACGTTTATACTGTAACTCGTAAAGAACTATTTTTAGAATTATAATTAAAATAAGTCTTAAGCGATTGGGTAAATCGCATTCATCCTAATTTACCTTAAAGAAAAAAATTCTGACATTGTGAATAATCTGTAAAACCATGGTAGTATTTTTTAATTTAAAATTGTTTCTAAATTAATTTTTGAAAATATCTGATGTTTAGCGCTGTACATTTTAAAATATGTTTTTTAAACGCGTAATTGTTTATTCCATTTTTTCTCTTGCACTATTTTTAAATACATTTTTATCCAATTAAATTTTTCATCTGAATACCCTACTTTATAAACTTTTTAAAAATAATTTGTACCATAAAGTTGCAAACACACATTCTTAAAAGACAGCATTGAATTTATTTCCATGGCTTAACAAGGCAGGAAAGTGATAATTTCACATCACCTGTCTTTCACTATTCTTATATATATATATATATATATATATATATATATATATATATATATATATATGTATGTGTGTGTGTGTATTAGGTCGGCTAGTAAGTTTTTAGCTACAACTTGCGGACTTTTCTAGAAAGATTCTCGAAACTTCTATAAGGTTTTACTATAGGGTATAAATAGGCCGAAATGCAGTCGGTGTTGACAACAGTGAGCACCGAAGCTTTAAATTAATTACATAGAAGATAATAGATTTAGATCGATATCAAATACGGATTCCATTATTTAACTCACGATGCAAAGACTGCCACGAATAACATGTGTCATGCGATAGGCGAGTCCACGGTGTCTTACGCGACGGCAAAAGCTTAGTTCAGAAAATTCAGAAATGAGGATTGCAAACTTGAGGACGAACCCCGTACCAGACGTGTTGTTGAATTGGACGTTCAACGATAACGACACCTAATTGAGGAGAATCCTCGGCTGAAGACTCGTCAATAGGCAGATGAGCTACACTGCAATGATCATGGCATTATAAAAACACATTTGCACGAATTGAGAAAACTTTCAAAATACGGTGTGTGAATATCCCACGAGTTGTCATCATATTACTTTCAGTGCAGAATTGATACTGGTCAATAATTATTGACATTAAATCGTAACTTCGACTGACTTGATCAGTTAGTAACTGATGATGTTAGTAACTGGTATTAGCCTACCCAATATATATATATATATATATATATATATATATATATATATATATATATATATGTATACATAAATTTTGTTATGATGAAATATTATACAGTATGCAATTGCACTAAAATTCGCCACTTCAATCGGTAGTAGCCCATCTTAGCTAGATTGCAATACACTTATTTTTTTTAATTCTACCATTTTTTTCTGAAATTTAAAAATGATCATGAAACATTAATGTGAAAATGCATCAACCTATATTTTTATTTCTATAAACCTAAGAAATTGGGCAATATTGCATCATTACCCTTCATAGCGAACAATAATGGATTTAACTTTTCTATCACTATCATTTGCATAGTTTTACATAATAAGTTAAAACAATAAAAGGACAAAAGAATTAAATTTCAAGATCAAGGTTTTTACAATTCCCAAATCAAAATTTTTGTCATTTCAAAATCTTTGTCATCCGTCCAAAATTCACCCAAATATTTAATCACATCACACACAATGACATCGATTTTTAAAATAAACTTATCAGAATAATTACTAATACGATATTTTTCATTTGTCATTTAGATAAATTATGGTTGGCTTCTTATTAATGATATTACTTGATATTTTATTTTAATTGCGAGTTGTGTTGGGTTGATCGCCGGTTGGGTTGATATGTCTTCGCCGTGGTGTGTTGGGTTGATCACAAGGCATACGCCCTTTGACGATGCGACGCACCGCTGCGACCCGGGTTCGATTCCCGGCCGTTCGTCGAACGGGACTGGACCGGTGTTGTGGTTGGCTGTAAGAGATTGCTCTTGTAGCAATAAGTTCGCGATATGTATCAATTAGATACATTAAAGTAGATAAATAAATAAAGTAAATCTTCTTGAATTATTTATTATTTATTATACGGCAACCTCACAAATACACAAAATGGCAGTTGATTCGTGTTTGAATACTACGTACATATCAATCCAAGTCTTAGTGAATCTTCAATCTTAATTTTTGTAATTTAATGAGAGTTGAATAACTGGATATGTCGGTTTTTAGTGCGAGGACATTTGGACATGATTTCAGTATTACCATTTTAATACTCACAAAGCTCTTAGAACGTACGAGGACGTATGGGAACGTACGGGAAACAACAATTAAAATTTATAAGAAACTCAATGTGGAGTCGATGCATTTGCCACCATTGTTCGCAAAAAGGTAGATATTCACATATCACACGCCAGTTATATCATCGAACAAAATGGACCGTCAATGTATGGGCTAGTGTACAGGGCGATACGATTATTGGCCCCATTTTTATCAACGGCACTTTAAATCATCAAAGATATCTGACATAGCACAACAGTCCACTGAGTCGATATTAAAACATAGTACTTGGTACATAGATTTAAGTAAGTATAAATACATTCTTAAACAAAATAATTTTAATTATAATTACCACGTATATGTGTTTTCTACGTTTTTTTAAATAGATAAATGAAATTTCATTTTGACAGGTTCAAACAACAATTTACGTTCCGCGTTGCCAAAATGATATTCCATGTGATTTTTGCAAGGTGTTAATTTACACATTTTCATTTCATATTAAATAATCCATTCCACACATAATTTATATAGCTTTATTTCTATATAATAAAAATCTGGAAGAATTAAAAACTGTTAATTATTAATAAAAATCATAAAAGACGTAAAATGTCTAAAATTAAAATCACATATTTATTAACCAAAAGAAAAAATTAACGAATAATTAAATATCACTAAACATGAAAGTTTTGCTCATGACAATAATTCATATAGCTTTCTCATATTCTAATTATCCTCCAGATTTTTGTGTGGATTTTTAATTGCGACGACTGGATTTAATTCAGGGTTTGAGTTTTGAAGACACGTATATAATAATATTTAATATAGGTACTATATATTTACAAATTGTAGTACGGAATTTTTGTAAAAAACACTAAGTTCTATCTTAAAAAAATCATGTTATTTCTCGATCTAACAAGTAGCTCGTATGTTAATTTGCATTATGAACTATATCTAGACCAATTTTTAAAAAAAATACAGTCGTTAAAGCGTGGTTTAGTAACAACTATCCAAATACACTCTATGACATCAGCATTCCTCGCATAATACGCAGAGATAAAGTGATTTCAAAGGCTTATTTATGTTTTATATTCCATCAAATTAACTATATGTATACTATATTATATTCCATCAAATTAACTATATGTATGCAATAGCCATTAATTGCTGGTCAAATGGCATATGAATAATATTATTTATAAGGAAATATTTCTTACTAAAGCCAAATTGTAATATTAAATATATTTGGCGTTAATTTTGTAGAAATGCATTATTCACAATTAAATGAAACTACGTGTATTATTTCTACTTTCTTTAGAAAGAAAATAGAAATAATACTACATCACGTAGTTTTATTTAATTCCACATTGTAATCATAACATTTTCTGTAAAATTACTCAATTGACAGCGACGCTGTAAAAATATTGATAACTAAAAATAAACATGAAAGCGAACATACCTAAGCGTGTTTTACGTGAATGAATTATTTCAATGTTACTAAATCGATCATTTTTGCCCTAATGTGTCTCTGATACCTGAGAAATATTTTACATGACTATTCTGATTACATTGTTCTCACATAATTAGGAATTAAAAATAAAAAAACTTTAAATTCCTTAAATTTACTATTTCTCATGAATCCACATGAAAATAATAATTTCATTAACAGTAAAATTATTGTCATAAAAACTGATTAAAAAGATAATGGCATTAAAATAATATTAAAAGGTCATTCCAATGAACGTTATAACACTCGTGCCAATACCGCCCTTTTCGCGACTCTACGCTTTGTTGGAAACAATGAAACGAATAATGAAAAAATGTTAAATATTCGAGGAGAGAACGAGTGTTTTATTAAACAAGTTAGTATTCACGAGGTGTAGTTTAAACCTTTAGGACGTGCGAGATAATTTTCCAACAATATGCAACAATATCAAGTGCGCTAATAAACCCGATAAGCTTCACCGAGGTCAATTTGATTACGAGCGAGAAGCTTAAAGCAATTTACTGACAGCCTTTTATTAAATGTTTTATTGCGTTATATTATAATAAAACCATCTTTCTTTGTTGAAAAATGTATTTGTAAGCTTTTACTAAACTTTTAATTCTATTGAATTACAATGTGTTTCGTCGTAGACAAGCATTTCAATAAGGCTTTTTCATTCTGTAATATAATTTATTGTCTCTATTTATTTATAAATTAATATAGTTTTTTAAGATATGGACTGTGCGGGCCAGTTATTCAGATAATAATATTTGTCAAACTTAAAGTCATCCGCAACAAGTCAGTTTCGTGTGGTCTTTATTCAGACTTTCAGTAGATTGAATTTGCATGAGACTGGCACGTCTAAAACGTATTGAAAACAATATAAATGAATAATAGTATTTTTTTGTTTATAGAAACCAATTTACCGCCATGTGTAAAAAATGTTTCAAATGCGTTTTACAAATACGAAAAACACAAAATTTTAAATTCACTTACAAATTTATTTTCTATATTTATTTGTTAAACGGAAAGAGTCTTATTAAACGATTTCATATTCATACGCAATTTTAATATTTTTTTTCCTAAATTTATATAGCAGTGCATCGTCCGATTCTAGAAATCCAGAGCAGCTTTTGATTTCTATATTTAATAATAATAATTGTTTATCAATTTCGGGTTATAACCACTAATTTATTTTTAGTTTAGAATAAAATTAAATTGAAGAATTATTAAAGTCGACAAAAATAAATCGTAATTATGAACCCAAAGGGAAAATAAACGCTGCATGTTATTTTAAAATATGCAGATTTTATTTTAAAATAATTAGATGTTATTAATAAGTAGGTATTTCATAATTCAAAACTCAATAATTTATTCCTATATTTTCCCTCTTAGCCAGTGAAGCGTCCATATCTAAAAACTTCACAATTCCATATGGTGAAAACAGTTTCCAATACGCTCGAGCCAGACGTCTTGAAATACGTGAAATGTATATAACGGCATGTAAATGGATAATATAATTTTACCTACCCCCAAATGACAAAGTTACCTTCAAAGAATTTTTGAGATATGTTTGGTTAAACATATTTGTATTAATAATAACAAGAATTTTGATGATGCCCATTATTTAAAGCGGACAATATTACCAGGAAGCGCTTGAATTTCAAATCTAGATCTATATTATAGCTACTCACATTCGATTCTTAAAAATTAAAGTTCACTTTTAACAGAAACATAAAACACATACATCTCATTTGTATTTTTATTTTTAAAAAGTAAAATATAAAATTGGACACGAATCATACTGTACTTCTTCTAAATATTTTAAATAATCTTCTGGGAAACTTCTTATGGATATACATATTTTGCATGTGTCCGCATGTTTTGCGAGTGGAATATACATATTTTAGCATTTGAAATGTACAACTATAAATTATTCAAATCGATATTATTGATAACTAACCAATTTAAATAACACGCCAAACGACACACGAATTTTTTAACGTATTAAATTACTTAATTTATCTCTTCTAAGATCTCTACATGATACTGCCATAGTACTTGAAAAACAAAAAGTATGGTTTCGCAATCATCTATTTGGGACCCTTAAAACTTTTGAATTTGTTGACACCACATAACTCATTTTAGTTTAAAATTGTGGTATAATTTATATAATTTCCGTGAATCGTGGTAAAAAAATATGTCAAGCGGAAGAAGATTTGCACTACGAGGATCTCGTACGTATTTAGGTACCTACAAATATTTAAGATTACGTTGTATTGTTATTAAACTATTCAGAAATGTAAATTTTTCACTACGTTGATATTGCCTACTAGTCTTGCCTACTGTCTTTCACAGAGATAAACGCACGGTGCATGTTTAGAAAATCATAACAAGGATAATCACTATAGCATATGCGATTTAAAATTGAAAAAATATTTTTGTGTTTCTCGAAACAAAACCTTCAAATGAAAATTAAAAAAGTTAAGATCTTTATATATCAGTTTCTTAATTATTATATGAATATTTTAAAATATAAGCTAGTTCAAAATATTTAGGTTTGAGAGATGTATTACTATGCCAAATTCCATGTTTCTAACTTGCATGATTACTGAGGAAACCGGCTGCGGAAAACATGAAAATTTTCATCCCACTATATTTTGCATTGGCGTCAAAACATGGTGAATATTAAAAAAAATTATGACATTTAAATCCAACTTTAGATTGAGTAGTTTTGGAAAGGAGGGATACGGAATATATTTCTATTGATATTTTTCAGTACCTATATCTGTGAAGATATAATACCTAAAATTACAAAATAAATTACTTTGGGATCCTTGTAACTAGGACTCAAACGATGTCCCTTATATTACTTGCAGAATTATAAAAACTCGAGTGCATAATTTGTCCCTTTAAATTGTTATGTTTTAGCTATTGAGATATATGCAATTAATTTATATTATTACTGTATCAAATTTCTACGTAAAGTGGTTTCTGAGGAAAAAACTGTAACAGGCGAACGGACAGACACATGAGTAATCGCATAAGGATTCCCTTTTTCAGTTTGAGGAATGGAACCTTAAAAAACTCGTAAATTAAAACTTTAATTTACTTTGAAAGACTGGACATCACTTAATTTGATCTTATTTTATAGTAGGAAGGACACATCCTTATTTTTTTTTTGCTGCAAATGAAAAATTTCATTGCATAGATATGCTGAGATGAGATGAACGAATGGACAAACGGATGGGTAACATGAAATTATAAGAATTCCTCATTAGACTATGGATTCTTAAAAAATAAAATTGGCATAATTTATATTTTATTCATATAACTCAAAATTGCAAATTTCAAAGACTTTTTCATTTGAAATCAGAATTTAACCGACGCAACTAAAAATATTTTTCTTTTTATTTTATGCCATTATTTAATTTTGTTTCTTTTAAAACAATCGATTCCCAATAAACAAAATCTTTAATCGATATTATTTATTGGCGAGTTATACACCACTTTAATATTATTTTTACCATGAATTGAATTTTATTTAAATATTAATCCCTAAATTAACATAAATTCGGTTTTTATGTATTCATATTAAGTATTTTGTATTGCTTACCTATATTTGAGAGTCTTCTTTTAAGATTATATGTTATTAGTCCTCTTCTCCTAAAACACACTGAAGAATTTAAAATAATAAACTTAATATTCTGAATATTTAAATTAAATAAGGAAAATCTAACATAGCCTGTTACTTTAATTCGTTGAAACCTAGATATATATTTAACAAAGTATACTGAATATACACGTTGTTGTTGAATTCTAATATATTATTTGTATTTCAATTTAAATAGTCTACATGAAAAAAATGGAAACAAAAACTGAATATGCATCAACTTACAGGCGCTCTGAAACAATATGTCACCGATTGGCTAATCAGGATAAAAAAAATTCTGCTGCTCCAGTCTCGAATCTAAGCAAAATATTTAACTACAAATTTATTTCAATATTTTTTTCTTTACAATAGAGAACACATTTTCCTTAAAAATCTAATTTCTTCTTTAGTTAAAAATATGAATCGAGGAATTAAGACTAAAACTTAGATGTGAGTTAAGTTTGGTTAAAAAAGCTGACGGAGAAAGTCGAGAAAGAATTTGTTCACTTTAAAGAAAGAACTGTCAAAACCGTTCAATGGTGAACGTCGTCATTTTTATTTATGCTACTACGATGAAAGATAACATAAAATATGACATTAGAAATCGATGAAAATTTACATAAAGAACTTTGAAAAACTCCACATTCTTGCCAAAATTCAAAAGTGCTTATGTAATTCAATATATTAATGAAATGCAACCACCACGTTCGACCACTTATGAAAAATAAGTACTATCTATTAGCGCTGACTAAAGAAAAAACTGAACTTCCTTAGTGTAGTGAAAGAAACATTAAAACGGGAAAGGAAGAACCCCTACCTTTTTCTGATCAGTAATTCCGATTCTGTGGTATTTTGAAGGAGAAAAGTGAGTCGGTCACTTAAATAGAATTTGTTGAATTTTAAACGGCCAGTCTAATTGATTCCCGTCTTCAATTGAATGCCAAAGTTTGAAGTTTAAATTTCGGTTTGCCGCTTTGGAATAGCTTAAATTTCATAATGCAATATTAAATATGGTTTACCGGGCACGACTAACGCAGCGAAAGTTATTTCATTATACGTCTTCCGTTATACAGACACTTTTGACGAAACTGTCCGTACAACGATGATTTTATGAGGTTTGATTAATTTATTGTGAAAAAAATTAGTACGTCAAGGTTTCAAGTTTCATTGTCGAAATAAAAAGAAATTTAATAATAATACACCATAATAAGCGGATTATATCTCGCTTTTAATATTCAATTGAATATTTGTAATAACACGTTAATCGAATATTTTTGAATTTTTATTAGTGATTTAAATATCTTCAAAATTTTATTTGCAAAAATACCATCAGTTAAAAAAATTATATTTTGTTAGTTTTTATATGGTGCTATATTAGTCTATGATTTTCAGTTGTAGCATTTTTAAAAATTCCAAATTTGCTTGAAACTTACTCATCTTTTTTATAAGCTCTATTAAGCACTAATGATTGGTCATTTTTACCTATATAATTTCATGCTTTTGATGAAATCGTAGCTGTCGATATGAATTAATCACACTATATAAGGAAGAGGAGATAATGATATTCCGATAAGTCTGTGAATTTTATTCCTTGTTTCTATCCAAATAGGTTGATGAATTTCCATATGTAAATTCTATTTGATTTCACAAAAATGATTGAATATATAACAATATATTTTAAACGAAAGAAGTTTAAACAAAACCTTTGAAAAAAAAATCAACTGCACGGAAAACGAAAAAGGAAAAAAACGAAAAGTTTCCCTAATAATTTTATCTTTAAACAATGAATTGCAAGAAGAATTCGATTCGAGTAATAAAGCGATAAAAATCGATTTAGGGTCACGCCTGCAAGTCGTTGTTGAAGGAGACGAGTTAGTAAAAATTATTCATTCTCTTTAATATTTTGCGGAGTCGATAATCAGTAGCTGTACCTACGTCTTCGTTTACATGTAATTAGGAGAACAAAAAATTGTCTCTTGTCTGTTGCTCCTCGATATGTATCTACTATTACCATACCAAATTTCATCAAAATCCGTCTATTATATGTTGAGTGACACCCACTCAAATTAACATACAGACAAAATTTAAAAAAAGTATAATATTTTATAATATGTAAAATATTTGTAATATGCGGAATTCACTCTGTTACAATTTGTATAGATAACGTATTTATGTTGTATTGTTGTATGCCTGCGTATTATGGAGTTTAATGTTTTCCTAAAAATATGTATACGAAAAAAGATTTATATACATATATACACACACATATATATATATATATATATATATATATATATATATATATATATATATATATATAATATTATATTGTAATAATCACTCGATATTTTGAAATTACAATGAAGCGATATCGATCAAACATTAATTATATAAATTTCATCGCAGTGTCATGTTGTGATTACTACTCCCTAACATAAATCTAGGTGCATATCCAAATAATTTCTGCGTATATTTTGTATTAATCAAGAAAAATTCGCTGTACTTATCTTGTACTAATGTAATTATAGACATTCCTATGTAAACTTTCCGGCAATAAACTAAATCTTCGTGTTCTGGAGTCTGTGCGTTTACTCTTGCTCAGTAATGTCGCTTTTATTTTTCTAGAATGTCCGCTTTGAACTCATTAAATTACTCGTTCATGCGAGTTTATGAGAGAAAACTGATGAAAATATGGCAGTAAAATAAAAATAATACATAATGTATATCAGTGTACATTGCGCTTGTTTTTATTTCATTTAAATCAACGCAATGTCAGCAAAGTTGTCAAGAGAACTATATTTGATTATTTTTTTAATTTCTGCCGTTTCGCACTCCCTTTGCAACAACAATTTTCAAATTTCGTGTTTAAACCTGAGTGCGTCCGTGTGACAGATCAATACACCAGAAATAATTGTTTTTGTAATATGGAAAGAGGATTGGTAAAAAGCCAATCTGACAATCTAAATAAACTGGAACTACTGTTTTAAGTTTTCAACCGTTATTTTCTTTATCTGTTCGTCCTCGTCTTTTGTTTTTTTTAGTTGAAGGTTTCTAAAAAATACCTCTTTTTGTTTGAAGTTTTGTTTGAAGGCTTCGTAAAAATTTACCTAACTTGTGGTAAATTCTCATAAATGGAGCGGAAGAAGACGAAAAATAGAATTTGTGTGTTAATGCCGTTTTGTTTATATTTATACAATTATATATATATATATACATATATATATATATATATATATATATACATAAATATATATATATATATATATATATATATATATATATATATATATATATATATTTATTTATTAGCTGACCCGGCGAACTTCGTACCGCCTCAGAGTCAATAAATGTTTTAACTTATTAGCTGAATTAAATTCAGTTTTTTATTAAGTTAAAATAAATATTCAATGAATATTTATTTTAACTTAATAAAAAACGTAAAATGAATTAAGTTCAATAAATGTACAAATCGAAATGAAAACTATTTTAATTAAATTAAAATAACATTAAAATCACGACTTTGTACTCATCACTTGGCATGCGATCCAACGCAGTTACGAACAACCGAACCAATCTATGATATTCATGATTGGTTCAAATCTTGAAGAACTTCTCTTTTTATTGCCGATTCGATATTTTGACACCGATCAAGTCCAAGGTCAAATTCAATTCGATTGAATTTGGCCTTGGATCTGTAAAGTCGAAGGCAAAGTTAGATTTATTAAATTATGATTACTTTAGCAAAAATTACCTTGAATGTCAGATTGAATCCGCGTTGTTTGATAATGTCTGTTCCAAATAAAGTCATTTGGCAACATCCCTTGTATCTTTGAACGTTCGATAGAAAATGTCGTGATTCTGGTGTTTCGGTACGCAGTAATGAATGCAATGATTCAGGTGGCAGAAGCAAGAATGGTAATTTCATCTTGCAACTGAGAGGGCACAATCCAGGAATTTCTCCAGCGAACTAATTCAATGCACCGCAATGGTCGCACACAATATCCATTGGGCCAATTCGAACGAAAGGATGCAAGCTGTAGTCAATTATGCAATCGTATTGAAATGCTACTCGATTCAAATCAACGCTTGAAGAATTTCTTCTTGCGCGTCGAAGATTATTACGTTGTTGATCTGTGCGATAAGGTCGACGAATTTTTGTTGCCAACTGAGCTGCTTGCCTTGTTCTTGAGTCGGGTCATACTTACGCTGCGCTCTTCCTGTGCAATTTCTTGTTCATCTGCAGTGGATTGATTCGCAATATTCCTAAGTCGAATTGCATTACGGTTTCGTTGTGAAAGATTAGACTCTCAGCATTATAAATAACTTTAAAATTAATCACACAAAAATTAATCACTTAAATTACATAATGTAGCAATTATTGACGCCCGCACAATCACAAATCACCTCACAAAGCCCGCACCTCACAAAGTGAACATGTTCATAAAACTTAACTATTTGAAATCACTCTTCGCTAATGAATTTCAGAAAATATTTAATAATTTCAAAGAGAATTAATTTAATCAAATTCAAATAAAATAACGGTCGAAAACTGAATAAGAATTATAAAAAACAATTATCATTTTCGTTCGGGTCTGTCATTTATGACTTACTTTTTTTTCTGTCATTTATCACATATTACGTTTTATACACAATTCAATTATTTGTGATTTTTTTACTTTTCCAATGCGCGACGAAGCTTCTCGAAGCCGAGTTCAATAAATATATATATAAAAACGATTCGATAAATATATAATAATCATATAAATTTTCAATGAAAAAAATATCAGTCAATCCGTTCTTAATATATCATCAAGAAAGCCATTCCATACAAAATGTATGGGAAAATGAATTTTCTGCGTACATTTTTCCAATGTTTTAATACTTATTATCCTATTCCTGACGAAGACAAAACACGAAACACGAAAGTAAAAAAATGGTCCAGCCGTTCTTGAGTTGAGTAACTAACACGACTTTGTTTTATATATAAATATATATATATATATATATATATATATATATATATATATATATATATATACATACATATATATATATATATATATATATATATATATATATATATATATATATAAATATCATAAGTATAATCCGACTGCAGCTTGGGATTCAGTTACATTGAGCCACAAAAAGCATTTTCAGTGGCTAATTTATATTTGGTGAAAAAAGACCGCATATTTAATTGAAGCTTAATGCAACCATATGATATTAACAGTTATATATTGCAAATAAATAAACGTTAATTTAATTTTTAAGACTGCATCTGATTGACCTACTACCTACCTACATGATATTGTATTTTAATTTTCTAATTTATATTTTATTTTAATTTTCCATCTAATTACCAAACTGAATTAAGAACAAATTTTAATTAATTATTTATCACTCGTTCGCTGTTATACGCGTTTCCGTTAGCGTGGCCAACATTTATGTGATTACCATATTTTTACCTATAAAGAAGTTATATATATATTCTTCCTGGTTTCTTCAGTAATTCTTATAGTCAATTTCAAAACCAATCAGTTGAGTAACAAGTAACAAAATTCTTGCATTTTTAATATTGGAGAGTTATAATAGTTAGGGTGACAAGAAAAAGCTTTATGATTTCACTATATAATACAATGTACGAGGGTGAATATAACATGATGTATACAAATTAACGAAAGTTTTAATTGAAAATTTATGACTTTTATCCGACCGAAGACCAGTTTTTCATTCGAAATCAATATTCGGCTGTCATCGTCTCCTTAAGCCGAAACCGAAGGTGCAACCAAACTTAGACTAATTTCTATACCGCAATTATTCAATGATAAACTTTTATGTTACTTTTGAACAAATGAATTATTACATTGATAACTAAAACATATATATTTCAAAGTACAATAACTACTTACGGCCTCAATTAAGTCTCATATGACAATTATTGTTTATTCACATGGTAATATTTCGTTTATTTGAATAAGTTGTTTGCGTTAAGTCTCAGGGATAAATCATAATATTTCATTTATCCCCAAAAACCGGATGTGCGGTCAAAAATTATGTTTGTTGCTAAAGATGATCGAAACCGAAGCCTGCAGTCGGACACAAATTTGATGTATACTGTGTCCAAATTTGTAATTGATATAAGAGTACTTTGTGTTCAAATTTGTAATGGATATACAAACTCCAAAATAACCCAGGTCATTACGACACAACCTCAGTGACCCTGGATTTTCAGAAATACTACGCTTCCTTTAATGTGTATGTAGTCTAAGTATGTTTGGAACCCTTGTAGTGTAAATTCTGCTCGTTTTTGAGAACTTCATTTATTTTATTACTTCCTTATCTAAATGTGTTTTATAAAAAAGATACCTATATAATGTGGAGCATTTTTAAGCTACTGATAGTTATTGTTTCCGTCGTGCTTCAGAGTTATTGTTTAGTATGTAAATTTACTACACGAGAATCGTTTCTTATAGGGCCAATCAGATGCCGGTAATGGTGGTCTTATGAGACAGTCGATTTCTGGGAAAGTTATTTGAAAGTTTTGTTAGTTAGCGGTCATTAAAAAGTTTTTCACCAGCGCAAGTCGATTTAACGGAGAGCGTTAAATGACATATTTGATGGGAATAAAAAGGATAGAGAAGTGTTCATTAAATACAAAAATGCTTTGGTGTATGAATTGAAGATTATAATCAATAGAATCTATATGCATTTGGCACAGTATCATAAATGTGACATACGCTATTATTATATATGGAAAACCAGAGACTTAGTTTCAGCATGTCCTAAGTGACATCGGATTCGCTATTTTCTCATGTACCTTACTTAAAAATATTCAGGGTGAAGACGCTTGATGACATCATTTAAGTAGTACAAAAACGAAAAAATTATTTTTAATTAACTAATGAATAAAAGACTAAGGTACCATAAAGAAACTATCTATACATATATATATATATATATATATATATATATATATATATATATATATATATATATATATATATATATATGGTTAATGAATAATAGTAGAATACATATCATGTGATAACTTCGGATTTAAAATATAATATAATATTATATTATTAATGTTATCAGAAGCAAGTTGTTTCCTTTTTGGAAAACAGAAAGACAGAAAACTTTTTGTTTGTACTATCAGTTTGTGAATTTAAAGCTGTCCTTGTTAGACCGTAATACTTGTATTAGATGTATTGCCTATTCCCGTGTTTCTTTAAGTATATTTTCAATAATACAAAGATGAGTTTCAAACATGAAGTTTTCTGTCTTTGTGCTGTAGAGCTAATTTTTAGGAATTAGTGTCCCGATATATGTGGTAATAAGTATATGGGTCCAACTTAAAAACTTCTTTTCAACATTCTCAATAAAAAGCGAAAATGTATAAACATACACACACAAGCATATATATATATATATATATATATATATATATATATACGCGCGCGCACATACGCACCCACACACACAAACACATGTGTACGTGAGTGTGGGTGCGGGAGCGCACGCGCGCGCGTTTTTGTTTGTGTGTATGTTTTTGTGTATAAAACGAATATTAAATTTGCTTCACTCGTGCCTGTAAGTTTATTAAGTAACCTAATGTCTGACTAATAGGAAAGTGTGAATTAGTATTCCCCCTACTTATAAAAATAGTCTTTCTCTATATTAAGAAAACTTTCAGAAAGTGGTTTTTTAATTACATGCAAATAGTCGCGTGGTAAGTAAAAAAGAACATTTTCGAATCACCTACCGAATTGCGCGACATAAAGGTAGTATAAGTATTTTTCCATTGCAAAGGGCTAAAAGTATTGCCTAGAATGAATAAAGTTTGTAATAAAACAATGTTAGTTTCCCGAATAACCGCCATGTTAATATTAAGAAAAATTTTCATAATTTCCGAAAATGTTTATTGTGTTTAAATTTAATTTAATCGTCTATTGTAAAAAAGTAGTTTATATATATATATATATATATATATATATATATATATATATATATGTATATATATATATATATATATATATATATATATATATATATGTATATATATATATATATATATATATTTATATATATATATATATGTATATATATATATATATATATATATATATATATATATATATGTATATATGTATACTCAATTAATTTCAACACATAACATGATATTTATTATTAGTCGATGCACATTTTCATTTCATACACCCGCATGATTATAAAGGATACATGTTTAAAAACAAACATTTATACTCTAAGATACGAGTTAAACTATTTAAATTGAAAAAAGCAATTAATGCGAATAATGCATAAGAATGAGAAATACGTGAACTTCATATGTTATTTTTAGTACACGTGAATAAACTCATAAGGTTCAAGGATGAAATGAAAAGAAAAACAGATTTGCGTAAAAGAAAATAGATGGAAAGGAAATTTCCGAAAATTAAAATAATTAAGGTAAACTTTTTATATTGGGCTAAAATTTTATGGAAAAAAAAATTATAATTCAAAACGGTTTAAATTTTGGGTGCACATATCAATTTTTTTAAAAATTGTAAACTTTTTTACGTTATTGCTTCGTACAAATATTATTATAGAATGGGGTCAATTAGAGCATTAGTAACACCCCTATAGTTTGTTCTAGCCTGCTATTATTTTTTTACAAAACATGAAATAAGAAAATTTACAGAAAGGACAGTTCTGTGTGATGTTATATTTTATTCTAAATCTTGAAGAGTATTTTAGATCACTTTTAAAGCGTAAGTGAGACCTCAAAAGTACTCAAAGGTTTTAAAGTGTGAGTGAAACCTCAAAGGTTCCACTCACACTTTAAAATCATGGAAATCTGCTTCTTAATCAAGATATAATTCGGCAGAAGATGTCGCGAATGTTTAAGTTAGTTGAACCGTATGAAACATTTTAAAATAAAATATACTAATGAAACCATTTCCTTCTTGAGTGGGCACCAAATACCGACAACCCGCTAAGACCGACTCGATCGACGATAACGGTAGAAAGAACTCAAAAGTGCGAGCGCATTTTAGAACTTTTTATTCATTGTTTCACTTAAGTACATCGTAAGAAAAAATATTCCTAAAGAGCGTTTTTTTTCAAAACCGTTATGAATTTTTAACATGAATTTTATCGGAGGTAATTATCTTCTTTAATATTTATATTATTTACAAACATATATATATATATGTATATATATATATATATATATGTATGTATATATATATATATATATATATATATATATATATATATATATATATATATATATATATATATATATATATAACTGTAATTTAGTTTAAAGTAATCTTTCGTTTCAGGTAAATATTTTATTATTGTAGCGGTTTGTAATATTTACATTGCTCCATTTTATCGTAAATATTCCATAAGATATGTTTTCTCTTTGGCCTTTGAACAAATACTTTTTGGTTATGCTTATCGGTAATATTTACTATTTATTTAATAATCGAAATCCAAGCCTTATGACTGGGGTTTCAGATATTTAAGTTAGTGTATATCAAGAGTTCATTTCTCTTACAAAGAATTTATCGAGATTTGGTGAATATTCCGCAATTCCTGATAAGTTTGCTCTTTATATTTTTGGTTTTACTTTTAAGCGTGTCAATTAGTTTATGTAGTGGTACGGAATAAAGTTATGAATTCCATTAAGTACGAGTATGATTTTTACCACAGGGGTCCCATTTACTAGTGACACACAAATTAAGATATTAAAGGTCCGCATAATATTTTTATTGAACTGTTACCAATATTTCATTGAACGTATTGCCTGCCATATATACGAGTACAATAGGTGTAACAATTGCGTAAAACTTGCAGCAGTCTTCTGTAAAACGTGTTACTTTCAAAATTTTATTTCTAAAATTGTAGAAGTGCAATGTACAAATAAATTCTGCTTGTATTTTAACTTATATCTGGAGTGATTTAACATTACGAAGGATGAGATTAATTTGACAGGTACTTATGACTAGTCTTTTGAAAAATAAAATCCAAAAAAATTCCTTAATTTTCCATGAAGATATTTTATTTAAATATATACAACTAGCGGCCCGTCCCGGCTTCGCAGGGCTGGACATTTATTTTTTAAACATTTTGGGATAAACGTAGAGTAAATGCAGGAAATACCTAAATAATATGTATTTAGTAATAGGGTCTCTCTGGCTCTCTTTGGGTACGGAACTTGATGATTGAAAAAATTGATTCTAGGTCAACGAAAGGTAAAGTTGATTACCTAGGCAGGCAGACAGAAGAACAGCAAAGTGATTCTATAATGGTTCTGTTTTTCCTTTTGAGGTACAGAACCCTAACAATAAAGTCGTACAAAAAAAAAATTTATTTAAAAAATAAAATTGGTAACCCGTTAATGTCTTCTAGACGAAGGTTTTTGCAACAGAACAAAAGATATGAACGGGATATTTTTAAAAACATTTCACTTAAATATTTTTTGATAAAGATGTTTAGAATGATTTGTATTTTTTTTGTTTTATGTATTTTATTGTTATTTGTGTTACATTTCTTTTCTTAGATCTTTTATTTTAAGGCTTTTTAATTTTTAATTTTCCATTTTTTACCTTAATGCTTCACTATACACTATGTTAGCAGTGGTATTTGTAGATGGCAATAAAACATATTGATATTCAGGAGATTCTACTTAAGAAAGTGCAACATATAATTGGCCATAAGAAAAGCACTCTTTTCTTAGATCGATGCCAACCATTAAAAAAGTTTGTTCCTGGGATTTATTTATTGTAAGGGCAAATGATATCTTTACATGAAACTGTAACCTTTTGAAAGATATAGGCAAATCCGTCGATATCATCGGGATCCGCGGAATGTGAGCGTGATGATAGTAGCTACAATCGCATTGTCTCGCAATTCCTTTATCAAGTCTAGTCCCATTACACATATTGGGAAGGCTTAAATTTCTCAATAGCATAATGGGAGTGACTTCTCTTAATTTCAGTTCATGGGGTGGCAAGCCGGCAGGATGAGAGAATTTAAAAATGCTTGTGGGTAGTGCACTGTATCTTCGATGTTGCACATGGTGTCAATAGTGAAAATATATGGTATCTTCCTTGTGAAAATATATGGTATCTTGTATAATCAGAAATAATTATTACTATATTTTTGATATTTACAATGTGATACTCGCTATTAATACTGCATAAATATAGTTACATACTATTTAATAGATATCGTTCAACAAAATCGTGACGATAGCTTTGAGATCGAGTATGTTATCAATAAAAAAGGAGGCATAGTCAAATTTGACACGGAATGAAATCTAATTCACTTATAAAATACGCTTCCTAAAAACATACGACGATACGAATACAAGTATCTTTAAGGTCAGCGTATTCATCTTCATCCCTTTATCTGGAGCGGCGTAATATATCTCTCGTGATTCATTTAAATTACAAAGTTGAATACCCGCAGCGCTGTAACGATTATGAATATACCTGACGTTTAGGAATTATTCTTTAATTAACTGAAATTAAGGACCTTTTCCAATAATATTACAATAAATTTTATTCGTTATAAAAGTGGTACGATAAATATCTTGCCATTCGACTAACTGCAAAGTATATATATATATATATATATATATATATATATATATATATATATATATATACATATATATATATATATATATAATTACATATATATATATATATATATATATATATATATATTTCAGAGTGACGATAAAAATATATCGCTTTTCCAGCGACGATTGAAATATCAATAATAAGATGTTTTATGTGATTATTGTACAATATATTTTACACAAATATTTTAGTATGTCAACAATTTTTACTTTAATTATATTTTTAGAACATTTTATAATTACATTTAATATACTAAGAGATTTTTTAAACGTAATTATTAGTCATTTTCAAGTTTTGTCTAGCATATGTGCAAACAGAAATAGGGATTATTAAATACCAAATATTCAACTCTCTATATTATTTAATACCCTCTCAATATTAATGTATTAATGCAAAATGAGATGGGTGCGAAACATTAAATAAGTCACTCTAGTTTTAATGATATTTAAATAAAGATGTGTACATTTATATTCAATAAATATTTTAGTAGATTCCAAATATTTACCTCGTCTGGTGATTATTCAACCGCTCTATATTATCGTAATTATGATAGGTTGCCTATAACGGCAGATGTGCATCTGCCCATTCGAGTTGGACGCATAGCGCGCCGGCCGCATCTAAATAAACACAACCGGGTGCGCGCGCATCTACAAAGCGTAGCTGCGTTTCCATAATAACATCTTCGTCGGCAGCATCCTGCGTAGTAGTGTACGCGGAACGATAACTAAGTAACGCCCACTGCGCCGGCCGCGCCCATATCTCGAAGGAGACCGCAGTCCAAGCGGCTAGACGAAAACGCTTGCGCGGCACGAGACGCGAGTCGGCGAATATCATCTCGAGACGAACACGCTCTGACTGGCAATCGCTACGGAGCCACCACGCCTAAACATTAAAATAAATCAGAGTATTTTTTTGTGATAACGGAAATCTATATAAATATAAAACAAAATCGTGTTAGTAACACCGTTTATAAGTCAAGAACGGCTGGACTGGATTTTTTTCATTTTTGTGTTTTTGGATTTGTCTTCGTCGGGAATAGGATAAAAAGTATTAAAACATTGGAAAAATTCACGAAAAAAAAATTTATGAAGAAAATTCATTTTCCCATACATTTTGTATGGAACGGCTTTTTTGATGATATATCGAGAACAGATTGACTGATTTTTTTTTTCATTGAAAATTAATATAATTATTATATATTTATTGAATATTTTTTTATCTCGGCTTCAAAGTTTCCTCGCGCATTGGAAAAGTGAAAAAATCACAAATAATTGAATTATGTATAGAACGGTATGTATAGAACGGTATATGTCATAAATGATAGGCACGAACGAAAATGATAATTGGTTTTTAATAATTCTTATTCAGTTTTCGACCATTATTTCGTTTGAATTCAATTAAATTAATTCTCCTTAAACGATTTTTTTCTGCAATTCATGAGCGAAGAGTGATTTCAAATAGTTGAGTTAAGTTTTAGGAAGATGTTCAATTTGTGAGGTTATGATATTTGTGATTGTGCGGGCATCGATAATTGCTTCATTATGTAATTTACGTGATTAATTTTAATGTGTTATTTTCAATGCTGAGAGTCTAATCTTTCACAACGAAACCGTAATGCAATTCGACTTAGGAATATTGCGAATCAATCCACTACAGATGAACAAGAAATTGCACGGGAAGAGCGCCGCGTAAGTATGGCCCGACTTCGTTCTTCACAAACACAAGAACAAGACAAACAGCTCAGTTGGCAACGAAAAATCGTCGAGCTTATCGCACAGATCAACAACGTAATAATCTTTAAAATTGAATCGAGTAGCATTTCAATACGATTGCATAATTGACTACAGCTTGCATCCTTTCGTTCGAATTGACCCAATGGATATTGTGTGCGACCATGGCGGCGCATTGAATTAGTTCGCTGGAGAAACGCCTGGATTGTGCTCTCTCAGTGGCAAGATGAAATTACCATTGTTGCTTCTGCCACCTGAGTCATTGCATTCATTATTTCGTACCGAAACACCAGAATCACGATATTTTATATCAAACGTTCAATGATACAAGGGATGTTTCCAAATGGTTTCATTTAGAGCGGACATTATCGAAGAATGCGGATTCAATCTGACATTCAAGGTAAATTCTGCTAGAAAGAATAGACGTTTATTTTCTTTTGGTGATCATAATTTAATAAATCTAACTTCCCCTTCGACTTTATTCATCCAATGCCTAATTCACAATCGAATGAAGAATGCACAGCATTAATTCATATAAATTTACTTCATGAGCGGCATGGAGAAACAACTTGATCGGTGTCAAAAGATCGAATTGGCAATAAAAAGTTCTTCAAGATTTGCAGCAACTGCTTGATGAATATCATACATTGGATCGCATGCCAAGTGATGACTACAAAGTCGTGATTTTAAAATAATTAAAATAGTTTTCATTTTGATTTGTATATTTATTGAACTTAATTCATTTTTAATAGTCATTTTATCTTAATAAAAAACTGAATTTAATTTAGCTAATAAGTTAACACAACATTTATTAATTCTGAGGCGATACAAAGTTCGCCTGGTCAGCTAGTATTATATTTTAATTGTAATAAATGTATAATTTGCTTTTACTGATAATAAAACAATTTAATGATGATAAATAAATTTGAGTGATGGCAATACAATTCAGTACGGATTGTGACTCGTTACCCATTTAACGAGTCCCTTACAAAAAAAACCTTTCTAGGTGAAAAATAGTTAAAAGTATATAAAATTAGATACATACAGACTATTTACTTTCTCAATCAAGAGCATATCATGAGATATTTAATAAAACCTGATTGCATTGAAATTGTATAAGTATGAAAAATTAGTAATTTTTTTACATTAAAAAATTATTTTTTTATTTTGCCTAAATTATTCGTTTCAGATAGGCCCCATGTAAATATAGTTAAGGCCTGATAATGGACTCTGGGAATATCCTAAGTAACTCTTCAAGGGATCAGAGCACAAGGCCCCTTTAAGAAAATTGATACCCAGTTTGAACTTATCTGAAATCTCTGTGCAAGTACTTTAGCCATAGATGATGTTCAGGGTTTAATACTAGAGCTGGAAGATAGTGACAGAATTCCTCAAGTAAGAAGTAGATTCATCGAGTTTAGAGCTCATTTAACTTGTCTCTACGAGTCAATAGGTCACAAAAATTGACAACGGGAGCAAGAGCTAGAAGTAGATTCATAATTTTTGCACTAATTAGATTTTTCCTGGAGAAGATTTTAGTCACGAATTGTGACCATGGTGCCAGATGGAGCCATGATGGAGCCAGAAATTTGTGACAGTACTATTCAATGGTGAAGAGAAGTTTTATCAAATTTCGGTTCGTCTAACTTATCTTGATAAGCTGTTTAATCATATATGAAGGCAACTCACTGGTAGAAACTTTTCAATGAGAAGGGATAGGTTCATCATGTCTGCGCAAGTTTGACTTGTCTTGGTGAGTCTTTTGGTAATAAGTAGTGGCTAGCGTATGATAACAAAGCCAAAAGGTGGTGATAGCACTACGAAATAGGGAGGAGTAATCTTAACGAGTCCATCCTCGTTTTACTTATCCTAATCAGAGCTTTGGTAATAAATGTTATGATAACCGGTCTCCTTTATAGAACCGACGGGTGATAATACTCTTTAATATGGGAGGGGAGGTTATCAACTTCACACTCCTTTGACTTTTCTGATAAATCGATCGTCACAAGTGATTTTCAACGTCTGATGCTGGAGCCAAAAGATGTTGGCAGAAAGTCCTCATTGGTGGGGAATAAACTAATGATCTCCGAATTCCTTTGATTCATCTTGATATAAGCAAGAAAGCAACAAAGTAGATAGTAGATGGTTATATGAATAACTGAGACATTGGTAGACAGGTAGATAAGTAAGAAAATATGTATAAAATTTCCTCAAAAATAAATAAAAACAAAACTAAACACTATATATATATATATATATATATATATATATATATATATATATGTATATATATATATATATATATATATATATATATATATATATATATATATATATATATATATATATATAAATAGTCATGTTTATTAAACGCCGCAAATACTTTTCGTATCATTTCATGAACTCACGGAGTATTTAGTATACCTAATTAGTAAATCTGGCATAATTAAATACTTCACGTGTTCATAATATTTTTAATTACAAAATTTCTTCAACCTTAAAAATTAATAATTAGAGTTATTTTACAAAAAAATGACCCGGTTTCATATAACGAATGAATAAGAAACGCACTGAAAAATATAAAATTATGACGATACAAGTATTAATTGGAAGTTTTACATTAAAATATAATTTCCAAACATTAATAAATTTGCTCAATATTGCTTGTGTTAAAGATTTTTGGAGTCAGTCCCAAGCCGAAAATTATACTTAACTACTTATTAAATATTGATGTCCATCTATCTCTAGCTCTCTCTCTCTCTGTCTCTTTTACAAACAAGCAAACATTAATTAAGTGCCATATTCGATATGTTATTCATGTCTTATTATTTGTAAATAGTTATGAATATTTTATGTCCCTTTTTTGTTCTAATAAATCAATTATCTAAATAAAGGCGTTGTTTCGTAAGTACCGGTTATTACCTGATTATCTCTGTCAAGGCAATTGGCTGCCGCCGGTGGAGGAGTAGGTGGGGGTGGCGCCAGTGGCACAGCTAGGTCTACCAAACATCTCACCCATTCTAGCTCCAGCACGCATCGTACGTTTCTCTGGTAATAAATGATTATTAAAGCATTTTTTTAAAATTATCAATAAATAAAATTTAAACCGGAAATCATATTTTTGTCGAGAAAATTCTAAAAGTAACTTAGTAAAAAAATAATATAATTATATTATTTAATCATATTTCTTAAAAAAAAATTACCTCATAAAGTTTAAAACCGGAAGGAAATTTCACATAATACTAAATATTACCATACGAAGTTTCCATTTTAAAACGAGTTCTAAGCAAACATTTGTGAAAATAATTTTATTTTGGTCAATAAAATTATATAACAAGTCCTTTTGTCGCAAATAAATGTCATTCACATAAGATTATCTGTAGAAATATGCTAAATAGTAATCAACAAGTCCTCTCTAGGTTATTTTTTGACCTCTCAGATTTAATTAATTTTTTGTCTTTTACTAAGAAATAGTTCAAAATCCGAAAAAATTAAATTAAATTCTGACTGATACCTATTTATAAATTTTGACACACAGTACGAAGATAAATGTTATGGAGCTATAAATCCTACAATTATAAGATGGTCTAAGTTGGTGGGAAAAAGATTTTTTTTCTCAAAAATAATTCTATCCGTAACCCTTAATTTTTCCTGTTGGCTTAATGTAAATGACTCGATATTATTTTAATATTGACGTTAAATCTACTCACTAGTTTAAATGTAGTTTAAGAGGACATTGCTTTCGATAACACTTTTAATTCATCACTATTAAACTTTATTCTCCACGTTCTCACCAAAATTATTTTGGGGGCCAATAATTTCAGAATAGAAGCAATTAGCACAATAACATTATTTTGTTGAATTTGACCTATGTACGTAATTGACAATGCATAATATTATTATTTTGATGAAATATTTAATTTAGCCATAAAGACAAATATGGCGAAATGCAATATAAAAATTACTTACGAAACTTGAAAACCGAATATAAAAATGTGTTAGAATATTTGTGCACATAACGTAGCTCTTGGAAACTTTCTCTTTTGTGGTATAGGAGTAGATACGGAAATGTAGCAGTGGAATAACCATAAATACGGTTGTCGTCACTGGTACAAATTTACGTACTATCAAAATACACCAGAATAAAAGACCTATTTGAAGAAAAACATTACTTCAAAAAGAATAAATTTCTTGCACAACTTTACTAAAAATTGAAGATGGCTGAACTAGAGCTTTATATCTTAGACTTATTAAATTTTCTTCTATAATATGCAAACTTGCCAAGTTATTATGCTATTTAACATATCTTTCATTGCCATTTATTTGGCTACGATGACTACTTTTGAGATATGCAAACATATATAGCAAACAGTTCTATGCGAAGAGAAAATTCTAGTATTTTTTTGAAGATCTTTTCAAGCAACATAGTGACAGAGAGATTAGAATTTATTACGACCAAGTTCGATATTGGTATAAGTGTAAAATTCAACAAATGTAGATAAAAAAGCATTACATAATACATAAGTACCAAAATTTCAAGCTTCTAACTCTTGGTGATGTGATCTAAAAGTTTTGATGATCTATGAATGAGGGAGAATGATTAAGTCAATGTATAAGTTAAGAAATGGACGTATTTGATGTCAAATATATCGAAAAACATTAAAAACACAAAATTCATATTTTTAATTCTACATAATTTAGTATTTGTGTCTCATATATTAGTCAGGTGGCCAGCATCTACTGAACCCGAGTTATGGGGATGGTGGTTATGCATTCAATATTATCTTATTTTAATGTATATTTTTCTCCAAATATTCTCGCAGACATTTGTTTTAATTCGCCATCTGTATATTTCTGCACTCATTGGTTTGTTGATCTTTCTTTCTCTGAAAACCTCAAGAAACAGAGCTACTAATATAGTTTTAGGGTATAAATGTTCACCGTGATTGATCGACTTATTTTTAAAAATTTCTCTGATCTCTCATCTAAATCTGAATTCACTTAGATGAGAGATCAGAGAATTTTTTAAGATAATCAGAATATCAAGTATGTAAAAATTTTATGTTTTTGAATTTTGGTGAAACTGAACAACAGTGTCTGCCGCTGCAATTGTTGGATGGTGAGGCTGGAGATTCAAATTAGTGAGTGCTTCATACACACGGCGACATTATGTAGATCATTTGCTAGAATGTTTGAATAGGCAACGTACTATATTAAGCAAAATACTCATACTTCAAAGGTAAATCAACCTACCTTGGTACGGAGTATTTACATGCCTCACTATTCTTATGGTCTTTTATGTCGGTTATATGCTAGCAAAATTAATATTTATCCAAATTATTGGATATTTGTAGAATTATCATATAATTGTTGGTAAAATTCTCGAAATATCTATAAATTGCTCACATGTATAAAAATACTTATACCACTCGAATTTTCAACAAGTTATAATTTAAATAATTAATTTAAGTTTTCGTCCATTTTTATAACGCGTTTTGCTAGACAACATTTGTCCAGAAAATGAAACAAACACTACAAAGATTATTAAAAAGCAATTCTTGATACCAACTGTAAAAAAGGAACGTTTATTTGCTCGTATTACGCTGTTATGGATTATATATATTACGTATTAGTCAGCGCTGATAGACGAAATACATTATCAATTTGAAACTGCGTTGGGTAGCAGAATCTATTGCGAGTTAACAGCCAACCCGAATAACCAACTTAATTATAGCGCTTTAGTTGCATTTAACAATAAAACGTACTAAAAATAATATCAAACAGGCTTCGAAAACCTAATCGTCACATAGATCAATAAACGATACTGATATGAAATTCACATTTAAATTATCCGCAATTCCATTGAAAATGTCAATTTTTAATGGAATGACTGAAAACTAGTTCAAGTTTTACGAATCATTAAAAACAAATGATGTATACATTTGTTTTCAACGACAAGGATAAATTGACTGATTTGTGGTGTGTGCAGTATTTATCGATGCTTTAAAGGTTAACGCGGCTATTGACCTGCGGGCGAAACGTATGGTAATTTAGAATACCTTAGTTAAAAAAATATCAGAATAAACATGCATTAGGTAAATTTAATTTATATAAGATTCTTGATTCAAAAAGTTTGTAAACAACACCGAAAGTCTCATTTTCTGTATCGAGAAATTTTTGGCGTAAGTTTCAACGCTAAAATAACTTGAGTTCGTTGATATGACGTATTTTTCATTTCTTAGTCTTCAATGAAGATCTATTCAAAAAAGGGTACAGACTTTTGAGTCTTAATTAGGTAGTGTTCATATGGCGAGACTATTCTCGCCTGTAAATTTTAGAAAATTCGAATGAATTAAATTCAGTTTGGTCATCGAACTAAAGTACCAATAAATTGCAAGCTCGAACAAGGCGCCTACCGCTCAGACATGGCATACACATACGTGCAAATCGTTCGTCGCAAGTAATCAGCACGGATATATATTGACACCAGCGCCATCTTCCGTGAACTCTTGTTTATTCTATAATAAATCTAATCATTTGATTAGGGTTTATTCTTGGTTTAAATATTTGAATTTGACACAAGCCCGGTTTGGATTTATAAAACCGGGAAATTGTTGTATAAATTGCTTAAATGGTTTACACATTGTGCCTTCACGAAAACATTCGTTCTTTGTGCCTTCACGAAAACATTCGTTCTTGTGATGGAAAATTCAGACATTTTCTGGGTTTGTCGAAAAAAAACAACGATAAAGTTAGGAATCACGACTTTTATTTTGTGTGATATCTTATTATAATCTATTCTAATAATCAGGCATCTAATTTCAAATATATGTTAATAAAATTAGGGTGTTTTAAATACTTTATAGTAAAGTCGCATGTGTTGTGTTTTAACCTAGAAATTGATTACGTCATCGCTATGTTTCCTTAGGTTATTGAAATGGCCATCCCATCCGTACAATTGGTTGAAATAGCTCACTTTTTTCGGAGTTTGATGTCCATAGTTACGAAATATATATTTCGTCTTTTTGCATCTGTAATATGTCTTTTTAATATTTTTAGGTGCCTAACATAAACAAACGCTTTTCTGTCAATCTTCGTGTCAAATGGACGAAGGAGCAGCTGCGCTCGGCAATGAATGCTGTGAAAAATGACAATTTGTCAGTTCGAATGGCTGCAGGTATTTTTGGTATTCCTCGTGCAACTTTAGAAAGAAGACTTAAATCGAATAACAACAAGAAGGTAATATGGAACCTTCCTGTGTAATTGGAAAAGAGAGTGAACAGGTTCTAGTCAAATACATTAAAAAGATGTAAATTCATAGGTATCATTTTATGATTGAAGATATTGAAGCATGGCCTATCATTTTGTAGTTCAAGTTGGAATAAAACACAGGTTTAATGTCGCTACTGAGAAAGCTGGCCATGTCTGGCTGAGTAAATTCTTAAGTAGAAATGCCGACACAAGACTAAGAAAATCAAAAGGTGTTTCGCTGGTCAGAGCAAAAGGTATGAATCCCGTTGAGGTTAATAATTACTTTTAACCATTAGAAAATGTAATCCAAAAGTACAAATTATTTGACAAGCCAGGTAATATCTTTAACATGGACGAGACTGGTCTTCAACTCAACAATCGACTAAGTCACGTGCTTTCTGAGAAAGAATCAAAAGCCAATGAAACAATTACTGTCATAGCTTGATATAATACAGAAAGACCCTTCATACCTCTAACTTGTATTATGTAAGGTTTAAGGAAAAAACCGGAGTTTCAAGATGGTATGCCACCCGGCTCCTGCCTCTTCATGTTACAAAAATCTTCATACATAAACACATAAACCTTTTTGAAAGGCTTAAATATCATTTTTACCCATAAAAACCTTGAGAAAAATCCTTATTACTTGTCGATGGACACTCTACCCACTGTAATTCTGTAGAAATGTTAGAATTTGCTATGTTCCACAACATTATTCTTATCTCCGTGCCAAGTCACACTTTCCATTATTTGCAGCCATTAGATAGAACTGTTTTTAAATCACTCAAAATAAACTTCTTTGAATCAGGCCGCTTGTGGTTGAAAAGAAACCCTGGACAACGCATTACACGATTACAACTACTTACTGAAGCTTGGGGGTAATGTGGCAACAACTCAAAATGCAATTTCAGCGTTTAACGCCACATGAGTATTTCCATTAAGCCCTTCTGCAATATCTGAGTACTCATTTGCATTATTATCTGAACCACGAGGACACTACTTTAACAAACATCTAAGATTTTAAATAACTAACCACGCATTACTCCAGAATCAATAGTCGATCTGATAAGAATATCGATCAGTCAAAGCCCAGGCATAGCCCGCGTATAAATATATTTTACTTTCAATAAAAGCACGATGAAGACATATTCTATGAAATTAACTGTCGTTATTAATAATTAATCCTTGTCTAATTTAACGTCACTCGTTCAACTCCTTTACAAAGTTATTTATACGCTCATGGTAAGTAGGTTTACGTTTAATTTTCATGTTAAAGATGTAATTCAAAAGTCGTGAAAAAATTTTGTTAGGAGTTAATTTTAAATTATTGGTGTTAATTTTAAATTACACCTCGTGAGAATATTCATGAACATAAAGTGATGAAAATAAAAGAAGGAAATAAATCCTAGGATGCATAAATATTATATTGCTAATTCCATCTTAGATAGATCCTGCTACACTTTGATTGTTGATCGAGACATACTCTTGATTATCATTATGTTAAATTTTACATCGGTAACTGTTTGAAGTTGGAACGTGGTTTCCTAATTGAATTCCTGGATCTTGTATTCCAGTCAAAATCTTCCTAACCACGAAGTAATATGTTCCTGTCATGTCCGCTCTGGCGTTTTCTTAGATTAATCGAAACATCTATTAACATAATAAATAGATAATTATATCTTGGTCACACATAATAGTTTTGATGTTAAAAATATATTTAAAGAAATTTATTTACCAAAATAAATAAGTTCATTATCTTACCTAGTTGATTGAATATTATAAATGCGTAAGTATGTTTTTGCACTTAGAACTACTTAGCAACTTTTAATACTAAGATTAAATATTTTCTCAAGAACATTACATTTAAATTACATCACTGGTTTTTTATTTTCCACAAAAGGTAACCATGATTCATTTGAAATATAAGTAAACCAAATTTTTTTTAAATAAACAAATAAATCAACACATTTGATATTAATAACAAAAACATAATTTAAAATACTTTTTTCATTCAACCTGAGTAACTCATATTATGTTGCAACTATGATTAGACGAATAATCGGTTATTCGAACTCGACTGTAAATTATGGAACAAAAATAACTAAAATGTTCTAAATAAAAGCTAAAAAATTTACCAATTAATCGATTGAAATATAACTTTTGTAAAAGCGTCGTCTTAAAAATTACCAAGAAAAGAAACTTATGTATATCTGTGTTCTACTTTGCCTTGCACTAATGCAGTACACAGTTAACGAACTCATAATACACATTGAATATCTATAGATTAATGTAACATGGAATCAAGCATTTTGAATATTTATAAACCATATCCACACTAAAGCCATTATAAGCCAATTACGAATCATATTTCGAGTGCAAATCTATAAATGACGAAGAGGCAGCTCAGAATTCAGCATTACAAGTCTACGGAAGGTCAAGCAAGGCAAGTCTGCGGCTCTAGCTCACAAGTCAATGCTGATTAGTAATAAATAATGAGCTACTCGTTACACTATCTATTAATTCGTTAATATCTAATAATGCATAAGTAAATATCTAAAATAATTTCAAGAAGAGAAATATAATAATTCAGGTAAACATTTTAAAAATCACCCATATTAGCAAATTTTTTTTTAACTTATCAACTGAAATAACTATATAAACCATACTAGATAACCCAACTAATTAACAGATTTAAAAAAAACCCTGAAGAATAAAAAATTATATTTTTTTCCATATTACCAAAAATCAGTTATCTCGGTTTAAATCTTAAATATATGTTTTTATTGTTCAAAGTTCACAGAATTTTTTTGCATCTTTAAACATTTTTAAAATTTCAAATTATGGAGGAAATACTCCCAAATGGTTATAACTATTTATATGTATTTCACACATTGCACATGGTCGTAACTGCAAATTCTAGACTTTCAATTGTGAAATTATCAGTCTGCAAAATCTATTGAATTATGAAAAATTATCTATTCTTTATTGCACCACGTATATTACGTATAAATAGTGTTAATAGAGTAGGTGTTGACTCCGAAATTTTATAAATTTTTGTCTAATATAATCTGAGTAGAAAATTGGTGTGGCCATACATATGCATTATAAATAAAATTATTTACCTTCGATGGTTTATGAGAAAGACATTGCATTTACCTATTAATGTGGTATACATGTTTCACTAAATCATAAACTCCACACAAAAAAAAACGACCTCTTCGTTACTGCAATCGTTTGGAAAGCTAATACCAAAATTATTTACTCTGTCTACATATATATACAACACAGACATGTACAGTATTTAATTCAATGTTTTCTTTGTATCATAACACAGATATGTTGTAATGATGACAACATTTTGAATACATAGAGACATAATATAATATTCACTATTTTCACTTCAAATATCTTTATAAGCCAGATCGAAATTAAAAAATTGAGATAGTTAAATTTGGAAATGAATTTCAAAGCCTCTTTAGCTCAGTGATAGAGCACTGGTCTCGTAAACCATGGGTCGTGAGTTCAAACCTCACAGGAGGCAAGTGATATTTTCTTAATTTATTTTTTTCTGTATCAGACGATAAATTTAATATAAGAAAGTTAATATCAAGTTAAGAATATATGAACAGATTCCCTAGAAAAATATGTGAATATTTTCAACGATATCTCTAGAAACATCTCACATAAAATTCTTAAGTAAATAGTTTTATGATAGATACCGTATTAAAAATAGATTACATCACAAAATAACACTATTTTAATACAGTGGCATTTATTTACCTAAGTCACTGTGAAAGTTAAAGTTTCACCAAATATCTGACGAATGTATTACATACTTATTCATTGATATGAGTAAAGAAAATAATACCGATTTCAACCCCTAAAATAAATTCAAAATGGCTGCTATTTCCGTCTTGGTTTTGGGGATAAAGTAATCTTTTCTATGCCGATTGCACATTAAAGTCTAAGCGATAATAAAAAAATTATTTAACTATACGGTTTCTGTAACTATACGGTACGCGTAAAATATATCTTTTCGCTGGTTGGTGGGAGAATTGAAACAAATAGATAAATAAAGTAAAATTCGTAATCGCATTGAAACTCGTTTTGCGTTTGTCGGAATGATGTCTAGCGTCTTGTGCCTCAGGATTATTTAAGGCTTTATAGGCATATTAGATAAGTTTGGTTTTTGCACTATAGGAAATTTTTTTTCTATTTATAACCTAACATTACTTTTTATCTAGAAGTGCGAAATAAAATGGTAACGATACCTAATCTGTACGCTTATCTCACATAAAACTGCTTGACGTACTTTATTGTAACTGCACCAATTAGATATATTTTACACAACGATGATGGTGTAGATAGCCATCATCATTAAATGTCCAAATTATTTAAGCTCTTTAAGAAACAGACTACGTAAGTCGAAGACGATTCCATGAAGAAATGTTGAATTTAAAGTTATTGTTAAAATATGAGTGACGAGGCCAATCAATATCTGCATTCCACAAACGTTACACCTCTTCTTCACGAATCATAGGGCTCTACTTTTTCGAGGATGATTTACCCAGTGCTGTGACGGGGATTTCGCAGACACGAAAAAATATCCGAAAAGTTTTTTACTCCACAACTTACTCAGTACGAAGTAGACATTTCTTAACAAGAAGACATTTCTCCAACAAGATATAGGCAACCTCCCACACGGCAAGAGTGAGCATGAATATTGCTAATGCATTATTTTCAAATGAAATGATTACGAATAATTTACAAAATGTAAATATAAAATTAATCAGACTAGAACTTATACCAGGGGAATAAAAATTATAATCGCAAACCAAAAATTGAACCTTTTAAATTAACAAATAAATTCAAAATAATTCTTCTAAAATTAATATATCAAAAACATAAAATATCCTTAACATTAATCAGCTACACAAAAAACACGTATTGTTTTATGTACTTTCATGTGTTTTAGTACAACTTATAATAGCAATTTATATTTCCAAATGTACTGGAAAACTTGCATTTTAAAATGATAAAAAGCCAAGGTGAATTGGAGATATTACTTAAAAAAATAATATCTTGAAAGTATTTAATAAGTCAAAATAAAATTGTAATATAATTTTTTATACCTGAAGCCATAATCTGTCATTACGTGTTTAGTCAGCGCCTAAAAAACAAGAATAAATATAATGTTTAATTATCCTAAAATAGTCAGTTTAATTTATTTTCTCCACATCTGTATAATTAATATTTTGTTTATTTTGATATAATATGAATTTGAACATAAAATGAAGCGATAACACATTGCGATTTACTGCTCTTTGAGTCATATTTTTTATTTTGCGACCGGTATTTCTATTGATTACCACTGACGCTACGTAAAGCCATCTCACAATCTGGAACATTTTTGGTCGCGTGAAAGATTTTGTTGAAAATATCGATTTTATTTCTAGTTGTGATATAATCATATTTATTAAAATTTATGTTTGTATGTCCGATTCCTATGGGTTCGCGCATTGTTTATTTGATTGCGATGAAATCGTGGTGAGTAATTGTGCGCCACCGGGGAAGTTTTCTGGCAATAAAATTCACTCGCACAAAGTCACCGAGCTGGTCGATCGCGATTATTGAAATTTTGACTAAATGTTTTAATGATACAAATGAGCAATGTCAGTGACTTAATTGAAAAAAAACATTTTGACAATTTGTCAATAAATGACAACGTACTTTTTTGTTTTTTTTTTGTCAATAAAACTAATTGTATTCTAAATTAATTAACAACATTTTAAATATAAATAGATGATATAATAATTTTAAAATGTAATCAGAATAAATAGAATATCCATTGAGTTGAAATTTGGTACAGTTTTTATTGTTTTCTCCATAAAAATAATTACACCTCCTAGGCACATCGGGTAGTAGCATAGCACGTAAGAAAGAAAAATTACAAGCTTCTCAAACACGCAAATAACGAAGCAGATCGTTTACGAGTTGCTCAACCACGTGCATTAGAATCAGAAGAATAATGTGCAGTAAGAACTCGATCGCGTACATTGCTCGAGTTACTCGATCGCGTACATTGGAATCAGAAGGGCAATTAACAGTAAAGGTCGAAGCAGAAAATTTATGAGGTACTCTATCTCGAAAAACAATGGGTGTTGACTTGACTATTGTTGCATTGTAGTAAAATGTTAAATACGACTACCGTCTGTATCGAAGTGTAGACCTCGACAGAATGGATAAGGTTTGTGGGTATTGCAGTGCACTCAAGTTCAATAATAAAATATCAGTAATGTGGTGGGCAAATGACAATGTTAAACTTCCGACTTTGCATCCACCATCTAAACTTCAGTTGATATTGCTTATGGGCCGCTTAGTCGATACGAAGCACTTTTTCCAAAATATTTTCAAATACAATTCGGCGTTTCAAATGACCTCTTTTGGAACTGATAAAATATTCCCAGACCAATTTATATCAACTTTCAAAATTCAAGGGCATATATAGTGTCGCGTACGATCACTTTTACCAGTTCCCGACATTACACATCAATTTTTACAAATCTACTTCATGAGCGACGATGATGTGCAAGTTAATCAGTGACGCGATAAAATTCCAGGGCGGAAAGGTTATTATATAAATTTTGCAAACTTTTTTTCACCAACACGAAGCCCTGATGTAATTCTTTATAATAATAATTGGATATTTGTAGAATTATAATAATAAACTGACAATTTTTTTATTTTATTCATATTTTATAATAGAATAGAATAAGTAAAGAAATACAACAATAGAAGTAGTATACAATAGAATAAAAGAAAACAATTTACAAGATATGAAAATTAATTAATTATAAAAATTAATTTCTATACAAACATAACACTAATAGATCGACGAGTAGAATATACAGGAGTGGGATACTATAACGGTGTTTAAATTTTTGAATTGATTTTATTGAAAAATAACAATTTAAATTATATTCAATTATAAATAATATAAGATAATGATGAATAAAAATATAGGAGCTCAAACGGTTACATTTTATACATATTACCTACACATAACACAAAGGTGAATATGAGAGTAAATATGATATGAATGATCACATTTTCTGGATATCGTTTTCGCAATTAATAACGAAAGACTTGTCGGCGGAATTCTTCTCATGAAAATTGTTTTTGTGGATGTCACTTTATGGACGTGCATATTTTGTACCCGAACTTCTAATAAGTACGCTGATCCGCCTACACATGGATACTATAAAAATGCAAGGGATCGTCTACCGGGACGGAGACCACCACACTTTTAGAGAGTTTAAAAATTCATTGACTAGAGGACTTACATATGATAACCTTATTTTTAACAGGGACCCCAGTACGTACAAAAGATTTTAAATATGAAATCATATAATAACATTACAGTTAAATGAAGTGAGTATAAAAATAATTTATCACGTCATTACTGCAAAGCAATTCTTTCCATTAACAAGGATACCCAATATCTTATACGCTTACGTAAGCTCGTTTTAAAGGATCGGTTACGTTTGACGACTAAAATAACATCAGCTGTTCAAGATTGGGGTCAGCAAAATTATGATTTAACCAAGACAATTTAAGGCCTGTTAAATAATATCTGTAATGGTTCTCGCGGGTATTTCTTCAACAGTTCGAACAGAATGAAATTAATTTTGCCCTCCTTCAACTCATACTCCTAGACAAGCGTATACGTTTCTTGTAATTATATTTATATAATTACAAGAAAGTTCTATTACGCAAAAATTGGAACAATTATTAAAAAATATCTAGACATTTACGATGTTTAATTTGCGACATAAAGAGTAATGTGATCCTCCTGTGATGTTTTAATCCTCCCAGATACCAAATTTATCGCGGAAAAAGATTAATTTTTTCCTGGAAACAAATTTATTGTGAACCCTGTGTGAACTCAGTTATTTGTTTTAATGCACAAGTACTTCATACCGTTGCATATAAAGCTGTTTTCGCAAACAAAGCGTGTAACTTCATAATACGGCTGTAAAATAATTAAAAAGTGTAAATGCAAAACCCAGAAAGCTATATTGATAGATACGAATTTTGGCCATAAGTGTCGATAAAATGATATGAACAACGATTTATTTGAAAAAAAAAGAATTGTTTTTTTTAACCAAAATGTCGTTGACATTTTCCCCGTGTGGACAATTGGAAAGACACAATTTTGCAGAGAGGAAGTGTTCATTAGCGGGATGTGGGAGGAAAACCTTTGACTGATCCTTTTTTTGGCAAAGTATGTAAAAGGTGTCCTACGATAAATTGTATACCTCTCGACAGAAACATAAGGTATGTTTTCCAATTGGACAATATACCATTCATAAAATATGGACGCGTCAATGAACAAGTTGCATTAAACAATTTGTGTCAACAATCGGGAGTCCATATTGACCAATGCGGATTGTTTTTTGTTGAAATTAATTGTTTTTTAAGAGCCACGCCGGACGGAAAAAAATTGAGTTAGTTAAAATTAAATGTCTTTGAGCTTAGTTAACATTAAAAGTCTTTCCTCTACTTCTATTATGTCAACGTCGCTATAGGCAGAAAAACTGACATTTTGAAGAAGGCCAACGCCAGGCGGTTGACTTTAAACAAAAATAATGATTAGTATACTTAGTCAAAGAAACAATTTGCATGTTTACTGTATAGACTGTATGGAATGATTAATGATAAACTTTTGAAGGAAACATGGAAAGAGAATTGATTAATTTTTATAAAGTTTGTTTATTTCCAGAGTTGATTGATGCTTGGCATCAGAAGTCAATGGAAATAATAAATTCAACAATATGTCCTGGATGCCATAAAAGTTAAAATTGTAAATGCGATTTAAAATGTGATATTCGAAAGAAATGTTTACTTAAGTTATCATTTTGCAACTACATCAACTCATGTACTAATAGATTTATTGTATATACAGAACATTTGTAATTTTTTTTCTGTGCAGCTTAGAAAAAAATTTAAAAAAGTTTGGAAATATCGTGACTATTGCTGAGTGTCCGGGATACAAATTCCGACTACCGATCTGTTTTCCGAAGCATCCGGTACATCAATTTCCGGGTATTTTGGGACTGATTACGTCAAACGAGTAATTAGCCGTCGCAAAGGTGCCCGCTAACTGTAAGGAAAGTTTCTTATAGCTGCTCACTTATTTACACACATGCACAGGCACACATGCATACCCACACACATACACACACACACTAACGCACGCCCTCACACACACACATTATATATATATATATATATATATATATATATATATATATATATATATACTTACGATGCGATGTGCAATTTTGCATGCAAAGTAATTAACGAAATAAATAATTACAAAGAATTAAGATTATTCTCCCGATAATGGTATTCTCGGCCGTTTACGATTTGACAAGTGGTGGAGCTTCAGCGCCCTGTAACGTTGATATTTACATTGAAATTAACAATTTATCGTTGGTGATGGGGTCTTACGTGATGGTATAATGGCGTGTATGGAAAGAAGAAAACGACAAAAACTGAGGGGAGGGGCGAACTAAACGACACACGAAGCCGGTAACGAGCGCGGTACACATAAAAAAAATAGCTGGCGGCATATCGTTGAGGAACAGCATTCTCGAGTTCAATTTTATCAGGACTCGCAAGCCAAATAAACCTCAAACTTGGGCCAGAGTCCTCAGAAATTAGATGATAATTTAATTTTCACGTAAATATATATATATATATTTATATGTATATATATAATAAAACATAATAAACTAATAAAGCCACGCTGATTATATTATTTAAATAAAAAATCTTAGGTCTGATATAAATATTTTATAAACGCAAGAATTAATAAATAAAATATTTAGAAAATTAGAACATATCGAATACGTGGTTGATAAAAAAAATAAAATTCCATAAAATTATGGAACGCTTTTCAATTTCAGTTCAGTTCACCGTTAAGCGGCATTTGAATATTCATGGTCATGTTTTTTATATTGTAATCAAAATTTATTCACAGAAAAGACAAATTATCACGAAGATTGTTCTCTAGAGATATATCCGGATGCAAAATAATCGAAGTATAGTCTTCTTTCGTAAACAACATTAAGAAAATTCATTCATTCTACTAAATGTATCCACTTAACATATATTTCTATAACAAAGAAGTCTTGTCTGTTTGAAGTAAGTAAAATTGTTAGGTTTTCACTTTATTTGGAATATATTACTTACTGAAGATGATTTTGAATAATTAAAGTGATACATTATTTTATATAATTAAGCCTCTCCGTTAAGGCATTGCACCAAAAGACAACGAAGATCATAATTCAAACTAAAATTTATCTCTGCGTTTAAAACTTTTAGCTACAATATAGTTTATATTCAGTTTTAAAAATTAAATAACAGATAAATATTTGTTTAATTTGTTAGAATATAGATAAAAGAACACGTATTATTTGTTTAAAATTATTACAAAAATTAGTTCCAACCGTTTTAATAATAGCTCGATACACCTTTTCAAATATCATTGAATTAAAAATAGTCATAATGTATCCATATTTATTTGGTATATGTTATGTTATATGATGATATTTTGTACATGATATATATTTGTTCTCATTAATAGTTAATTTCTTTAATGTTAATTTATGCTAATAAAATGAGCCTTATTAAGGCGATGACAACATTCGACGACCTCAAGGTATCTGATTTTCAAGCGTCGCCCCTTTATCTTTTCGATAAATTAGCGTCACGCCCGGCATATTAGTAAACTAAATTAACCGCGTCAATAACTCGTTACCGCAAGGATGATTATTTGTGACTAATGCTCTTTGAAATGTTCATATGGTTTTTAAATGTTACTTGAAAGCGTATCTATGACGAAAAACAACTATTTTTACGAATTTTATTATAAACTCTGGGAAAATGTAGTATATTTATTTTAATATGAAAAAATAGATCAAACCTGCGTTTATAACTCAGGTAGATTACTTTTTGCTGATTTTTATATTTTTAATTAATTGAAATATGTGATTCAGTGGTGGCTACTAGTTTCAGTTTTGTATTTAACAATTTAAATAAGATGTTAAACACACACACATATATATATATATATATATATATATATATATATATATATGTATATATATATATATATATATATATATATATATATATATATAAAGCCCACGAATCTATAGTAAAATGGACTTATTTTTAAATGTTATTACTATTTCTTTTAGACGTCCCGCCAAATTGGAAATTCAGCGGATTTCGGCGTGATCAGAATAAATGAAAAATAAGCAATATTATAAGATATATTTTTTTACTGTATTTTTAAATAAATATTATAATTTTAATTTTGAATTATTGTATTAGTTACGGCGAGATTTTCCAGGTTGAAAAGTAGCCTATATCATTTCCGAGCCCGCCATCTATCTTTGTGCAGAAAATCCAGTCGATCCGTTGCTCCATTTCAACGTGAAAGGATGACAAACTAACACAATGCAATTTTAATATTTTTCGGGATTGTTATATTAGTTAGGATGACGTTTCCTAGATTAAAAAGTGGCCTATATTATTTCCCTGACCGCCAACTATTTGTGTGCAGAAAATCACGTCGATATGTTGCTCCATTGCGAGGTAAAAGAAGGACAAATAAACACTTTTGAGAATTTTTAATATTTTATGTGATTGTATTAGTTGAGATGAAACTTTCCTTAGTCTAGGTCATTTCCTGGCGCGTCGACTATCTCTGTGTAGAAAATCAGGTCGATCCCTTTTTACCTCGTGGCGTGAAATAAGGGAAAACAAACACATTTTCAAATTTTTAAAATCTGTTGGATATGTTGAATTGTTATATTAGTTACGATGAGATTTTCCAAGTTGAAAAGTTGCCTATGCCATTTCCTGGTCTACTAAATCTCTTTGAATAGAAAATAATGTCAATATATTGCTCTACTGCGACTTGAAAGAACCACAAGCAAACACACTTTGGAATTTGTAATATTTTTTGGAATTATTATATTAGCTAAGTTGACATTTACCTAGTCTGAAAAGTAGACTATCTCAGTTTAAGATAAGCTCTCTTATTTTCTGATCTGCTAGCTCCTTGTGCACAAAAAACCACGTCGACTTATTTTTCCAATATGACATGAAAAATCAACAAACAAATACTTACGAAAGTTTAATATTAGTCGATATTTTCGTTTTAGTTAAGAAAATATTTTCCAACTTAAAAATTAGCACATGCTATTTCCTGATTCACAAACCATCTTCGTGCAAAAAGTTATGTCGATATAATCCTCCATTGGGACGTGATAGAAGGACAAACAAACACACTTTTCAATCGTTAACATAGGTTGGGATTATTATATTAGTTAGAAAGAGATTTTTCGGGTTGGCAATTGGTCTCTGTCATTTCCTGGTTTTTAATATTAGTTTTTATTGTTTTTTTTAAAAAAAATTAAATTTTACGGTAAAGTAGCTTATGAAATTTCCTGATCCGCCATTTATCTCTGTGTCCAAAGTGGCCTATGAAAATTTCCTCATCCGCCAATTATATGTTTGCTCCATTACGACGTGGAAGAACGATAAACATACACACTTTCCAATTTTTAATATTGGTCGGATTTGTTATTACAGTTAGGATGAGATTTCCCAAATTGGAAAAAAGCCTATGATATTTCAAGTCCCACAAATTATCTCTGTGCTTAAAGTTATGTCGATCTGTAGCTCCAATAAGATGTGAAAAAAGGACAAAGAAATATATATTTGTATTTTTATCATTTGTTGAGATTATCATATATATGGTAGTAGGATGAGATTTCCTGCATTTACAAGCAGCCACGTTATTTCCTAGCTCGCCAACTATCTCTGTGCAGAAAATCACGTATCTCTTTTGCTCCATTATGCCTTGAAAGAAGTGCAAATAAACACACTTTTGCATTCATGATATTAGTTAGAATTTTTATATTACTTAGAACGATAATTACTGAGACGAAGTGTAGCCTAGTTATTTTCCCGGTGCACCAACAATCACTGTGTAAAAGTTGTAAACAGAAACATGAATTTATATAAAAAAACCATAATGTAAAAAAAATTAATAAGCACAAAGGGTCACGTAAAAAGTTTATTAGTACAAACCCTAATGATTAATTAAACAAAAATACAAACCCATAACATGCTAAATTTAGTAAGCGAAATGGATTACGTAAAAAGAAATAAAGGCAAACACGAATTGATATTAAAAAAAAACTATCCAAAACATCCAAAAATTTAATAAAAAGTAAGGGTCGCTTAACGAAAGTTTATAAATAAAAACACAAATGGATAATTAAAAAAACAAACTCAAGGCATCCAAAATTTAGTCAGCAAAACGTATTACGTAAAAAAACATAAATACTAACACGAACTGATATAAAAAAAACAAAATATCGAAAAATTTAATAAGCAAAAAGGATCGCATGAAGAAAGTTTATAAACGTAAATATATCATTGTTTCTAAACTTATACCTACAACAATAAAACACAGATCCAAACCTAAAATTAATTTAATTAATCGCTCCTTTTATTTTTATTTCTTTTTGAGCGAGTAGGAAAACAAGCGACATAGGGAAAACAAGCGACATTTGGTTTCTAATTTCTGTTACGAGAGGTTTAGGATTTTTTTCAATTGTAAAAGATATTTCAGTTGTGCTTTGAAAACAGCCAAGACTACAAATATTGTCAAGAATAACATATATTTTTTTCGCGCCATAAATTTGGTATATTTTACTAAAAATTGTTTTAAATACGTTAAATTCGGTGTTGATGGCGCCAGAGTCACAAAAAACAAAAAGTATTTTGACGACTTTTTTTATTGTATACACATCTACAACGGACCGTATAAATAAAAGTAAAAGGATTTGTGTGGTGACGTTTTCATTGCATTTACTGTTATTTGGAACGAAATCATATGAATGTAGCTCATTTTAAATACAGTAAGTAGTAATTCTCAAGAAATATTTAAAAGAAACATTTCGATAAAATGATGCGTAAATCACATTGAAAACCGTCAATGACTTCTAATAGAGGCATAATATAAATAATAAGTTAATTGTTCTGCATGTTGAAACATAAACTTACAAAAGTACCTTACAGGCTCGAGTGCGATGAAATGGTCTAATTATCGGAATAAAATATTTTTTCGATACGCATTTCCAACTGTTAAAAGTAAGTCGAATTATATGTAAATTTTTAAATTTTCAGACCTACAGTACATTAAAGATATTATAGATTTTCTATGATATCTTTAATGTACTTTGTTTATATATTTATTTATTTATTACATATTCATCTTCATGTTACGGGTTATCAAAGTGTAATAGTATAGAAGGAAATAATAATTTAAGAAAAAAATATGTACAATCAACCATCAATCATCAATCAATTCACATTACCATGACGAGACAGTTTTTAGGAAGATTAATATAATTGTAATATACATATATATATATATATATATATATATATATATATATATATATATCCAGTAATAATAAAAAAAAATTTGGTCGGCTTGTACGCTAAAATATGTACTTATAAATATACAGCGCACAAATAAATCCAGTGACAGATTATTAACACTTTTCTGGACTCTTTGGATTTTGTCTAGTAAAACTAATTGTATAGATGTCATCTCCAACTTTTGCAGTAACAATTCAAATTATTTTTGTAAACTATTTTCATTGTTAGTGTTGTGACTTTGCAATACACCTTCAAAACATTCATGTCAAAGTAACGCGTGGTGGAATAGCAGAAAAACGTTATATGGTAATTACTGTTTGTTCATTAACGATCAAATATGCTTTTATTCCTGGAAGATAAATCGTGAAACTTCATTTAGCCCATGGATTTCCAAACCTATTTTTAATGACGTCTGTCAAAAGAACTTTCATTACAACTTTATTTCCATTTTACATATCCGGTTATTGCATAAAATAGTGTTGACGATACACTGAATATGAATAAAAAGATGCAATTGTACCACGTACTTCGTAAATTATTTATTTCTATGGCTTGCCGAATCTGCCATAAAAAATCACATCACTGTGCTATTTGCTTTGCTGAAATATAAAGTTATGTTCTTCGTGTATGATAACTTAAAGTTCTTGGAAAGTTTACAGAAAAATTAATTATTTTTAAACCTATTATGAACGTTTTTTTTGAACTTTCCCATAACTACATAATAAATTCAGTTATTTGATGAATATAGTTTAATATTATCATATGAATAAAGAGTACATAAAATTGCCTCGATTACATAACATCTAATTATCTAATTTATGGTATGTCATTGAGCGTAGCCCGATACAGCACTTAATGAATACATGTGCTACAAAGGTCTACTTACCTTAGGAACAGACCACAACTTCCGCCCGAGAATAACCAATAAGACATAAGAACTTATAACAATGTTAGGAAGTAAATATGTATATGTGTGGAGTGTCATAATATTACCACTATGTGAATTAGAGCTAATAAAATATAATAATTTTTTGCTTTATTCGAACTTTCCTGTATTTATATGTCTCCTAAATTTAGATTCATAATAAATATTTTTACACATATTTTCCAAGTCTACTACTTTCAGTGTATCTGAAATATTTAACAGGACTGGTATTAAAGCAGAAAACTTTCAGATTACACTAATAAATACGATGTGAATATATTAGTGTTATCTATTAGTCGGAACCAACAGGTGTTAAGCCTTTTTCTTTTTCAAAACTTAGATTTTTAATTATCGATGATAATCATATTGGGAATAAGATATTTATTACAGAAAAGTTAAAAGCGGAATTTATATCTAACAAATATTAAAAGATTTATTTTGAATAATCAGTTTTTTACATTTATAAGATTAACTTCGTTAAGAAAGTGATTTACAGTTCCCATAAAATTTATAATCAAATAATAAACAAATAGATTTAGCAAGGTTTTATTTAATGGAAAGTGAGATTTAAGTAAGAAATTATAACAGAGAACAGCACTTAATTCACATTTCTGAGGTAAACATTAAGACGACTGCCCTGAATTATTTTGTTTTTGCACCTATTGTTGTCTTATTTTTTGTTATTTTATGGGGAAAAACGAGAAACTTTTCTATCAATGTTATGTAAGTATAAGCAGGGATAATTTCCTGTTCTGATATCATTTATGCTAAAATAGTATATATAGAAATTTAACTTTAATATTTCCTCCAATTACCTGTGGTCAAATTTAAATCATGTCAAGTTTTTGCAATGTTTCTTGTCAGGTTAAATATTTTGAACATAAAAATGGAAAGCTGTGTGTGTAGAAATGCTATTTCATAAAAGGTTTTTTTTACCTCCCAATTATTAACTTGTTTAATTAGTCTATTTGATTTTCATTTTCAAACAGCTTATATTTATGGATTCGACTTTAAAATCGGTATTATGAAGATTGCTCTTTTATTTTAAGGATTTTCTTTCACATTTGTGTCGAAATGTGGGAACAGATAGAGTTTTATTAAATACAATGTTTATTTCTATCTCAAGAATTGACGAAACCTATCACACAAAAGCAGTATTTTTTTCACATTCCGTGTTACGTAAAACTTTTGGTTGCACGTAAAACGCTGAAATGTATTTAAAGATAAATTAAGCTTTTAGTATACACAATAGAGATTATAAAATAAAGAAGAAAAAATAATTGGACGCTTTAAACTATTCAGGTGGTCAACTTTAGCCTAACCATTCTAAATAAAATGTGTTAGTTTTATTGGCAAAGTTTAGGCGAAAGCTGTTAGAGCTTCTATCATATTGAATATATTTATTAAGAGCAAGCAATACGTTTTTTTATATTACCTAAAATACAATGACGTAAAATAAGCACTACAATGGAATATTTGTAAATTTTTATTACAAATATAAAAGTCTTATAATTAGATGTTCCCGTCAAAATATATTGTTATGCAAAGGAATATGAAAAGATTTTATTTATTTTATATAGGTATTCCTCTAATAGAGTAAACAATAAGATAAACTTGCATATGTTTGATTACAATACTATATACAATACTAATTATTAGTACACTAAAGATACATAAAAATTTTGTATAAGAGATACATATAAATTTTCTAGCAATCAATTTTTCTTCAACTTTTATGTGAATAATATGATGACCTTGGAAAAAACAACAGACAGGAGAAATCATTAGCGAAAAAAATGGAGTTCGAAATGGTTTATCTGAATGTTATGTAATGAATTACAAAACCGTAAAGAACATTCTGGAATAAACTTTCCAAGTTTGAACCATTTTTCGATTTTTGTTAAGTACCCCTATTCTTGTCAGGTTGTTATGTAAATATTTACAATTCTATACCAACATTATATCACATTTACGCAGCCTTCGGTCGATGTACGTACAAAAGTGGAATACCACATTCAACTTTTGTTTAAATAATTTTTACCTTAATGCAACCTGAATTTCAACTTTACAAATCATTATTGTCAATTTACGCCAAATGGCGAGATATTTAAAGATTGAAGGAACTCAGTAAAACACGATTTTATTTTTCTTTGTTAAAATCTTGATTTATCATTATCTGCTAGGGTGGGCAGCGATTATGAAGCGATAGTTCAATATGAATCTAGGTATCCCTTCCGTTACCATTCAGATCATGGAGGAATAAATTCTTACTTGCATAGTTGAAATAAATGAAGCTTAAATATACTAATTATAGCTTGTTATTGTTATAGCTGTTGCAGTGGGATATTGATTAGCAACTCGGTAGTGAGAAAGTTCGTAATCTGGATATTATATATGCATCCTATAGAACTGGCAATATATGACATATTCAAAGTATAGTACAACATTTATGCATATGACAAATGTACTTGTTACATACATCTTACTTTCATACTGTCAACGTCAAACACATAATATTCCGTTATCAAACAATCTCACAGAATAGAGATTGTCGTCAAAGAATTTTGAAATGTCAGATTAACTTTTGTATTATTTCAAATGTTCCTTTTGCAATATTATGTGAAGTATATGTCAAGCCATAAAACCTTTATTTTGTTTATTGTGTTATAGGTATTTTTGTTTTATATATTACTGAAATACAAAATTCTTGTATTTCAATATGTTATATATAATTAATATGCTTGTTTAATATACGCTTGTTGCAGAAGAACAAATTTGTCAACTTGCTAAATATAAATCTATGGCAAAAGGAAAATTTTGTGAAAATTTTAAAAGTAATATTTGAAGTTAAAAGCGTGGTGCACTTTTTCTCGAAATCTAACTGGAACATGAAGCATTTTCATTCACATAATATTAATTCGAGAAGCAACATAAATTACTTTTCAATATTCCTAATATTATTTATAATTTTCAAACATGCCTTTCACTAAAGTCCGTACAGGGAATACAAAGAATACAGAAAAATTAGATTGCGAAGGTCTTAAAAACAAAAAGAAATTGGAAAAAATAAAAATAAAAATTTCGGAAAAGGATTGTTTTCTCCTGTGGCCTTATTGTAGTGAAATGTTACAAAATGTAATGTAATATTTAACTATATAATATTAATTATTTTATTTATTATTTACTTTATAATTATATTGAATACTTTAACTATATAATATTAGTTGCTTTTATACTTTTTTAACCTCAACATACGGCAAACAAAATTATCTGAATTTCAAACCTATTATCTGAATTTTATTTGAAAAAACATTTAAATTGATTCTAAATTAACTAAATTTTAAAATTTGATGCCTCTAATTTATAATAGTTTTTGTTTATGTATTTAATTACAAGCAGGTTAATTTTCGATACGTCGATTCTTTATTCCTTCTTCATTGATACCTTCATATTTTAAAAACAATACTTGTTATTTCCAATATTTGAAGTACTATATCCTCTGTTTTTCACCCACGAGTTTTTGTCTTATATAGCAATTTTATAAATATTTGAAACATTATTTACAAGAGAGTGCTGTTCTAAAGGAAATGATTGAGACGCCTTTTCAAATATCTTTCTTTCTATTTTCATATTTCAGAAGTTTTTTCTTACTTTCAATTTCTTCTTTCTTGAATATTTTATGAAAAGCCCGTAAAGTAATCATACCCGTACATATATGGCGAGTATTTAAACTCTTACATATGATATGACTATTCATACTGATATAAATTAACTGTAATAGGGATTATAAATTCATTTTTTATTCAACTTCTTTAATAATCAACTTAATTAACCTTGCAACTTTCATAATTTCCGTTACTAATACAAACTTAAAAATATTCATTATGCTTTGAATCCATATGTCGAAATCGAATCGAAGTCACTGCGGATGTTAAACTTACAGCAGTTATTTAAAACATAATTGTCTTATACGCCTAGTCATATAATCTGCCCTTTGCGTACCACTCAGGAATATGATCGTATTTCGAGCGATGGGGATAGCGCGCTGACTAGCTGCATAAAGTTAGCGCACGCGAGCCCGCTGAGACCAGCCCGGGAGCCTCGTCAAGAATAAACCCACGCGGCTCTTGCCTATAGTGAACGTTTTAAAAATAATTAGGAAAATAATTAAATCCTAAACTAACTTATCGTTGGTCCAAACATATGTCTATCAGTCACACCTTCTAACTTCCAAACGACAAAAGATAGGGACCTAGAATTCGTACATAATATGTTGTTCCTTAACCCATTCCTAGAAATAATATTTGAAATTAGTTGTAATTATGTTTAGAAATTTCCGTTCATGTAAAGGTTGTCAGGTCTTTTATTCCAATTATTGCATAGCTGCCTTAAATTCACCAAATTTTTCATTTTTACAAACATTATTTACCGGGTCTGTTAGAAAAATGCCATTATATACAACGTTACAATACGATTGTAATATTTCTCATACACCATCTTCAAATAAAAATACTAAGAAAATGTAGAATGAAATATAAAAAAAAATTATGTGCAATAAAATGCGAATTTTTGCGAAACTCAGGATAATTATTTGACGTAAGCTTGGCCTGGTTCGTACTTTTTACTGAGATTTGTTGATATTTTTATAATACTAAATTTATTTTAATTATTTGTAACAATTAGTTTACTATATATAAACAAGCTGGTTTCCTGACGATATTTCTTTGATACATGTAAAAAAAAAAGAAATATTGGATATACTCGTAGTATATTATGTTTTGTTGAACACAAGAATACACTATTGTTATATATAAACCGTTTGCATCCTTATAAGCACATCCTCGTCATGTGATACTTACATTTGGACATACGGTACGTCCTGATCAAAGATTTTATGTATATAATCACTTCAATACCAAATTAGTAATAAAGTAAGGCGGTTAATACATCTATGTCTAAATTGAAACTGTAAAAATAATAAATTTATTCCACATAAAATTGATGCACTTATAAAATCGTCATACTTCTGAACGTGTTATGCATTCAATTCTTTATTTTCCATTACAAAAAATATCATGCATAACGTATTCCTTCTGATGTTTAAATCCATATGGTAATAGCAAAATAATAAAATCTCATGAAAATAGAAACTTTGCTTCACGATAGATTAGCGTTCACACGAGACTCTCTACACCACTCTAGTCGTTATGAATAAATATTACAGCCGTTAATATTGTCTGGCGGTAAATGTTCAGTCAATAATAGTTGTCTGCTGCTGCATTGAACACACTCCAGATTTCGGAATTAATTTTTTGAAAAAAAACGTAAATTGAGAAAGTGAACTTGAAAACACCGGCTGCAGTGAATATACTGTTCATGCAACAAATTTATAAATTCATATTTGTAGATTTAACAATGATATTTGAAGAGCATGCTACTAGTCGAGTTATAATATATTTATTGGTCCCACAACTGGTCTATAGATATTGATTGTTTGTGGACGACATAGCGCATATGTACGTAAACTTTAGATAGATATTTTACCTATTTCTATAGGTAAATTGTCAATTATGTGTGGAGAATTACGAAAGTGTATTTATTCTTATGTTAGTAAATATATATTATGTTAGTAAATTAATTACAAGCAATATAAATAAACACTTCAAGGAAATATTGTTTAATTAAAATCGAGTTCACAAATGAAAAAGAAAAATTAGACAAAATATCCTCACGTAGAAAACTGGAATTAAGAAGAAAAACGCAAATTAGACAATATATTTATTTGATTTGTCACTATACTTTTATATTTTCATCTTTTTAAAAGACGATAATAAATCGTTTCTAATTCCAAGCGTTAATACTTACTTAGAGCGTAAATTCAAATCAGGGAATGCACTTTCATCATCATCAACCGAAGATAATGATGACTTTCTGCACATTCTCATAAAGACCAATGACAGGTTGCTTGCGTCCATCGTTTTCCATGACCTTAATAAGATTATCTGTCCACCTAACAAAGTGTCATCCTACTCTACCATTTCCTTCTACCGGTAGATGGTCACCATTCGAGAATCTTTCTCCCCTAATGGCCGTTGGTTCTGCATGCTATATACCCTGCTCATTGTCACTTGAGCCAGCCAATTTCACGAATTACGTTTTTCGTGAAACCCCAAGAATGTACAAAGTATATCACCGACGCCGAAATTTGAAATTTATATATTATTTGCCAGAGACTTCCAGATGATAAACTCAACACCACCTCGTTGGCTTGACTGTTAGTCGTTGGTCGCTGTTGCCTACTGTTGGGTGTTGATTGCCTCCTGTAAACAGAGCAAAGTACCGGACTAGAAGGTTGTCTCACTCTCTTTCCATCTTTGAACTCCTTATAATCCTAAAACGTCCCATTATAAGTAGCTGAGTTGTTCTTCTAGCTCAACAATCTTCTCGTCAGTACATGGATTATACGTGACCAGGTCTAGTTGTCAGCGTGGGTAATCAGATGTAGCTGGAGATTCTTAGAATCCTCTGCTCTGCCGTTAAAATCTCCGCAGGACAATAGTGTTTCAAGAGACAGAATATCGTTGTTTGCTTATTCTTATCACGTGAGATTATGTTAATCACCACGGTAAACGGTAGGATTGGTGATCGCAGGAACGTGTTATTTATCCTCTGATTTATTACCTTAGTGGCTTCATATGATCTCAGATAAAGAAACGGGGTGATTCTATTCTAAACTGGGCACAACACGGTCCCGCACACGCTTTCCATGTAATCAATTTGACTTGTCACATATTTCATTACTACTGATTGTATCCTAAAGCAGCCAAAAAATTGCACGAGTAAAATAAATAAGTGGAGGAATTTTAAAAGATTTAAGTGACTTTTTTCTTTTCAAACAATCTAATGTATCTTGTGATGAAATTAAACACAATTTTAATAAGCCTATCACTTGAAAATGATTAATTACGTATATATAAATATGTATATATATATATATATATATATATATATATATACGTGCGCGTGTGCGTGTGTGCGTGTGTGGGTGCGTGCATACATGAGGGCGTACGTGCGGGCGAGCGGGGGGTCGGGCGGCCGGGCGAGCGCGGTGGCGAACGATCGTGCGAGCGAGCGTGCTTCCGTGCATGCATGCTAGTGTGCGTGAGAGCGTGTGTGCATGCGTGTATTCTTGTCGATGACATGACCTACACATTTTTTTAATATTATATATTTATTATATGCTTATTCCTATTTATTATTTTGATCTAATATATAGGTAAACACTATTAAATTAAATTTAACTCTTTCACGTGGACAATTTTCCAATTCGTTGATTGAAGAATTTTGGATAATTTTTAACCTAACATTTTGTTTTTTATTAATCGGATTTCAAGTGTTTTTGTCAAAACACATTTCACTACTATTGCATGTTTAATTTTTTTGATTCGTCGATAATTCTAAAACTACCCCATGCTATCCTGCATCATAAGTGAAACGATTTATTATTGTTGTTGACCACGCCCAAACCATACGTTAGATTTATGTATAAGACAAGTTTATATGCGTAAAACAAGAAGTAAAACTGAGAGTCACAATATTGCCACCAAAGAAAAACTTTACTGAGAAGTAAAAGGTAAAATTATTAATAAGCTGTACTTCAAACTATACATAATAATCTTAAAATATAATTGTTAACGGTAATAAATGAAACACTGCGAAACAGGATTAATCAATGCACACATAACGTTTACGTAGGAAACGTAAATAAGACCAAACTCACCAATGCGAGTAACACGATCTAGTCATTAAAAGGTGAAATGTAGCAGAATCAGAGACACGATCGTATCTCGTCCCATATCATTGTTTCCGTTTGGTGGCAGCTTTGTCTTGTCAACTCTTTACTTGTCTCTATGTTTAACCCGGAATTAGCTTTCAATGAGCTTAACTTGAGTATTCGTGGTACTTACGTTAGTTTGTTAAGTTACAATGATTTAAGCCATTCGATACTTTTAAATATAATCTAATAAAAAAAAAGATATAAAACTCTAAAGGAGCCATCTAATTTTATTGAACAGTATTCAAATTTCACTAATTGTGTCGAAGTTAAAAAAATAGTACCAATTATTCTTATATCATATACTGCCGAACCACCTAACTCCTTTTCAGTATTCTCATACATATTTACCATTCATAATATTTTCTATTTATTTTGTAATTAATATTGTGTCATGCATAAAAAATAGGATATCTGAAAATACAAGGGATATTATGAAAAAAATTGAAAAATTTGGTTATAAAATACAGTAGATAAAAGAAAATAAAGGTACCGCGGTATAAAACAAAGTTTAATTGGTTTATTCGCATCTATATTGTTACAATAGTTAGATATATTACTTTCTTTATTTATTTATTTATTTACCCAAGTCTTAAAACATAAGAAGCTTCAAAATTAGTAAGAGCTTATTATTATTAAAAAAAAATTATAAAAACGTAAAGCAGACCAAAAGTTATTTATATGATATGAATATCTATAAACTTCATGCAATACTGTACCTATATTCACAAAGCCTAAAATTTCCATCACTTGCTACAGCTTATGTTTGATAACTGTCGAGTTTCATAATGTCACAGCTTATGTTTATAAGTACTAAATGCTTAAAGACTTTGTAACTTGCCACATTAACGAAGGCAGGTCACGAACAGAAATTAAACTGGGCTCATTGAAAGCTCATTCCAGATTTAATGGGAAAAGGAATGAAGGATTTACACGACAAAGCTTCCGCGAAGCGGAAACAATAATGCGGGTGGCGCGTCTCTGGTGTTGTCACACTCCATATCTTCATGAATACATCGTATTCCCTGCACACTGGTGGCTTAGGTCTTCTTTATGCCTATTATGGGAGCATTTTATGAGCATTGAACAAGTTTGCTTCCCTGAGTTTCCGATAATTTTACTTTGAGTTTATTATATTTTAGATTGAAGTACAGCTTGTTAAGAGCGACTGTAATACGATTGGAAATTATGTGATTTCTATTTGGTTTCTATTTTGTGAATCTCAATGTGTGTCGCACGCTCATTAACTTGCCCTATACTTAATTTTAGTTAACAATATTATGTTCACCAGTAACATTCATATATCACACAGAAATGTTTTTCTGGTAAATGAGATTCAAACGTACTTATTCAGCTATGCTATCACATCATTAGGTAACGATGTCCCGGCTATATTTCTTATGAGAACCATACTTTCAATGCCGTTTGCTATGTTGATAGTCTTATCTAAACAATTATCATCTGATATTCCTATAATTTTATCCTTACCGTAAACGAGTGTACAATGACAATTCTAGTTTGAAAACTACTAAAGTTGACTAGTTTCAACATTCATAATTAATAAACTCCATCTTTGAAACAAAACTTAACTCATTTAAGTATAACACGTATGGATTGAATTTATTTTGGAAGTCACATTATTCTTACTGATATAAATCATCACCAAAAAACTTGTGACTACGAAAGGTACTCAAATATTCACGAAAATTTGCCGCTTCAACGCATTGGATCTGAAAAGATATTAACCTTACAAAAAATATTCTGTAGTCACAAAAGAAGTAAATGTGACATAAATGAACTAAGTCTAAAATACTTTAATTTTATTTTGAACTGAATTTGTGACATGAGAGTATCTATGCAATATCATTCAAAAATATAAATTCATTTAAATATTTAATAAATTCAGTATGCCATACATTATTATGAAAAAATTATAAAGGTACAAATTTTTATTTTCCGACATGTTGTAAATATGAAAGAAGCGCTAAAGGTGAAATATCAACAAGAAAAAGAATTAAGAAACATGATATTTAACAGCGCCCACAACACACTCTAAGCATTATTATTTCCGCTTCTTTGAGCAACGTCGTGTAAACTTTTCATTTATATCCGCATTAAGTACAGACGGTTCCGGGTATAGTTTTCATTAACGGGTATAGTTTTCATTAAACCGTGAACGGGTTGCATACATCATCCATATTTAGACATTTTACTTGAAGCTGCGTTCGATATAAAGGCGAGAACGCCAAAGAGAAATCGAAGTATAATTATTTAGTTAAATAAATAGCAAATATTTAAATATGGAATTACGTGAAAATTTAATTTGTAAACGTTATTCATTTGCACTGTGTTCAAAACATTAATGAAACTAAGGGTAATATGAAGTGCGAGGATAGGACCGACTGTTGCAATGTGACTGATTGAATGGAAACCATATTGGCGTAAAAACATAATGAGTATTTAAATAGTATTATCTCTTCTCATGTAAATACACCCATATATTATCAAGTATATATTTAATGGGCATAATAAATATATATTTTAAAGTGTGAATTTAATTTTGCGGTTGGTGTGAGTCATTCGAATAGTTTCTACGAACTTTTTACAGACCCATCTATATATATCATCAGATAGTCGACTATTACTCGTAAACTAGAAGAGCCTATTTAGCTGAGACGGTTTTCCTTTAAATTTTGTTATATATATAATGTAATATATTTTGAATATATTGTTCTTATTAATTTTTGGAATCATAGCTTAAAAGTAGCGTCATGTAGGGTAGACTGGGTACGGTTGAAACAATTTCACTTATATCGTCCATAGTTTTGCTTTTTATAATCCGAGCAATGAAGAATATATGTGAAATAAAAGAGCATATTTCTATCTACCAATGGATAATGCGATCTTAGTTCCAGGTGTGTTATTTTTAATAGTAGATCAAATTAAAAAAAAGAAATCCGATTTGTTTCAACTGTCCCCATACCAAGGGCGATTGAAACAGTGATTAGGGTCAGTGCGATAATACAAAATATAATATTGTAACATGTTTTATTAATTGTTTATTTCAACTCTAAGAATAATTAGGGAACTATTGTTTCAATGTTTTAACTACTTTTAATGATATTTTTTGATCAGCCTTTAACCTTTTTTAGATCATGCTAGTTATAATCAACATATGTTATCAGTAATCTTTAACTGTAGATTACTTAAAATTGATATATAGTTTACGTAAATTCACAAACATCAAAACAAAAATCAACTGTTTGTTGTTTAAACATAACAAACTGAACAAAAATTATTTGAAAACAAATGCAATAAAAACTCTATTTGTCTTTCATTAGTCGATCAGTCATTAGTTAAATATAAAAATCAATCTGAAGCGCAATTATGGCAAATATAGCTAAGAATACTTTCTGTGCATTCTTCGTGAGCCCATAGTCTACAAGTGGTGAGTTGGATCCACTTTTCTTCGGATCTGCTCAATGAATATGATGGCATACAAACAAGACAGAAGCACTCCTTTTCTTCTGATGGTACTTCCTGTTGCATATTTTTCTTTTTTCTTTTGTGGTATTTCCTTTACTTTTTCCTCTATCCAATTGCTTCTTAACTTACTTAGCACTTGTTCATTTCAATTTTGTTTCTTGCTCCTTTCTTATCTCTTCCTTCTTTGGTGTATCAGTGTACATTACAGACTTCCTAATTTTTCGCCCTCTATTATTATTTTTTCTCGCAGGAGCTTTCAAAAATGATTGTATTGTTTCCGACGAAAATACAGCGGGGATACTAAAAAAATTGTTGGAGCAGGCAGTTGGTCCAGGATTTTAAAAAAGTTTCCTGAATACTAATGCTGCTGTGATATCTGGGTGGTGTAATTACAAGTTTCCGGACGTTCAATTATGTATTCCTGTTCAGTTCTTGAAACTGGTGAACTATTGATAGCCTCTTGTTGAACGACTATCTCTACCGATGGTGGATGATTTAAGACAAAAGTCGATAATGGCGGCGTTTCGTATTTAGGTGGTCTAGTATTTGGTACTGGAACAATTGCTGCCTCTGCTGTATTTTTGGAATTTGGTCTATCCGTAATAAATACAGGAGCAAAATGGAGGTCAGTAAACATACTCCGATTATACGCGCAAGTCCCTGTTTTGTGAAAGCCGGCTTGAATATATGAGGGCCTTAGGATAATTGGCATAGCAGACTCTGCAATCCCTGGAATATAATAAATTGACATCGTCCGTCCTGAATGGTTTTGCATCCATGCATCGCAGGCTAAATTTAGAGCATTCTTCAAAGGGCCATATGCAGATAGATCAAGCGGCTGAAGCCTACGAGAGCAGTAGAATGGAAAAAATAGTAAGAGAATGCTATTATTCTTGCAAAAGTCTAATGTGTTAATATAGTCGTGTGAAGAGTGATTATCGAGCAGAAGTAACATCTTATTCTCATAAGGTGTCACCTTATTCACACGGAAACACATTTGTATGTTTTATAAGGTATTCCAGGAAATACATAAATATTTCATGCATCCAGCCAAAGTGTTTGGCAGCTCCAGCAGCTTCTACGGTTCGGTTTATTATCCCTAATAAAATAATATTGGTAAGGCACGCGCAGTAAGACAAAGAATGGCCAAATCACATTTCCAATGGAATTCGCTGCAAAGATAACTGTGACCTCTTTCCGCTGAAATTACTAAATCTACTTGTTGAGCATCATGCCTAACCGCCACTCTATCGGGCTTTCAAACAGCAGTTATAGCTGTTTCGTCAGCGTTATAAATGTCTTGAGGCTCAAACTTATGACAATCAAATTGTCATGGAAAGAATTGGATTTGTTAAAGCTAGTCGCCCTAGAAAGGCTTGTACTTCGCGTAGAAACAGTTCGGGATTTCTTCTCATAAACTTGCAAAACCATTCCTCAGTTGCTAGTTGTCATCTCAAGTCTGAGGCTGTGATAAATTATATTTAAGTGTAAGTTCAAAGGCCAATTTTATTACCTCCTTCTTAGGTAGGCCAATATATATATCTGCACATCAAAACAAATATTTTGAAAGATCTCACTCTTGTTCCTCATTAAAAATTCAGTTGCGTGCTTTATATCGCATATCTTGATTTTATTTCTCGCTAGATGCATCTCGCTTTCGAATATATTTTAAAAACGAACAGTGATTTACTCCGTGTTTCAACTCCTCCTAAGTATCTTTGTGCTTCGACACTCTAAGTTTTTCTTACGTGTACTTTTGGCATCTAGAAAAAAGAAAAATGAAATACTTGTAACGTTACAACCCAAGAAAAATGTTTCAACCGTCCCCAACTCCTACTTTAGTTAAAACGCAATTATAGTAATTATGACAACAATGATACGTAAAAACTAGTAGCAATTCCATATTCTATAAGCTTCATTTCAAACAAAAACACACACTCAATACTCTCACTTAAATAGAAACCACAATAATTGGAAAATTCTCCGAGCAAAAATACTTACTTTTGGTTAACAAAACAAAAAAGGTCTTTTAAAAAGAGCTAAAGCGCACGGAGAGCAATGTATTTCTGAGGTTCGTGTTCAGATCGGTCGTTCGCTTCTTTCTCCCATTGGACTCCTCACCGTCCCATCAACGGTTTGCGAGATATTTCATACTGTCATTTGTTTCCATCGTACCCAGTCTACCGTACTTGGGAAACGCTATAGAATTACCGCTTCAACATTTCACGTAGAATATATCCTTGAATAAAAAACAAATTTCACTTCGTCATTATCAACTAGGTAATATATTAAAGTATGAAACTTTTTAAATACGAGTAGGATATATCATTTTACTATTGAAATACGTACGGATAAATTATTATTATGCCAAATTTGAAGTTTTTTCGTAGTTTCTGTGAAAAACGGTGGGGGCCAATAAGCGGAGAGATGAATAATCTTATATGGATTTTTTTCCCTTTCAAAGTATATAACCCTAATGTGAAAGTACAATGATTATGTGTTTGAGAACAAATACATAAGGTTTCAAAATCTGAACTGTTGTAATTCTGAAATCAAGAATAATATGAATGACGGTAATTTGATTAACGAAAAAAAAATTTCATTAGAAAATTTAAATTTAACATAATGACATCTACATGGGCTAAGAACCTACATAGCATTGCTTTTAATTATATTATCAAACATCTTACCAAAATCGTTAATGTAAAAGTTCAAATGCTCGGATATTTGTTACCAAATAATTTTACACCCAAGCAACGAATCACTATCCAGTTTGAGATGCGTATTATTCGCCATACAGAGTATAACATAAGCTATTACTACCACTTCACTCGCGTACAGTATTGATCCAAAAAGTATTATTAAATATTTTTTACTTAATCATATCTAAACAGATAGTTAAATTTAAAGACATAATTCATAATTTGAACAAATATAGGAAAATTTTTAAGCAGAGAAAAAGCATAATTCTTGTAGAATTAAACTGAATGTTACGTGGCTTAACGTGCGGTGTAAATAAATATTTTGTATGTTTAGAGGACTCCGGAAGCTAAATGTTCTTGTTGAAATCGACAAAATGTTTAACACTACGGAGATATGTTGCTGTTGATACTGAGTCAGAGCGAAATTTCGCCTCTTGATGAAATAACCAGCCAGCGAAACCACAAAAAGCTAGTAATATGACAAATGCAAAATTTACTTACTTATTTGTTACAACTCAACAAACAATTATTACCAAATTTTACACACTGTATTATGAAGTGACATATGGATAGATAACGTTGTCTAAGTAAATCATGTTTAGTTTTTCGAGGCATAATTAAAAATATTTTTTTCTGCTACGAGTTCAATTAATAAATTAATAAAAAGTCAGTTTATATTTGTTCACCACCTATAAGTTTTTTTTCTTTATATATAATAAGTAATTTCTAAGTTCGTGGAAACTCAGTACATTTACCTCAATTGCTAGCAAAGTTGCGGGTTGTTTAAAACTACTTTTTGATAAAATAAATTTTCCGTCTTCCATATCATATTATTTTTCTTCAAATCTCTATTTTTCTTGAAACGAAACCTTTCTATATAAAACTTTTGTAGCAAAAAAATTTTGCTAAACAGACACAAGCAAATTTTAGAATAGAATGACGGAACAGATCTTTCCCTTGTACGGGTATCTCCCACAATCCACCTGACATTTTATGTATCATGACAAATTCTCTAACAGCGCGCAGGTTATTTTTTGCCGGCTAAACTCACTAAAAGTCCGATAGCGACTCCTAACTAATGAATTGTGACAACTAAGGGGATAAATTGTAATTTCATTGGCTAATGGATCTACCAAAATGGAATTCTTAGACCTACACTCGGTAAAAATAGATTCAGCAAGCTTTAAATTTTTACTCATTTCTGTAAAGCACCTATCTGTGAGATTGATATATTATTATTCACTTGAACTAAAATAAAAGGCACACATTTTTTATCAAAGGCAAATCAACGGATTTTCTCGTAAACTTAACTTGTACTTATTGAAATTATTTCTTTCAGAAGAATGTGTTTTCGAATATATACCTAAAATTCTTCATAATTTTATTACTTTTAATAATAGGAATACCACGTCGTCAATAACAATTTTAAAACATATTTTCAAATGGTCTGTTGCATTACAAAAATAATGCAGCTACATATTAAGCTTAACCATAAACAAATATTCGAAAACCATCTACGGACCAATTATTAATAATGTCTCACCTTCAGAATGAAAGAGATCCTTAGAGAAATTAGAGCAATTAAAACGTACTATTTAAAAAGTAGATTATAAATATTAAGTATATATTTTAAAATACGGAAGTATATATCTTGATCTCTAACACTGACTACCTCTTACGTTATTTTTTTTAAGATACTCATAACAACCTTTACGAAAAGTGATTTCTAAGTTGTTCACTTTCATTCTGAAGGAACCATGTGGTTGAGATAATTTCGTTTGAATGTAAATGACTGATTAACTAATCTAAATATGTAATCATTTCTTCTATATCTAACTATTTAATTTTATTTAATTTTCTGAGTATTAAATTGATATTAGCACTAGTATTACTAATGGATCGTTAAAGTAAAAATGTCATAGACCTTATATCACTCCTACTGAAAAATGAATCTTAAGGTTGGATAAGTCAAACCGTTACGAGCCTGAAATAATGATAGGCATCTGAGTGATAGTCGTCATTTCCACTTTACCTTGGGCTTTAAAAAACAAAGTAAACACGAACTCTACGACGCACTTTCCATATAAGTATTTATAAAAATATTTCCTTGATTGCAAATAATAATTTTAAACATAATTTTAATAAGAAGTGAAAATTCCTATACCTGGATATACGACTAGCTCCAACTAGTATCCGTACAGCAAAATGTTTTATATCTATGTTCTAATAATAGGGCAGATATAAATATGATCTATATTTTCCTAATTGTGGCCAGAAATATTAAAAGAAATTATTTTTATTTTACTGACTTGTGGCAAAATTAGTCACACATTAAAAATAATTTATTCATCATTTATTATTTCTATTAAAAATGAACGACAATAACAAAATAGGTGAGAAAAATAACTTCTATGAAATATGTCGCACCCTTACAGGAATGAGCATACACTATTTTCTGGATGAGGCCTATATATATCTTTGAACGTGAATGATTCATCAAAATTTGTAAGTAATTCTACCACAGCCTTTTCTTTTATTTTTCTATTAGAAAACAATTGGCAATTTAACAATTTTTAAACCAGACTTTGGGTGTATGCAAGCTATGCGCACAATATCAGTAAAAATAATCGAATCATTTTATGTCATTAGTATTGATTATAAGATTATTGGCATAACCCGTATTTAAATTATAAAATAAGGGTAAATTAAAATCTAGCCTTGATTTAAAAAAAAAATTATAATTAAGGACAGAAATTCGTGTACTTTAAAATGTGCCAACCGAAAAAAAAATTACATTTTAAATTCGTATTTTGCCTAATATAAGGTTCTAAGTTACCCCGTATGGACGTGAAATAAACATTTTAAAATTTAGTTCGAATTTAGTATAAAATTCATAAAAGACATTGTCGAGAAAATCAAGTTATGTTATGTTACAAATGTCAGTTCCCTTTCTGCTCATTTTATAATAATAACTGTACTGACATTCTGCACAAAATTACGGTCGTCTAGCATGAATGGAACTAAATACTTACAAATATTGTTGACATCGCTACACTTATAAACATTGTTGACATCGCTATGTAAATCCAACCTTCTGTTACACATAAATTCATTTTCATAAATTTATTACTAACCGGAATTAATAGCTCATGTACATATCACTTCTGTTTTTTATATATTTCTTTATCAGTTACACGTACATTATTTTTTATAATCTCATTTCTTCTCTTCTTTAGCCTTGTTTTACCCTTGAGGTCTTGTTCTACCTTTGAGGACTTGTTGTAGACTTCTCTTGATTTTGTACTTTTTGCCACCATTTCACTTCAGCACTTCTTTTAATATCGTCTTACTAACCCATTCCTTGTGGATGTTTTTGCCCCACGGTCTCCTTTCCAACAGCAATTTATACTACGAGCTCTCTTTCCTCGTGACGTGACTAGTCCGTTGTCATTTAAGCTTTGCAATACATTTGATGACGTCCGCAACCCTGCTCTTCTATCTGAGCTATTCATTCTTCTTTTAGTCTCTCAGCATATCCCTTACCAGTTTCATTTAAATTCTCTTTGAGGCACTACGAGCTTAAGAGAATTTATTTTGTAAACAACCGAGTTTCAGTTCCATACGTAAGTACTAGTAGGATACACTTATCATGTATCCAAGCTTTGTGTTGAGCCTTAATATTCATTTTGATGAATTAGTTTTTTTCCGGTAGAGTGCCCACGATAATCTTTTGCATTAATATATTCCGATACCATTGGTTTGATTTTCTTTCCATATAATAATTTCTTGACCAAGACGTACGTTCAGTATTCTGTCTGTCACTGTTTGATTTATCTTATTGCTCATGGTACTATTTGAACATTTGTCATAATCTAGGTTTTGTTCAAGTTCACTTCCAATCAAACCCACCCAAAATGATTGTTTAGTTCTTGAAACATATTTTCGAGTTCATCCGGACTGTCTGAGAAGAAGACAATGTCGTCAGCAAATCATAAATTGCTCAGTCTCTTTTCCGCTATACGAAAATAATGTCTTTCTCAATTTAGCTTTCTAAGGATGTCCATTAATACCATTTTTGGAAAAAAGAGTACCTCCCTGCCCTACGTCTTCTCTACTCTCATTGATTTTGTTCTCTAATCTTGCCGATTCTAATGAGAGGTAAATTTTCAAAATTGTTCTTTTATTAATGCTCTATTAGATGAGCGTAGCTTTGGTTTGTTGTGGAATTTTGTGGAAACTAAATCACGGCCCAGGTTTCGAGGTTTTTTTTCACGATCAAAAAATGCAAGCCATAAAAGAATTATTTATTTATTTATTACCTGAAAAACCTTTGCCCACTTACAGATTGGCCCAAACCACTGGGCATGTAGAAGAAAAAATTTATAAAACAATAACAACTAAGACAATATACTCACAGAGCAGTTCAATACAATTCAAGTACAAATACAAAGTAATTTGGACAAATATCATCTAGCAATGAATAGTAATCTGTCAAGCAACCCCATGACCCATCTTTGAAGTGTTCCGTAGAGTGAGCAATATATGTGCACGAAAGAGAGGTAAACGCTGCAGAATGTACGTGCGCGCTCTGGATAGGTAAAATAAATAATGTCATTGTCCTTTCATGAAGCAGCGAGAAGGGTAAAGGGCCACTAAACTTATGATTGAAAAGTTATCGACGTAATGATTTAATAATAAAATGCATGATCAAAAGCAATTCCCATAGGAGTTGGTGTATCATCATAAAATCTGAGCGAAATAAGGTAATACCAATGCATGTTATATTACAAAAGCCTATTAAACTTTTTTAATATTTTCTCCAGCATGAGGATATAAGTAGCTTCATAGGGAGGACATATGACTGCATACGTTTCAAATATACTACAGAATATATAACAAATATACTACAGACTATATACTAAATAGTTAAATAGTGTAACGATACATTCGAAATTTTATAAATCGTGGGAATTCCGTATGACAAATCTTAGTACCTTATAGGCTTTGTAACTGTTTTCCACGATGTGACCGTGAAATATAAGATGATTATTAGCTTGAATTAAGAATTTTTTTTTCAAATTTCTTTCGCAAATAGTTGGATCCAGTTGACAAATTCCATCATCATCCAAATATAAAAAATATGAGACATTGGTAAGTGTTTCCGCCGAGACATCGAAAATTTTAAAAAATTTAATATAGGGGCCATTTTCGCTGCCTACAAAATAATGCAGAATTTATTAAAATAGGTTTCTTTCCTAAAAAAATATATCAATGTATACTAAACTAGCCACTGCAACCAATAACTTCATTATTTTACAATACTTTGATGCTGTCCCAGAGAGGCAAAATGCGGGACGAAGAAGGAAGGGCAGCTCGCGCCAAACTAAGAATTGTAGTGTTTTGTTTCAATAACCGTTGTAAATTATTTCAAGGTTAAAGGTTGCACGCAGTTACTTTGATGAGTTCTTATTAATATATGTTTTTTTATCATGACTCCCACGTGACAAAATTTAAAATGTCCCATATTTTGTGAAAGTACAGAGTTGTAAGAAAATGTTCAACACACGCACGAAAAAATGATGCAATTCTACAAAGTCGTGTGTCAAGACTTAAACGATTATCACTCACAAACGAGTCTTATAATTATTATAAAGCTATCACTGTTACAATGTAAAAAAGTCTTTAAAGAAACTCCAAGGAAAAAAGTTAGGAGAGTTCAGATTACAGGGTAGAAAGCTTTTTGACATAGCCGCAAATAAATGTAAGAAATTTCAAAACTGTAAAAAATAGGGTAAAAAAATGCCAAAAGAGGAACAAATATTTTTAAAAGACCAACGTACAAATAAATTGATGGTTATAGGAAAAATAGTTCTCATCCAGCATAAAAAGTTTCATAATAGGAAATAACGTGCCCTTAAAGAAAAAACTAGCCATAATTCAACCATACGACTCGAATAAATTCCTCCAATTTCACATCGGATGAACCGATCTGAAGGTAGTTATGACTTGGACCTTCATTCCTGCTCGTTGGTAGTTGATGGTCTTGATACCGCAAATAAAGTCTTTCAAAAGCCTATAGACCTTACAGATGTCAGTCTCCATAGTTTGACGACTATGCACCATAGATACGGAGTATCAGACCTGATATCAAATTCTTATACCAGATGATACGGAGAATCAGGTTCTGATGTCAACTGTGAGGAGCAGTCAAGTAACGTCCAGGATGGGATGAAACTATGAAGAATAAGACAAAAAGAGAGCGATAAAATTTTTAAAATAAATGGGTAACTAAAATTCCTGCATTATATTTGTATGGTAGGGATGATAAAACAGCCAAAATTATTTTAAAAGGATCAAAGAAATTTAGAGCAATCATAGAAGAGGAAAATATTTTAATTATAAAAAAACCAGGTTCTATTTATGTTGGGTATGTGATTCCAGCATCTGGCACTGCAAGAGCCATCCACGGTTTTTTAACGACTAAAAAGTTATCGCTAGAATTTTTAACGGCTGTTGACTGTAATGGTATGAACACAAACACAAGAAAAGTAGGGGGCGTGATTCGTCTATTGGAAAATAAAGTAACTCGACAATTGCTATGGATAATTGGCTCTTACACGCCAATTAATTGCCTTTGAGGCATTTTTTTACCTATTTGGATGATTCGACTGCAGGACCTAGATCATTTGCAGGTCGAATAGGAAAATCATTAGAGACTTGCGAGACGCTGCAGTTGGTCCAATTTCAGAAAACAGAAGGTTAACTACCACCACCAATATTAACAGATCTCAGTACAGACCAGGAATATTTACAAGAAATTGCTACTGCTCTCATAAACGGATCCCGCTCTCCCGATTTAATAAAAAGAAGCCCAGGTAAGCTATCTCATGCCCGCTAGTTAACTAGAGCTAATCGCATATGACGTTTGTACGTTTCTTCGAAAAACTCACAACAAAGTCTCGTTACCTTAGCAACGTTTGTCGTAAAGCCATACGAGCCAGTCTAGTTCGCCATCAAAGTCGAGTCAAGTCGTCGTATAAAGATGGTTCAAGGCACCTATAGAAGTTTATAACCAGCACTAGATATTTATCCGGCGTATATAGTATTAGAGATAGTGAATCCAGTTATTATTCGAAACTGTTTGCTTATTCAGAAAATTTGTTATTGAGCATTATAACAGATTCACGAAAGTGCATTAGAGAACTCCCCGCAAGACACATTTTGATGGCTCGTCCAGTAAATGAAAATTTTCATCCACCAAAGTTTGAAGTACCAAAAGTAATGAAAAAATTAAATACAAGTTCTTACATATACATGATTGATTGCCAATAAAATGAACACTAACCCCCAATATTGGTGAATATTTCCAATGACCGGTTGCGAGATCCAGTAAAAAATGAGGAGATCCTGTTTTGGAGTTTATGATATTGCCTTGCCACACACAACTAGTGGAAATATTTGTAAAAGTAGTTACCAAACAGTTCTATGTGCATGCGGCAAGACTAGAAGAGAAGGGTTCATAAAATCTTAATTGCTAATTAAGATTTTCTCGAAAAGCACGCCAAAGTTCGAGACGAAAAAGAATTTTGCTTAAAGAAATGACGATTTCTGTACTGTTATAACTTTCTGAACCTGTAATGTTTTTAAAAACAAATACTTTTATTAAATCATTCATAGATTGTTTTCAGCCATCACAGTCAAAACATATTATAATTTCCTATTATTTTGTTTAAAGAATGTACTATAAAAAATGTCAATAAAAATTTAAAGAAATTTCAAGTCTCCGAAGGGGAAGCTGTCAAGATAAAATTCCAATTCAATATTTAAAAAAAAATGTCTCTATCCGAAGGTGTTCCACGCTAATAATCAATAATTATACAGCGACCCGCATATATGGAACCCTTTTTAGTGTAACTCCGCCCAGCTCATAATTAAGCACAACAGGGGACACGTATATATAGCATATTTGCTTACATTGAAAAGTAGCTTGTTGCTCAAATAGCTTACGGTCGAATTGGCTATTAACACCTAAGAAGAGTTAAATCATCAGCAAAGAAAAAGCAGGCTGCCCTGACAACCGAAGGCAAGTCATTGAAAACTGAAGTCACATGGAAAGTCTTCCAATCAATGGGCAAATATAATGAAATATTTATTGTAAATGTGAGTGGCTTGACAAATCTATCGGAATAGGCCATGATTACGTATATACGGAGATAAACCATTAGTACCGTGAACTGGAGCTGTTCCAACACAAGTCCGATTTCCACAACATCCGCCCCACCAATACGTAAAAATTGAGTCATCATTAACAGACGTTTATGCCGCCATTGCAAATGTATATATTTACATATTTTCATGTACGTAATTTTATCATATGGCAGACTTATTACTACGAGAGCATTTTCTTACAGCCAAACAGAACACCAGTCTGGCCCCGCTCAACGAGCAGTTGGAAATCGAACTAGAGTTCCACGATACGCCGCACAGTCAAAGGCCGTATGCCTTGTGACTAATCCAAAAAACCACGGTGACGATTCTTATATTCTGTAAACTTACACGAATTGATACTCCGTAAACTTTTCGGTGGTAATTTTTATAGCCACCTCCTAAATCCAAATCTAATTTCACTTTTAAATCCACCTCCGAATCCTTCCTGTTCAACTGGTTGATAAAAGTCCAAATTTATAATCAGATAAGTCGTTATGATCTTAGTCAATAATTTTTTGGAACAAGAGACTAAGAGGATGACAATTGTTCAGGTCTGATTTGTTTCCTTTTTTGAATAGTAAGATAACTGTGGCACTCCCATTTTTGGTATTCACCTTTCTTCTAGACAGATATTGAAAATTTCTTTAAGTAACCACATAATTTCGTTTTCTACTATTTGACTATTTTTACCACAACGTCTTCTTTGCCAGGATTTCTTCCATTAATCATCTTGCTAAGGGTTAGTTTTTTCTATATTTTTATTATTTCCGGCACTTCTTCGAATCCAACATTTATTACAGAGCATTTTATTACACTGGTCTAAGGTTTCTAGACTTCGTCATTCTAAACCATTTGTTCATGATAACATTGATAATTTCTAAAAAAAACTCACCTGGCAATCACGCATTTACTTTTCATTCATACAACTCTTTCATTATAGTTGTATTTAGAGGTAACAATTAAATATACACGAAACCTTGACTTACTAAGTCACGTCAATTTGAAATAAATTTTAGCACAGAGTTTTTAATTTAATTTCCTTGTTTTGTAAATTATTTCCTCATTACTTATCGTGGATTTAGAACTGTAAAGAAGATAATATGTGATCGGAAATAAGGTCATAAAATACCAGCATTATATTTGAGCAATTTTATGAATGCAACGTGGACAACGAATGACGAAAGTGGTTATGTATTCAGCATTTTTAAGACAAAGAGTTGTTAATTATGCATTTTTAAATAAAACCTTTATGAAGCTTAACAAGAATTATTTTTTTCTTTTATACATTTGCAAAAACCATATAAACCAATTTGCTACTTTGGAACACCGAAACATCAAGATGGTATGTAATTTTCACTAATAATTTTCACTTAATAATCACATGTAATTTTATTAGTAATTTTAACAGCGCGTGCGTTCGTGCTTGCGTCCGCGCGTGCATGCGTGCGTGTGTGCGTGCATCCGTGTGTGCATGCATGCGAGCGTGAGTACCTGCGTACGTGCGTACATGCGTTCGTCCGTGTGTGTGTGTAATCTCAGGAAGCCATTAAGTCATATTATTTTAAAAACAAGACGATAATTTCCTTGAGGATCAAATTTTTTACAGCCTGCAGAATAAAAAGCCTCGAGAATAAAATACTTGTATGGAAATTCTAAAACATGTAAAAATTTGATAAAATTATGTATGTAATGAAACATTTGAGCCATTTTATCAGCAGGTTTTTCTAACTCATGTCTTAGCTATAGCTTTTATGCGCGAATTGAGAAGAATTAAAAAAAGTAAAAAAGTTTTAATTTTGCCGGTTTCATGTTAAAATTATTTTTTTCTATAAGTAATATGCTGCAACACTGAAACAATTGAATATGAATCAAATGAATATAAAATGAATTTGAGCATATTATTAACATTCCGTAACTTAGAATAAAATAAATGAAACATTTATAGGATCACTTTATTGTACATCTGTCTGCTAGTCCGCCAAGATCCTTTTCGTTAGAAAGGACCCAAGGTATCAAGTTAAAATTAATGTCAAATACTAAAGAGATTAAAATATTATAATCTTTAATTTGTTTTTCATTCGGTATCCTAACTATGTTACAGGTCTTGCCCAATAAAGTAAAATATTTGCTTAGCAAGTTACGTGCATATATGTAAATTGGATTGGCGTAATGAAATAAATTTAAAATATAAGTCGGTGTGTAGCAGAAGACGAATGTAAAAAAAGCATTTCAATGTACAGTGTTGATTACACCATTAAAAACTTATGGGCGGTTACTAAAATAACAATGATTAAATTATAACGATTACCCTCTTTCAGACTTCCTAGAGATGTGTGTTCAATTTTAATTACTATTTTTCTAAGCAATTATTTGTTTATTTTCACGTTCTTGTTAAAAGATTTCTTTGGAAAAGTGGTTTTAAATCTATTGAGAAATGCTCGTAAAATTCTAATCTAATTCAGATTTCACAATTATTTTCGCTCTTCTTAATGACCTCCTATCCCAAACATAGTTGTGGTACGTTGTATTTCTATTTATTTAACAATACTTTGTTTTGACAATTAGTTAAATTTTTCCTTTCCGTTTTATAATCGTAATTACCCATTCCCAATTTTATTCTCTTTAATTTCCTGTTCCGGATTATTTAAAGAGATTTTATTTATATCAATACATAGTCAGTAGAGCTAGCTTTGTAAACTTGTAAGAATTTTTGGTAAAACATCTATGTAAGAAATGCAATTAATACAAGAAAAGATTTTTATTTTTTTTTATATTTGAATATAAGAGCTAAAAATCTAATACTCAGCTAGGAATAAGATAAATTAAATTTTAAAAAAGAAAACCAACTTCAAAATGTTCTTTCTAAAAGATAAAAATAACATTTATTGTTTATAACTAAATATCATAATAATAATCAACACAGGTTGAGTGCCACGTAAAGAAAAATAAACAGAACAAAACTAATATAACAAATCTTATTTTGATTTTCTTTATTATACCTTTTCATCTCTCTATCTACCTTTTTCTTTGTTTATATTTGGCATAGACTCGAAAGGAACTCATAATTACTGATGCTTACTTAAAAAGCGTCAGTGTCATTGTAATTATAGTGTTTGTTAATACAAAGAAGTAATATTTTTTACTTTTCAGTGTTTTGAATTTGGTTTTTTAAGTTTAACGTACCTATTTTATAATTTTTATGTGATTTGTAAGATATTCACACAAAAAACATGAATAAGTTTACCAAATGCATTTTTGTAACAAAACGCAGGAGGAAAGGGAAGATCGTATAAAAAAAGCAGAGAGAAATGCAGTGAGTATTTCAAGAAACTATGCTTAGCATCATGAACATGGGACTTCAAGAATAAATGTTTGTACCATTATATCTAATTTACATAATGAAAGTGTGAAGGATTGTATTCACTCTCCCGCGAATCTAATCCAGCCTCCTCTAGTAAATCTTATATGGTAAACGGTTTAATACAATCATTATTCATCCATAAATGTTCCCATAAGTGAGTACGGAAACTTCGTGGTGCGAGTTCTACTTATACTTAACAGGTTTATTTTTTTACTTGTGTTTCTAGCTCCAACAGTTTACGATAAACTATTTAATGAATATGTCATTAGTTAAAATCTGGCTTATTTAGCTATAAATACCTGAAAAAATGGACCAACAATGTTATTTTAACTCTTATATTCATTTCTTTCATATCAAACCCAAAACCAATATTTGAAAATACCCGAATCGAAGCACTACTTATTCCATAAGTCAGATTTAAAAGGTCAATAATTTTATTTTATATGAGAAAAATAGGATTGAGGCCCTTTTAATTATATTCCGTTCAATATTACCAGAAGCTTCGAATGCTACTCATCATCTCAAACAGACATATATGGGTATAGAAAAACTTCCATAAGAGATTTACATATTTCACTAATTCTAGTTAATCTAATCATTATACTCATATTCAAATGATGGCGACATGATTCAACTTACATTTACGAAGTCTATGGCCCATCTACGGAATTTATGCGTTTGAGTTATATTAATGGAAATAATAAATGACAATAAATGAAATAGGTTTAGATGTGCCGGAGACATGCGTTAACATATATAAATAAATACATTTAAAATAAGAACCACCTCTTTTTTTAAGTCAATTAAAAATGTGGAAACATAAGCTAATTACATTTTCGATTTACGAATTTGATTACGAAATTGAACGTGTAAAATATTTTCTAGAAGTTTTGGAAAAGTTATAAATATACAATATAAATATTTATTTAGACGTATGTTTTTAATTCCGTAAATCGTCATTCCATTGCTTCTCTATATAAAATATGAATCAAGTTCAACGAAACAACTAATCTTATATCATTTAATTTGTTTGAGTTATTGATACTTGAGTATAACTTAAGATTAGAATAAGAATAAGAAGTGTGAATAAACAGGACCCAGGAATACTTTAACACATTCATGGATTTAATTGGATAATCTACTTAGTAATCAAAAGATAGAATATAACTCGCACATAAATGAAGCGAAATTTCTGCTTTCTTTTGGTGCATATGTTTTACTTCTGTCCTCTCGTTGTCTCTTAAGCAAGTAGACCGTGTAAAAGTTAGCAATGTTAAAGCACAGACAGAAATCGGTAAAACCAAGATAATATTTTATCTACAACTCTATTGTACGTTTAAAAAATAAATCAGAATATAAGTATTTAAGATCGTGCTTCCCGTTTAAATGAAGAAGATAGTACTTCAAATTATGTAATATGATAATGAACAAGATATTACAAAATAACCCTCAAACGACAATTTAAAATCTTTGTTTAGTTTTGTTTCCGATCTGATCTTCAATAATCTTCCCATAATACAAGAAAGTAGAAAGAAAGGGATTTAAAAAAATGTAAAATTATAACAAAATTTATTTCATCAGGATTTGTTTTTAAAATATTACCTACAACATCGCATAATGATTTACATAAATAAAGAAAAGCTTTTCGAAGTCTTTCTAGGTCAAATGCTAGGTCAATCTTACGGAACTTGAAGGTTACACGCGTCCACGGGGATTCATGTGATCAATTTTATCTTACTTAAACAATAGAGGCTGACTCGTGAGTATTCTGTCATCACCTATGGGGTATCTCAAGGTTTGCATTTAGAACCCCTTCTGTTCTAAATATTCATTACTCCTATAATCGGAACTTTTTGAATGACGACAAGTATTGTATTATATCATTTATTATTTTAAGACAGAAAACTTAATTTAGGTACTTGTTAGGCAACTGAATACTACAGGGAAAATTTATTGGCAGGGATCTGGCAGTTTAGTTTGATCAAAAACTAACATTCCGTTCTCACTATTATCATGTTGTTCATTAAAGTACCGAACGTTTCCTCTTCACTTATCGTTCCACTAAGGGTATTAAAAACCATAATATTTAAAAAAAAGAACCGTTTTTTAGCGTCAGAATTTAATTGAATCTTAAACTATTTGATAAATCACGTAATATTTTCAGCTCCTAATTTATCTTCAAAGTAAAAATGTATACATTGTAAGTAATCTGTAATATTTTGATAGTTTTTTTTTATTTCCAAACTGTTTCTAAATTAAGTTGTAAAAGGAACTGATATTTAACGCCCTATATTTTAAAATAGTAATTTGTCATCGCATAATTACATATTCCGTTACTTTTGTTCTGTTTGCACTATATTTAATAACATAAATTCATCTAAATTTTTTCATCTATATAGTCTAATTTATAAACTTTTTGGCGGATGTTGCAACTTTACAGGACCTATTTTTTGGTGCACATATTTAAAACTATGCAAAGCTTGGGAAGTCAAGTACACAAATGGTCGCCTTATTAAGAAGAAATTTCAGCGACTAATGCCAATGCGTGAATTCTAAAAAAGTATTTTTAAAGATTTGGCAGATTGTAAAATATCACTAGAAAGAAATTTGTAACACACTTTTGAAATAAATATATAATATATATATATATATATATATATATATATATATATATGTATATATATATATATATATATATATATATATAATTTTGCTATAACACAAAATTGTATAAAATCGTTCAGAAAAGTGAACGACGGATTGAAGATTATTGAAAAAAATGTATCAGGGGCATCCTGGGATCAAGTATAAGCTAAAAGAAAATTTTAAAATCTTTGTCTATTTGTATAATAATGTTTTTTCGTTAGAGAAGCGTGCAAAACTGCTGAATCAATGTTATTATGACTTTGGCCAGGATGATGCTCAGATTTCAAATTAAAATCTATGCTTTGTTTTGCTTTTATTGGACATTCCCTCAAAAACTTTTGTCTGTCCATCTATGTATTATACGACTTGCCGATTTATTAAGAAATTGGAGAAAAATTACTAAATAAATAAAATACTGTTTTCAGTGGGATAATATTTAAGGTCAAAATTAAATTTTAAGCTACATTTGATCATGTATTCTTCATCATCACCAAATATTCCATAAAGGAATACAAACCTAATTATAAGGTGTACCAGCAGTAAGAACTGAATGCATGGGCTTAAGTATTTTTGCCTAGAAGACGGTCAGTGTTTCGGTTTAAAATATAAGCCAAGATACTTTTATCTCGGCCCACTCTTTGATATACAAACAATTATTCAAGAAAAACTAAGCAATATATTCAAATATCTACACGTATGAAGTCACTCAAAAAAGTTGAAAAATATCAAATTAACTCAATTCAAAATATTTTAATTCGCGCAAACAAATTAATCAAAAGTAAATAATGGAAATTAGCGACTTATGGGAGGAACACTTTTCAATAGGCCGGGAAAACTAAAAGAAAAGAGACTACTTATAAATAAATTCACCTATAGTCGTCTAGGCAATGAAACAAAACTTTATTTCATGTCAAAATGCCAGAAAATTATTCTAATGTCAAGAACACAACTTTGATAAATAGATTATAATGACTACGAAACTACGTGCATTTGAGCCATTACCGATACGGTCATATGTTTTGAGGTCGAAAATAAATCAAATACAAAATCGAACACAGAAAAAATTACATTATAGTTTGAAATAATTAATACGGCAACTAGCAGCTCGAATCAAAATCATTATGAATGATGTTGATTTTGATTCGAGCTGCTGCTGATTCGAACCGCAGCAACAACAGCTCACTCGAGTTACTTCATTAATTAATCACGAAGAATTCTAAAATCAATTATATTTTTTACTTTTGAACCAGGAGAAAGTTTAACCTCGTAACTGAACGCAATGAAAGCATTGTCGTAGTTAGTTAGCGGATGTGCCTTTATAAAAGACCTCCAAAAAGTTTCGTCGGCACAATTTGTGCGCCGCGAATACGAGATATTATCGTTGCCGAAAATTTCCTCGCGCGGTGGAGAGCAAAATTCTCTTCAGGGGATGTTTTTAATTTTATCAAAGGAATTGTAAATTATTGTTCATGTTATCATAATTTTCTTTGAAATTTTGTTCGTTGATTAAGTATATTTTTACTAATGCGGGTTTCAAGTCAGAAAAATATTTGCATCTGATATTATATATACTCCACCGCATAATTAAACCAAATATCGTAACAACTAGTCTCCAATTTAAAATTTCAATCTCTTCAAACTATTCAGCTTTCCGCTGGATAGATTTCTACTATGTGATAAGGGAATGTAATGTTTGCAGATACGTTCCTTTGTAAGCAATTAACGATAACCAAAAGAAGCCTTTTAACACAAATAGCTGATACATTTATGAAGATACATTTACTTATTAATTATGATAAATACAAGACAATAGTCAATGAATACCCAAGACTTAGTTCTGAATGTAATATATATATTGTAATTTATCTATTCTGTAATCGTTATACTACTCTGTGTAACCATTGTCTTAAATAGATTAATAATTAAATTATATGTTAATACCGAACTCTTATTTTGATTTTATCCCGACGTTTTCATGAAAAATTTACTGCTCGGACCCGAACTGAGTTTACTCTTTGAGAATCTATTTTCATGTATAGTACCCGGTATCAAGATTTATGAGCGGTTAAATCAGAAATTCAGAGCTTTTGTAGTTCAGAAGATTAAAAAAAGTATAAACTTTAGGTGGCCTCTCTGCGCATATTTCTGCGCACCTTTAGAGTAAGATATCAATATGTTTATTTAGCATTTTCTTATGGCGTAGTCGCAATGATAAAGTTTAATACACATAGGCTCGTATTAATGGACAAAACATAAAACCAGATTAAATCGCGATTACGTATCGAGATTAATATGAATTGTCATATTATATCTCCGACGTGAACCGTCGGCATAAACGCATATTAACTAGTATTAACTAATCGAATTTGGAAAATCAAAAGTTTACTGATCGGAGATTTATGTTTTGATTTAATACTTTCGTCTGCACAGTACGTACTGCGCATCGATCATTAGCTAATTTCAAGTACATCTTAATATATCGAATTATTTATTGATTGTTGTAAACACGGATATACTAAATTTTGAAGCGTTGTTTCTTTTTGGCTGAAAGTATTGCGTTAAACAACAAATAGTAAAATGAATACAAGAAAAAGAGACTAAATGGAAACAGAGGAAATGTTATTGTTGCAGATATCGGTCCCTTACAAAGATGTAATGTAAAATAATCATACCGGCGGAGCATGCGTGAAGATAAAAAAACGCTTGGGATGCCATTGCCAAAAATATAATGCTAGTTATATTATTAATAAAAGGGTGAGTACAGCGAAATGTGATGTTTAAAATGAAAAGAGAATGCAGAATTTATTTGTTAGCACGAATGTAATTTCTTTATTTTAAATTTGTATAAAATGTTAACTATTTTACATATTCCAAGACAATTGTACTTAAGGAATAAACTCCAGTCGTGCGTCGGAGCTGATTTGCACAATATTTTTTTTAATATTTGTTTTATAAGAAATATATATTATGATAAAAGCTTAGGTGAGACTCGGTATAATTAATAAAATAAGGGTCGATGCCTAACTGTGTGAAAAGGAAAATAGCCGAAATTTTAATTTCCAGTAGCCGGAGCTGAGAGAATATTTTTAAATTTTACTTTGAAGAAAATTTGTTGCTCTCAGATATAATACTTATTTGTAGAAAAATTAATAATCGTTGAAATAAGAGTTGGTCTTATGCCCTGTTATAGAGTGATAAATTAAATTTCATTATAATTTAATACAATAAAAATCTGTTTTGCATATATTTTCTCGCGAAAAGATTATAAACTTAATTATAAAAACAGAGTTACACTCTGTTTTTTATATATTTTTCGTTTTGTTTTTTAAATTTTCATGAAAAAGTATAAATAAATGCAGGATGTATCCCATGCTATACCAAAAGTTTTATATAAAACCATAACCAGATTTTTCCGACAAAATGAATTGTATTATAATCACGTGAAAGTTTCAATGAAAATTAGCGGAACTGTCAAGAAAAAAAATATTTTACTGATATAGATTGTATTTGTTTAAGATAAATTATAATTTTATCTAGTAAATAAAATCGATGATATTTTATTAAAATACATTTTATTTTTTCATGAAATGTACCAGGATTATTTTATTAAAAAATAAAATGTATTTTTAAAAGTTAGAACAGGAATGAAAACGTTTGAATATACTGTATATAAAATATTCGAATAGAAAATTGTATCTAAATCGAGTCAAAAGTTCAGATAATTCAACGGTACAGACAGTTCGTGCGACGGACATATGATTATACATTCCGACTTTTTTGAATTTCGAGTATTTTACAGTCTGCTACGCCTTTCGAATTTTCGATTTTTGATTAAATACATCCATTGTCTACCTTCCTTAGATTATTAAAAATTATAAAAATAACAAATAACATAAGCAGGAGAATAGGCAAACATTTTCTATGACTAATTATTATCATTACTTTTATTCGTATTTTATTCGTATGTAATATTTTTTCTTTATTATTGATGAAAATTCTTTGTTGATGAAAATTTATGAAAATTATAAAGAAAATTTTTGCTCTTGTTTTTTTTAATACCTAGTAGAGCTAGTTTAATAAACAAAAAGCTTTTATTAATTTGAAATACATGCTTGCTATTAATTTAAAAATAATTCAATGTTTAATGTAATTCATTGCATAATTTATAATGTTTTCACATAATAAAAATCTTATAAACTTGCTTCGTAAGCAATACTTCCCTCATTTGGATGAAAGGTGACATTTCTGAAAAAACCTTCTATTGTTTTGATGGATATTAAAATAAAATAATGTTTGAGAAAATATCTCCAATATGCAGGTGTTGTGCTTAGTACATTTTGTACAGTTGTTTGTATATAAAGTGACGTAAATTGATTGTCACAAAATATACCAATATAGGAATAAGTTTCATATTCCTTTTATTGAGAAATATCACTTTTCTTCCAAATGAAGCTATTCGTATATATAAAAAACCGTAGTAAATACTATAAGAGGTAGCTATTTCTTCAACGACTGTAGTCGTTAATTAGGGGGCTACCTATCCAAACTACGATATCGATTAAACTGTTAAACGGTACAGTGAATTAAATCGCATTTTAAGTAATTTCTTAAGTATTGATATTTATCAATTTGTTTAGTAAGACATTTTTAACATACGATAACCTTTTCGCGTATTTCACCCAATATCCACGTTTTTTCTTGCATTTCGTATTAATTAGATATGATCAGTTATTACTTTCAGTTATTTTTTCCTCGGAACATGTTTTTTTTTAATTTGACATTAATAACAAAATCACTGATGTCCACACTTACCTTAGTTTCGTTGTAAAACACATTCATATCGGGAAGTTTTTTGGATAACTTCAATTTTCACGTGCAGATACCATGTTCCTAAATAAGTAATTTTTTTCCAAGCTTACTGTAATAAAAAGAAAATATTGTTTTGTATTCAATTCAATATAAATATTTCGTACCAAGTTTCCTATCCGCACACGAATACTTGTATAAATCTCGGGTAATTCTCGCCTTGCTCTTTGCTTTTTTCGTATTGGTTTCTGATTTTAAGCTCTTACATTTTCTCCCAATTTAAGAGAAAAAATATGTTTTATAATATTTTGACTTTTTTTCAAATCGGGGGCTAATAATTTCATAAAAACATTTAAAATTTTTGACGCTTTCAAATGCCATTTGGCTTATAAAATGGGTACTACAACCTCCCCATATACATTTCGCTGGTTTCGGCGTTATACACAACTGACGCTTTCAATATGTAAAAGGCTCGTCCATTTTGGGCGGTCACAAAATACATGGACAATTCCTAGTTCCAGTATTGAAGATAATTTTCCGAGATGTATAGATCTCAAGCCACCAGATATTATTTTGCCACGTATGCCATTTAATTCAATATGCTACACTTTTTCTTTTAATTTTGTTGGAAATAATTGGGAATATCATTTCTAATTTATCGATCACAGAGGTACTTGTTTTGGCTGTAAATTCCTATCTTTATCTGTAATATTTCTGCAGAAAAACTACTATCATTTGCAGTATCTGCTATATTTATTTCTATATTATGAATCTATTATAATTTTTTCTGTATTTCAAAGGTCCAATGGTTCAAATCCTAAGGTGAAATCGTTATGAAAATAATTCCTTCTACTATTACAAATCGATCAAAAATAACTAGGGTTGTAAATGTAATAGGTACCTCTAAACTACATACGGTAAGACAAAAATAGCCTTAAATGCATTACAAAGAAATTAGTTCACAATTCGTGTAGCAAAATCATATGCAATCAGTACAAGAGCCTATACTTATTTAAATTTAACTTAATCATGTTTATTGACGTATAATTATCGAACAATATGTGACGAAAAAAATTTATTCATATTTACTTAAATTTACTTCGGTATTAGAGAAAAATCGTCGAAAACTTTTCCCTACGCGCACCGCCTAAACAATTCCGCTAATCTATTTCGACCGGCGAGCACTTTACACGCAAAAGAAGCGACTTACGACTATTGAGAACAATGGAGGCGTACCTAAAAAAATATTCAATTAGGTAAGATGAATTATAAAAGAAAAAATGTTGTAAAAGAAAGAAATACAGCAACTTTGAAAAACAATTTCTGGAGAATTACACGATGATACAATTTTGATATAAAAATTTAAATGCATATCAAAATGTAAACTTATTACAAATAAATTTACTTCTCTTACAGTGGTACGAGCCAGGAATTTTTATACCGTAATGGATCCATAGCGACTGTGTATATAAAATTTAATATTCAAGTGTTCACAATAATTAAATATTGTTTTGTGCGTATATTTTTGAAATTATTTGATTTAATTACTTTTTTGTTTTTCTTGTCTAATTTTGATTATTTTTTGTTTCTTCTGTATCAAGTCTACTTTATAAATTATTAAACGTAAATAGTTTTAATGCTCATACAATACGCGTTTTTAGATGTGTAATTGATGTGAGAAGAGTGCGCGTACCTGTGCATTTATATAATTGTATATATGTATATATATATATATATATATATATATATATATATAGCGAAAACACCAAATGTATATAATGTTTTTTTTGGAAATTTTATCTACAAACGCATTATTATTACTATTAGCAAAATCTTAAGAATGAACGATTCTCCAGCAGTCCAACTAAGTAAACATAAATAGACACACCTGCGCGGGTATGATTCTATTTATATCAAAACGCCGAAACGATCACGCAGACTCATTGTATACATATAAGTTCAAAAATTATAATATTATTACTTCAAGAGAATAAATGTGATATTCCAGTGGCATTCATCTGCATCCAGTGACCGTAAATCTGCTCGTTTCATTATCGTATCTTATTTTTGGTTCAAAATAGTTATCATTGTTATACATAGAAAAAACTTCTTAATAATAGTTAAATATTCGATACAAACCCCCGTAAAGATTGTTTCCGTAAAAGTTGTTTAAAGCAACTTGAAATTTGCATTCAAGTAACTCTCAAAATTTAATAATACTTAATTATACTTGTTGCATGTTGTATAAGATAATTGTTTATACAGAGTATTATAAGGAGATTTATAAAGAGTGTAATGTCGGTTGTAAAAAGAAAACTAGCCGCTAAGTCAGAAATTATATAATTATACTTATTCTCAATTATCATCTTAACGTACCTTAGTAAAATTAGTACGGTGAATACAATAATTTATTCGGTGAACACAATAATTCTACATCGCTTTGAAATGTCATCGAATTTAGCCTATTTAGAAGGCACTGCAAAATTATTGTCCGGTATCATTTAAATTTTTATACCCTTTAAAATAGTAAACAACAAATAGGTATTAAGAAAAATCACCCGAAGTCGATCTTTTGGTGTCGTCTTTGGAGGTTAAGACGGGAAATTTTACTAATTGAAAATTTCTTATAGAATTAATTTAGCGTACATTAAAGGGTCATATTCAGATTTTGGGCAATTTTTCCAGTTACTAAAATAATATTGCGATATTATTTTTTTTTTGGTAAATCTCCACCATAACCTAAAATTTTACTTTCAGAAATATAAGTAAATAGAAGGAATCTATGAAAATTAAAACTTTAAAAAGAAAGCTATTTAATACAACTCTATAATGAAAATAAACACAATAAAACATAATATCATTCAATGCTATTCTGATAGCAATACTGTCGATTTTGCAATTAAAAAGGAAAATTAAACAACCAAATAAATATGATGTAGACTCAAAATTCTTGCGGAAAAACGTTTTAATTCTTGTCCCATATAAATGAATCCAGATGAGTAATATTAAACCAATTTTGGCTCGTAATTTGATACTTATATTAGTTTACTTGCTCGGTTCTATTAAATGGTACTCGTTTTATATAAACCAATGTAGCTTTTTGTTGAATATTGCAGATACGAAATATATCATAATATAAATGATTTTCATACATTTGTTTCACTGAAAACTAAGATCAAGTACTGTTTATAGTTCCGCTAATTATGTAAATCACTAATCTATGGTTTTTCTAAAGGGTGATAATAACAAGTAGCACTAATTACAATTAGCATAAAAAAACTAATGTTCAATTAAAATTTACATGTTGCATAGAATCTTTGACGAAACTTTTTATTATCTACGAGCTTTGGACACATAATATTTTTCAAGGAATTTAGTAAGGAATTTCCTTTTGAATATTAAATGAATTAACATTGGATGAAATATACATTCATACGTATTTCTTTTTTTATTATTTGAATAATGAATGTCTCATAAATACTGCTAAATAAAAGAAGAATTTATTTAAAGTACAATTTATTAAATCTTATTTATTTCTCATTAAACTTACTTTTTTCTCATTAATCTTATTTATTTCTCATTACTAGAATTGTTTTAAGTTATCTTTATGTTATTATAAGTTACTCGATGATGATGACGTTACTCTTACATGATTAATTGAAAATGGAAAACTTTAAACTCCTTAAATTTAAAATTACCCATGAACCTACCCGAAAATAAAACAAAACACTGTATTCTCTTCGTTACTTTAACAATAAAATTATTGTCACAAAAACTCTTTGAAAAGATACTGGCATTATAACAATATTAGACGATGTTTCCAAGGGACATTAAAACACTCGTGTCAACAGCGCCGTTCTACCCATTGTCGAAATATGAAAACGAATAATTAAACAATTTAAAATATTCGAGGAGGGAACAAGTTTTTAATTAAGCAAGTAAACATTCACAAGGTATAACTTAAATTTTTAAGACGTGCGAGACAATTTTCCACCAATGTGCGACTCGAGTGCGCTAATGAACCCGATAAGCATCATCGAGGTCAATTTTATTACGAGCGAAAGCTTACAGCAATTTACTGGCAGGCTTTTATTAAACGTTTAATTGCGTTATAATAATAAAACCATTATGTTTTCTTTGTTCAAAAATTTGCTTATGAGCTTTTACTAAACTTTTAATTCTATTAAATTACAATGCGTTTTGTTATGGGTAAGCATGTCAATGAGCTTTTATCATTCCGTATTTTCGTAATTTGATTTAGTATAAATTTGAATGTATTAGCGTTTTGTATTTTCATTTATGATTTAAATACAAATTTCCTGTCGTAATGTCGTAATGCTTATTTATGATCACATAAAGAATCAGATGGAATGCAAAAAGACATTAAACAGAATGCAACTTTGCAAATTTGACAAGTAACTCATTTTTGTTGCTTTAATTAATACTTAAATAAGTGTTAAAATTATAATTTTACCCTCGAGATAGTTAACTTATACTTTGAAATATGCAGTTCACATGCTAATTACTTTAAAATCTTATTAGAATATACATGAATAATTTACGCATAAACGATCTACAAGAACTATACATTTAAAAAATTAATTAAGATAGTTTTTTTAAGCTATGAACTGTGCGAGTGAGTCACGTGAGCAATAAAATTTTTCAAATTTAAAGCCATCCGTAACAAGCCAATATTAGAGAATGACATGACAGCAAAAACCTTCACCAGTTTCATGTGGTATTTATTCTGACTTTCAGTAGATTGAATTCGCATGAGGCTAGTACATCTAAAACGTGTTCGATGTAATGTAAATGAATTCAATATAATAAAATTTTCCTGGAAAAATAAAAAATGTTATTTTCACTTATAAATTTAATTTCTTTATTTTTGAATGCAAACAATCTTATTGAACGGTTTTATATTCGTGCGAAATTTCAATTTTTTTTCTAAATTTATTTAACAAAGTGTGCATGCAGAGTCCGATTCAGGAAGTCCCGAACGGCTTTTGATTTCTTTATTTGTTAATAATAATTGTCAATAAATTTTGAATTATGATCACGATTTTTTAAAATTTATAATCATATTTAACCGAAGGATTATTAAAGTCGAGAACTGTTAAAGTGGGCTAATCGATAAAGAAAAATCGGAATTATGAACCAAAGAGATTTTAAAATTATTAAATATTATTTATAACATCATTACTAAATACCAGTGAAGCATCCGTGTCTAAACACTTGGCTATGTCGTAAAGTATCAAAAAGTCAAAAGTTTTCAGATACGTGAAAGTGTATTATAAAGGCATTTAAATCGATAATATAATTTTACTTAACCCTAAACAACATTGTTATCTTCAAAGATGTTTTTAGATATTTTTATTAAATATATTTTTAATAATAATAGCAAAGATATTCGTAATCCTCATCATTTAAAAGCAAACAATAATACCGCGAACGTGTTTGAATTTAAAATCAAAATCTGCATTGTAGCTGCTCATTCATAAGTTCAGCTGCTCACCATGCATAAATTCCCACAAATTAAAGTTTCCTTTTAAAAGAAGTATGAAACGCATTCGTCTTATTTGCCTCTTTCTTTTTTAGGAAGCAAAACACAATTTGGAACGAATCACACTATGCTTCCTCTATAAAATTGAAATAATCTTCCAGGAATCTCTTTATAGAAATACATATTTTGCACATTTTTCCATGTTTTGTGAGCAGAATATACGATCTATCTTAAAAAAGGGAGACAGGCTGGAATGTGGCGACTTTAGAGGCATCGCCCTCCTCAATGCTGCATTTAAAATATTTTCCCATATTTTACATAAAAGATTACTGCTGTTTACGTCTACTATTATTGGAAACTACTGATGTGGTTATAGTTAAAGTTATGTCAGAACTCTCCGAAGCTTTTCACTTTAAGAACCTAAGACAGGGCGACTTTAGTTTTTTTTGCTAAAAGAGGCCTTAAGACAGGGCGATGCTCTTGCATGCCTTTTTTTAGCATTGCTCTTGAAAAAGCAATTAGAGATGTTGGAATTATAACAAGAGGCACAATTTTCCAGAGGTCCTTACAATTGTTTTCCTATGCCGATGACACTGGCATTATAGGCAGGAGCACACGTGCTGTTTTGAACGCCTTTATTTTAATATATATAATAGAATAACCATAAATTAGAGAAAGACAAAATTCATGGTGGTAACAAGTAGATTTTATACTTCCCTCCCACTGCAATTAAATTCTTATATCTTCGAATGTGTTGACCATTTTATATATTTTCATTACTAATAGAAAACATATTAAGCCTGAAATTGACAAAAGATTGTATATGGCTAATAAGTGTTACTTCAGCCAAGGGAATTTTCTGAAGTCTAAACTTTTAAAACCGGAAACAAAAATTAATATTAATACTACCTATTAAATCAATAATTCTGTATGGCAGTGAACGTTGGCCTCTAACAAAAGCAGATGAAGGTATACTTCTTATTTTTGAGACAGGAATATTTCGTAAAATATTTAGCCCTGTGAAAGAAAATAACAAATGGAGAATTTGGTTTAATCATGAAATTTATAGAAAATTTAAACAACCAAATATTGTCCGAGTCATTAAATAATTTCGTATCAGATAGCCATCTGATCACATTTTTAGATTTGAACCAACAACCCGGTCAAGAAAGTGACCATTGCCAATGTGGAGGGCACCAAAAAAAGAGGAAGACTTCGCACAAGTTCAATTGTGTCGAGAATTATTTTAAACTTTTAAATTTCAACGCTGACAGGCAGTTGCCGCTGACCAGATCCGCTGGAGAAAGCTTGTCGAGACTTTCTCCAGGTAAATAAATTTTAAGGTATTAAATTGTGTAATGTACCCTTCTAAAATTGCTGCATAATACTGTCTCACTACTTCGAACAAGCAAAAAGTAAAGTTTCGCAGTTGTCCATTTGGGACCCTTAAAACTTTTGAATTTGTTGATACCACCTAATTCATTTTATATGTTAATTATAATATAATTTATACTTTTTCCTCCATTTCACGGAAAAAACAATTTATCAAGTAGAGGTAGAAATTGCACTACGAAGGTCCCGTACGTATTTAGGTATTTACAAATATCTAAGGGTACATTATATTGCTAACAAACTTATAAAAAATAACTTTTCATTACATAAATATATTGCCTACTATGTCTTTCACAGGGTTAAAAATACAATGACATTTAAAAAATTATAAGTGTAATCACCCTAGTATGTGCAATTTAAAATCGTGAAATATTTATATTTCTCGTAACAAGACGTTCCGAATAATACCCCACATGGTACAAAAAATGGAAAAAATTACGAATTTGATTAATCTCTGTCTTAATTGTTATATGAATATTTAAAAAAATTGCTGGTGCAAAATATTTAGGTTAACACAATGTTTTACTGTGCCAAATTCCAACTTTCCATCTTGCATTGTTTCTGATTAAACCACTATATTTTTCATAGGGGTCAAAAATGGTGAAAATTAAAAAAATTGTGACATTTAAAGTCATCGTTGTAATTTTTCTACAACTTTGCGAGGGCTTCTAAAAACTTGTACCTTTTTAATTTCGAAAACGAAAGGAGGGAACGTATTTTGGAGCCCTTATAACTAACCCTTTCGAACTATATACCACCCTACGCGCGAAATTTTAAAAAATTAATACTTGATTTGCCCATATAACATTTCCAAATATTTTTTTTCTAATATTGAATATATTTAGCGTTAATTTTGTAGAAATTCATTATTCCCAATTAAATGAAACTACGTGATGTAGTATTATTTCTACTTTCTTTAATTTCTTTACCACGACCTAGGTTTCGTTGTATTACAACACCTTCAGGTGGGATATTAATCTTTGCTAATATCCCACCTGAAGATGTTGTAATACAACAAAACCTAGGTCATGGTAAAGAAATTAAAGAAAGTAGAAATAATACTACATCACGTAGTATCATTTAATTGTGTATTTTTTTGTATTAGCTATTGAGATATATGCAGTTAATTTAATTACTGTGCCAGATTTTTACGTCAAGCAGTTCCTAAAAAACTACGGACGGAAGGACAGACACGTAAATAATCTCATAAGGATTCCCTTTCTCATTTTATGTATGGAGCTCTTAAAAATCGTAAATAATAATAAAAACATCGTAAATGTTATTTTTAGACTTGCTAAATCGTAACCCATTCAATTCGGTAGCATTTTACTGTAGGGAAAACAAAACAAACATATGTTTTGCTGCAAATTCAAAATTTCATGATATAGATATTAGGCTGTGAAAACTGTGAACTGGAAGGAACGAATGTACAAACGGATGGGTAACACGAAATGACATGAATTCCTCACTAGGCTGCGGATTCTTAAACATAAAATTGATATTATATATATTTCATGTAACTCAAAATTTTATTTTAGATTTTTTTTATTTGAAATCAGGGTTTTATTAGACCCAGTTTAAATGTCTTTTTTTATTTTATGCCGTTATTTAATTTTATATGTTTCACTTACAACGATCGATTATCATTAAATAAACGTCTTTAATAATATTATTCTTTTTCTAATTATATACCACTTTAATACAATTTTAATCATGAATTGAATATAATTTTAATATCGATCCCTAAACTAACATAACTTTGATTTTTATTTATTCACGTTTAATATTTCTTATCGTCTACTTATTTTTAAGGGTCACCTTTTAAGTTTTTTGGTTATGAGGTCTCTTTTCCTAAACACGCAACAAAATTTTAAGTAATAAATTTAATATTTTAAATATATAAATTAAATAAGGAAAACATCACAGATGCTGTTGTTTTAATTCGGTGAAACATAGATATACATTTAAAAAATTATGCTAAAGATGTACTTTGTTCCTAGGACACGCATCAAGTGGTATCTTAAAGCGGTGATTCAATTATATTTGATGAGCGGAGCTTTAGCTGTCGTGCGACAACTAGCGACAGATGAAGTCTACTAATATTATATCAAACACACTATTCAGGAGATTCTTGAGCTTTGGTAAATCAATAATAGCCCAATATATTTGCACTCCATCACCCTTGTTTCTGTCAATTTTACTTTTAAATTACCATTTATAGAATTCTTTGTAATCCAAATTCCCTATTAAATAAATGGAAAAAAATTAAATATCCATCAATTTGTAGGCGCTATAACATAATATGTCACCAATTCTGCTGCTCCAGTCTCGAATCTATGCAAAATATCTGGTTACAAGTTTATTTCATTGTTTTTTTCTTTACAATGGTATACTTATTTCCTCAAAAATCTAATTTATTCTTTAGTGATGAATAGGAATCGAAATTGAACTAAAGGTTACTGAGATAAGTTCGAATAAAAAAGGTAACAAAGGCTATCTTGAAAATATATTTTCACTTTAAAGAAATAGCTGTCAAAATCTTTCTACGTGACACTCGTCATTGTTGTTTATCCTAGTACGACGAACGGTGGTTTGATATTAGCAATAAGTAAAAATTTATTTAACGGATAATGTAAAACATCCACACTCTTGCAAAATTAAAAATTGCATATGTAATTCAATAAATTAAGGAATTGCAACCACCACGTTCCAACTCTTATAAAAAATAAGTACTATTTATTAGCGATTAGTAACGAAAAAACTGAACATAGTGTAGCGAAAGAAACATTAAAACGGATACAAAAGAACCCCTACCTTTCTTTGATCAGTAATTGCGATTCCTGCAATACTTTGAAGGAAGAAAGTAAGTCGGTCACCTAAATTGAATTTGTTGAATTTCAAACGGACAATCTAATAGATACCCATCTTCAACTGAATGGGCAAAGTTTAAAGTTTACATTTTCATTTACGTCTTTGGAATAGCTTCAATTTCATAACGTAATATTATATATTGTTAACCGGACACAGCAAACGTAGCGAAAGTTATTTAAGTCTCCCGTTATATAGGCGTCTTTGACGAAACCATGAGAATAACGATGATTTTATGAGGTTTAATTAATATATTGTGAAGAAAATCGATAAGTAATCAAGGTATCAAGTTTTAAAATCGGAACAAAAGTTGGATATTAATATAACATTATAAGCCAACTATACTAGCTTTTAATATTCTGTTGAATATCTACTTCAAAAAAATATTCCATTTGATAAATCGTACCTGTCGACATGAATCAATTACACTATCACAGCATATATCTTTCTACATTTCTATCCAACCGTGCAGAGCGAAGAGGAAGTAATGATTTTCGGGTGTTTAATGTCAGGGTTTTTTATTCCTTAACATGATCTTAATGGGTTGACGCATTTTCATGTGTAAGATTTCGTCAAATTGTACTTTATTTTCCAAAAATCATTACGCATATAACGTTGTATAAAACCTAATATGAGGAAGAGGATGAAGAGCCACAAGAATGATGAATCACAACGCATGAAGACAAATGTATTTAAAAAGAAATTTGAGCGAAAACTTTAAAAAAAGAATAACTCAACAATACAGAAAACTAAACAGGATAAAAATAGTTTTCCTAATATTTTATAGATTGCAAGTGGGATTCGATTCGAGTAATAAATCGGTAAAAATTGATTTCTTGTCATGCCTGTAAATCATTATTCAAGGAGACGATCATTCATTCTCTTTAGTATTTTGGGCAGTCGGTTAGTTAATTGCTGTGCTTAGAACTTCATTCGCGTGTAATTAGGAAAAAAAATTATTTTATGTGTCGCTCCTCTATATACTGTATACAATTACCATATCAAATTTCATCAATCCGTCTTTTAGACAGACAACAATTTTGAATACATTTTTCCGGCTTCTATTATCATTGTACACACTCACCTTTTAAATATTTTCGATGTACAGAAATTACTCTGTTACAATTGTATTATATGATTAGATAACTTATTTAAATTGTGTGCGTAAGTATTTCGCATATTTTAATTTGTTTCCAAAAAATATATATGCAAAAAAGGATTTTGTTGAAATTCCTTTTATAGTAAACTTCATGCCTGTTTATCTCATTAACATTGTGTTCGTAAATGTATCTAACATTTGCAAACTATCCCGCATAGCTAAACATAAAATAAGAATTGTAAACATTAATTATGTAAATTTCGTCGAAGTGTCATGTTGTGATTGTAACTCCGTAACATAAATCTATTTATATATCCAAAGATTTTCTCCGCATATCTCTTGGAACAAATGAAATTTTAGAAATTGCTATATAAAGTCTGTGTACTTGCTCTTGCTCAGTAGTGTTGCTTTTATTTTTCTAGAATATCCGCTTTGAACTCATTCAATTACTCGTTTATACGAGTTTACGAAAGAAACTGGATGAAAATATGTTTTTAAATATCTCACGACAAAATTTAAAAAAATTTATCGTAGCTATCTTAATAGTGTTGATGGTGGAAAAATCTCACTGAACCATTCGATCGTTATTAATGACGAGTAGTAAAGTAGTGACAAGGACGTAATTAATGCGAGTTTGTAAGAGAAAATGGATTAAAATGTGGCAATAAAATGTAAATAATATAAAATGTATTTCAGTGTACATTGCGCTTAAATTTGGTGTGTTGGTTATTAATGTTTTAGGAAATCGAAAGAGCGCATCTGCGTTACAGTTTAATTTACCCTGTTTATACACAATCTTATAACTATACTCTTTTAATTTTAGTCGCCAACAAATTAGTATAGAGCCAGGAACCTTGATATTGAATAACAACGTCAAGGGACGATGGTCTGATACGATCTTGAAGGAGCGACAAAAAAGATAAATACGGAATGTTTTTACGCCGAATATAATGACGAAGAGTTCGGGATGCGTAGGCAATCGGTTTGTCTTTACCATTTCGCCTTGAAATGGTGTAGCTCCAACAGCACAGTTTAAGACATCCGTTGTTAACACTAAGGGTTTGGTAAAATCAGAATACTAGAGAAGAAGAGCAGTGGTTAATTTAGTTTTGATGAGATTAAAGGATTGTTCTTGTTCAGAGGAACAATGGAATTCAGTGTCCTTTTTTAGGAGTGACGTAAGAGGTTTTGTAATTTTAGAAAAATTCTCGATGAATCGTCGATAATAACCGACTAAGTATAAGAAGGATTTTATATCCTTAGGATTTCTGGGAGTAGGAAACAAAATAACAGCCTTAATTTCTTCAGGATTCGAAGTGACAACTTTGCCTGTAATGATATGATCGAGATAAGTGATTTCACGTCTTAAGGATTCACATTTATCAGGTTGTAGTTTGAGGTTGAATTTACGTTACCGATCGAACACTAGTTTTAACTTTTGGATGTGAAAGTCAAGGTCGTGTGAATACAGGATAGCGTCATCTAAATAAACAAAGCAGTGAAGACCTTGTAGGCCTGAAAGAATAGTATTCATAAATTCTTGGAATGTAGCTGGGGCAACCAAACAGGAATTAAATCTCGGGATGTACGGATATAATACTTGTTGATATCCTACTAATTCCATCTTAGACAGGTCCTGCTACACTTTTATTGTTAATCACGATTTACACTTAAATAGCATTATATAAAATTTCATATCAATTTCATCAGTAAGAGTTTGATATTGTGACTGGATTCCTATTGAATTCCTGGATCTTGTATTCCAATAAAAACATTCCTAGTCTGAGGCCTTTTTTTCTTTTAACCGGAACATCTATTTACTAGGTACATAGAATAGTTTTATGTAAATATAGTAAATATATATTTAAAGAAAATTATTACCAAAAAAAATAATTTCCTAATCCAGGTGTGATTGGGAACTTATTTTGTTAGCTGATATTATAAACGCTAAAATGGGTTTCTGCATTTCAAACTACTTAACAACTTTTAATGCTAAGATTAAATATTTTCACAAGAACAATATATTTAAATTATCTTATCTTTTCCATACTAATTAAACAGCGAGTCAAAGTTAATGTTCCATATTTATAGTGTGACTTTCCGTCCGTTGTCTTCATTTCAAGTATAAGTTGACCAAATAAACATTTTAATAAATAAACTAATAAATAAACTGCAACACATTTGATATTAATAACAAAAACACAGTTTGGGAAACTAATTTCCATTCAACGTAACTAACTCATGCTGTAATGCAACTATGGTTAGACGAATAATCGGTTAATCAAACTCGACTGTAAGCAATGGAATAGCAAACAAATTATAGCTGCAAGAACAAATAATTAAAATGTTCTAAATAAAAGATAAAATATTTTCCAGTTAATTGATTAAAAAACAACTTTCTCAAAAGCATTATCTCTTAAATGTTACCAAGAATAGAAACTTATATACACCTATGTTGTACTTTACGTTACACTAATGTAGTTCACAGTTACCGAAGTTACAATACGCATTGGATGTCTATGGATTAATTTTAAATGGAAACAAGTATTTTGAATATCTGTTTATCATATATGCAAAAACGTCATGATAAGTCAATTATGAATCACACTTCAAGTCCAAATCAATGGTTAACAAAACGGCATCTCAGAATTCGGTTTTTCAAATCTGCAGAAGATCCCGTAGCTCTGGCTTATAATTCAACGCTGAGAGTAAAATACAACGAGCTGCTCGTTACACTATCTACTAATTCGTTAATGTCCTAATAACACGTAAGATTACACAAAAAAACCCGGCTTCTTACAGTACCACTTACTTACAGTACCGTTTACAAAATGAATACCAAAATTGTTTAAGCTATCCATACACATGTCCAACACAGATACACAATGTTTAATTCAATATTTTCTTTGTTATTATGACACAGATATGTTGTACTGACAACAACATTCTGAACATAGGGAGACTTAATATAATATTCACTGTTTTTACTTCAATGGAGAAGAAATTTGTTAAATATCTTCATAAGTCAGATCAAAATTTTTAGCTCAGTGATGAGCACTGATTTCGTAAACCAGCAATCGTGAGTTCAAACCTAGTCGAAAAATTTAATGTAAAAAACTTATCATCAACCACGAATATTATTAAGACTATATGTACAGGTTCTTGAAAAAAATATGTGGATACTTTCTATATCTCCAGAAATATCTTATATGCAATTCTTTAGTGATGAATTTTGTGATAGATACCGTATTAAGAATAGATTACATCAAAAATTAATACTGTTTTGAACTGTGGCACTTATTTATCTAAGTTACTTCAAAAGTTAAAGTTTCACCAAATAACTCAAAAACGTATCACATAGTTACACATTGATATGAGTAAAGCAGATGATACCGATTTTAACCCCTGAAGTAAAGTCAAAATGACCGCTATTTCCATTTTGGCTTTGGAGAATAAGTAATCTTTTCTATGTCGAGTACACACAAAAGCCTAAGCAATTATGGGAAATTCGTTTAACTCTACACGGTAAGCATAAAAGGTATCATTTCACCGGTCGGCGGGAGTATTAAACAAACACATAAATAAAGTAAAATTCGTTAAGTCGCTGAAATTGAAACTCGTTTCGCAGGAACGACATCTAGCGTCTTGTGCCTCGGAATTATCTAAGGCTTTATGGACATATTAGATAAGTTAGATTTTTGCGCAAGAAGAAAATTTCTTTATGAGACAGTTTTACGATATTGAATCCTAATATTTTACATACATATCTGATATTAATTATTTTTCCACCAATCATTATATTAATCTCATCATTTATTACGAAATCTTACATTTCTTATTCTATCAATCCCCTCGTATCAGTGGTTGTTAGCTCATTTCTTGAAATTTGTGCATGAAATAAAATGGTAACGAGGCCTGATTTGTACGCTTATTACAAATAAAACTACTTGACGACTTTATTAAAACTGCCATAGTCAGACGGATTTTACACAACGATCTATCTACAACATCATCTTCACGAAGTCTCAATTATTTAGGTTCTTTAAGAAACAGAATACGTAAATTGAAGACTGTTATATGAAGAAGTATTGAATTTAAGTAATAAAAACGAAGTTATTGTTAACATATTATTAATGAGTGACAAGGACCATTTTCACTCGTTCGATTGCATCAACGAACCGAACTTCAGATACCGGAGTAACGTGAAACCTAAACAACTGTATCTACATCTCCATTCCCCAAAAATCACTTTGTAATGCGCTATACCTTCTTATCGGATCATGAGACTCTACTATTTCGACGATTATTTAACCAATGATAGGAATTTCGCAGACACATAGATTTTTACTCCACAACTCAGTAGAAGTTAATAAGGAATAATAATAATCAATAAGACAGGGCCAGCTTCTACACGGTAAGAGTGACCTTGAATGATTTATTTTCAAAACAAGTGGCCTCTTGAAATAAAGATATCGCATGGCCTCACTGATTACCGGACCTGACAACATGAGATTTTTTTGTTGTGGATTTTTTTCACTTCCGGGAAGTTTTCTGACAAAAAAAATCTCACGAACCATGTTGCCAGGTCGGTCGGACCAGATCGTTGATATTTTATACTTAACTTCTTAGTGATAGAAATGAGAAATGTCAATGACTTAATTGAAAACAAAACATTTTGACATTTTTTTAATAAATGACTGGGTCACTTTTGGTTTTTTATAACCAACTGCTTTCTAACTTAAAAAACAATATTTTTAAAGTAACTAGTCCGTATAATAATTCTAACCTGTAGTCAAAATAAATAATTAATCGATTGAGTTGAAACTTTATGCAGCTTTTATTATTTTCTCCATCAAAATAATCATGCCTTATAAACACACATTAGGTGGTAGCGGAGCATGAAAGAAATGACAATTACGAGGTTCTTAAACAAGTGAGGTACTCGTACGACAAGCAAACAACGAAACAGATCGTTTACGAATTGGTCAATCGCGTGCATAAGAATCAGAAGAATAATACGCTGTAAGAAATTTAGCTAATCGTTTACTACTAGATCGTGTGCTTTAGAACGAGAAAGGCAAACAATAGTAAGAGTCAAAATAAAACGTTTACGAGCTACTCTAATTCAACAAACAGTGCATGTTGACTTGAATCTTGGTGCATTCCAATAAAACTTCAATTACAACTACAGTACAGACTATACCAAAGTATAGAGTCCGGTGAAATGGATAAAATTTATGGGTGTTGCGGTGCACTGAAGTTTAACAATGAAACACCAGGAATCTCTGGGTAAACGCAAAGTTAAACTTCGGACTTTGCATCCACCATCTAAACTTCAGTTGATATTGCTTTCGGGCCAACAAATGTTCTCAAATACAATATCAAGTGACATCCTTTGAAACTGATAAAATATTCCTAGACCAATTTATTTCAATTTTCAAAATTTAAAGGCAAATAAACCGTCGCGTAGAATACACATTTACTAGTTCACAAACATGAATACGCACAAGACGCCATTACATATGTACTTTCACAGGGATGCCATTACATATTTACTTTCTACTTGGAATGAGTTAAAAGATCTTCTATTTCTCGGTTAAGATCCATCCGATTGACACGATTTAACTGCACGAATATTCACACAAAAACTTAATAAATTGATGGATTTGAGTATGAAGCCTCACATTTATTATGAAATTCAATGCTGGATGTACCCTGCTAAATGACAAAAGAGACGCCTTCCTCGTGAATGCATCCTCATACGACTCAAAATAAAAATACGTTTAGCTCAAATCGATGACGTCATCTATACAAATATACCAGTTCCTGAAGAAGATCGATTGCTGTTCGATATATCGCCAAAAATATGATGCATGGACCATGCGGTACTATGAACCTAGAAATCACCATGCATGGCAGATAACATATGCAAGCAAAAAGGATCCCAGATAATTATTAATTCATGAAACTGGCACTGATTATAACGGCTATCCTCGATAAAGAAGCTATAAACAATATGATGGAGGTTGCAGAGCTATAACCATAATGAGAAATACCGATATTAAAACCGACAAAAGATGGATTATGCTACATTCGCTTTGCTTACAAAAACACATATAGCGAATATTTCACGTTCGCGATATGCGCTGTAAATGTTGCGTTTCGGGCAAATCAATAAAGTACATATCTAAGTACATTAACAGGAATTATTGACAATATTCATTGTCAATACTCGCGAGTTTTTTTACGTCGTCAAAATTAAAAAAATTTGGACGACGTAAAAAAACTCGCGAGTTGAAGGGTATTCCTACGTCAATATACGGGTTGCCCCTATACTATTCCTGGGGCCCTTATCACCTCCCCTAAAAGAAAAAATGGAGGGAGCTTTTGAAGACCCCCTAGTAGTATCCCGTATCTCTTCACGCAGGCAACCGTTGAAATCGCTAGTATCATAGGCGCCGCACCACCCCAAACCCCCTTTACCATTTTTATTATCGTTCTTATTCATGCTCTAGTCCTTGATTGAGTTAAGGTTCCTCCTGATGTCGTCTAGCCCAGCTCCGGATCACGACTACCTGATGGAATTTTGCTAAGAGTGTTCCTCATGCGCTTCTGCTCGACCCCGTCAAGTGGAGGGTCTTCACCAGAGAAAAGTGAGGTCAAAAGATAATTAAAAGTTTGGCGAACATACTCGGCGTAATTCCTCGGCGTAATTCTCTTCGATTTTTTTACAAGCGGTAAAGATAAAAGGTCTGAACGTGTTCCATACACTTATGTATACTACTCCTCAAGGATCCGAACTACCTGCTTTAAAGACGAAATCGCATAAATGAGAGCACCTTATCCTCTTTACCTCTATGCTATAATTACACCCGGAATCAACTAAACCATCCCGTGAGCCTCTTTACTACTTCCCCAGATATCGCGAAGTTCTTAACCCGCTGGTAGATTTGGTGAATATGTAATTTTCTCGGCATAACCTCCGCAAAGCCTCCAAGGCTTCACCTTCCAGGGGTTCTTTTTCGGTGGATTTGGACGAACTATACCCAAGAAACTCCCTCCCCAGCACAGATAATAACCCTGGACTGGAACCCAGTGGTCATGGCTATTAGACAATCTTAGCGATGTGAAAATTTATTAAATTCGTCGGTCTCGAGAATGTTAAGAATAGATAATAAGTGTATTATTTTTTTAATAGAGAGTATATGTAAATAAATATTAGTGAAATCTCTGAAAGGAAAGGAAGGAGAATAATATGTACAGATAATATATCATGACCTTTTTAAATATGTATATGCATTTGTAATTTTTGAAAAAATTAAGACTAAAAATTCAATGAAATTAATATTTGGTTTTATAAAAAAAAATATGTATATATGTATATCTATATATATATATATATATATATATATATAAATATATATACACATATATATATATATATATATATATATATACATATATATATATGCAAGTTCATTCGCAAGTAAACCTCGCCGACGAAGGTTGATTCCGTGTTACTTCATTTTTTACCTCCCACAGTTTATTTTATTATTTATTGACATATTTATATTTTCGCACGGTATGCATTGCGACTAAAAATATTTTGATTATTGTGAACATTAAATATTTAGAATATTGCTTTACTTTGATTGTCTATTATCACCAACGTTCATTAATTTAGTAATGAATGTATATTATATTATTTCTAGCCATAGTATAACGCTTGGCCTATGTTGGAAAACCAAATTATGTTTTACCATAACGATAGTGGTATTTTGCTAGAATAAAAATCCACCCATGAAAAAAAATATTATCACAATTTTTTTTGTCGGTACAAATAATAAGCGTTTTTCTTTTAAATGCCGAAGATACACGTGGTAATTAGAGCTATTTCAGCTCGCAACATGTCGGCTTGTTATTTTTAATAAATTTCTATCAAATATAATATATTGTACGTCTTATGCAACTGAACTACTACTGTCCATGATAAAAGGTATGTAAAGACGAAGTAAAAAACAATTTAGCAAGGATGTTCTCTGTGCGAAAATTGCTCGAAATGAGGTCCCTTGAAGATGCTTTATTTTAATAAAACCGTGTAATAATTTCATTTCCGTACGTGACGTTTACTAGAAATATACTTCCTATTCTGGCACTGCGACTGATACATGTGGAAAGAAATTATTTCAATCTAAGCATATTTTTAAGAAGTAAGTTTATTCAGCAATATTCTCTCCCTTATATAAATTTTAAAGTAGTATGCGACAGTGTTTTTCCATATGTTGTCAAACCCATTCCATATTTTCCATATGTTGTAAGCTGTTGTAACTGGTGCACAGTTCGTGAACTTTTTTCATAGTTCGTTTGTGTAAATTATTTCCTGTAAATATATTTTCCCCTCATTCTAACTAATAAATCAACACTTTTGAGAGCGGGAATAATAATTTCTCTGAAATTTTTGTCCTAATATCTCAGAAGGAAGTCTGTATTATTTAGTCGGTCAGCCCTCTAGTCAGCATACTGTGAAATGTCACGTGGCTATAATAAAAAAGCATGCTTTATGTACACATAATTTATAAGAAAAGGTTCTTTTAATGTCAATCATCTTTATAGATACAGTATAGATTTTTATTTTTCTACATTATTCAGACTTACTCTCTGAAACATTTTAGACATAAGATATTTATGATAGAGAAATAAACTACATGAGACATTTAGTTTTACAAAGGTTTATGATATGTTGAAAATTTCCGCGTTTTTCTCGGGTTCGTATGAACTTGGTAATGAAGTTGAACATTACTCAGTGTAATACAAAATTGCCGAAGCGCGTAGCTGTTTTTGGGGAAAAATATACCACTTTTTATTTTATGTGAACTAACCAATCATTTTCATGCCGGTATTGAAAGACATTAATTTGTAAAATAAAGAAAATATACAGTTGGCGTTGACATCAAATTCAGCTCATGGTGTCATACCAAATCTTGCTTCAAAGAATAGTGTGATGAGATATTAATTTTGAGCGAGTTGATCCCTTCATACTCTTTATATTCAAATGTTAGAACAATATTTGATCCACTGAATATTCTTTCAACGATATTTTGCAATACAACCTATTAAAGTTGTACAACAAGCTTCATGTAAATGGACTATATTCACTTAACGGCAGAAAGGCTGTTTCCTTCGGACTGCATCAGTCTGATTGTCTTCTTCTTTATAATTTTAATTGTTTTCTTTTATATTTGCAGACTACCCGATTGCACAGTATGGACGTAGTTGGATATCAAATTGTGAAATTTAACAGTTTTTAAGCAAATACAAAATATTTCAATCCACGGAAACATGATCTGTAACTTATCATATATTACAATACTAAAAGAGGAGAGGAATGGAATCCAGCCTACATTTTTTTAATTGTGGTATGTGTGATTCTCATTTCACATTTAGAATATTTATGAATGAAGAAAGATTGACAAACGTAAAGTAAGCAGCAGTCTCAAGTTTTATGTCGATTGGTTCTACTTTCAATTATTTACAAACTTCTAACATGAATATCCCGAGCCTCTCTTGGTTTTTGTATAATTCTACCCATGACAATATCGTAACTGATGCAAACAAACAATGCAGAGCAAACAATGGCTGAAGCCGTAGAAGAAGAATCATATCAAGTTATAGCTATTTCTTAAAACAACATTGATGAGAATGGTACGGAGTATGGAAAATGGATACCTATGATTACCGTAGCCATATGTAGCTACGGTTGTTGGTTTAAACGATCAATAGTACGAATTATAATAATATCTTGTTCTGCTGCAATTAAAGGTTATAGATCTGCAAAAATATTTTATATGGATGCAAAGAATAATTATTGCATGTCGTGTACTCGAGCGTCTTCTAAGTGAGCCACCTGCACAAAAGTGCTATAAAAATACATAGGATCGTCTACCGGAACGGAGTCCAAGAAACTTTAAGAGAGTTTGAAAATTCATTGACTAGGAGACTTACGTACGATAAACTTATTTTACACGGGGATTCCAGCACGTAAAAATAAATTTAAAGGAAAAACCATATTTTATATTATCAGCCATTACAGTTATAAGTATTGAGTGTAAAAATAATTTATTACGTAAATACTACACAAAAATATGTACCATTAATAAGGATATCCAATATGCCATATGATTACGTTAACTCGTTTCAAAGGAATAATGCTTTTTGAGACTAAAATTACGAAGAGAACAAGACAAAGTTATAGTTTAACCAATAAAATTGAACGCCTGTCAAACGACATCCGTTATAGTCCTCAACAAATATTTCCTCAACCGTTCGAATAGAACCAAATTATTTTTACACTCCTTTAACTACTAGACAAGTCATATGCGTTACTTGTAATGATATTTATATTATTACAAGAAACTACCATTATGGAAAAATAGGAAGAACTAGTCTAGACATTTGCGTTGTTTTATTTGCGACGTAACGAGAAAAAAATAATGAAATTAATTCATGGAAAGTTTTAATTCTCAGGTTGCCAAATTTTTTGCGGAAAAAGAATAATTTTTTTCTTGATACAGCCTTCAAGTATCAAGGAAAAAGCACTGTGTGGGCTCAGTTATTTTTTTCAATACACAAGTACTTCATACCGTTGTACATGAAGCTGTTTTCGCAACCAATTATGTGACCTCATATTGCGGCTGGAAAATAGACGTAAACTGCATAATTAAACCATTACTAAAAAATCTAACCGCAAAATCCAAAAAGTTTTATTTAAAGATCAGGATTATGGCCAGAACTGTCAACTAACTGAAATAGACCAATGGACAATTTGTTTAAAAAAAACAAAATTGTATTTTTTAAGCAAAATATAGTCTTCATTTAAAATGTAACTTCTTCCCAGTGTGAACAGTTTTTCAGAGTGGGAGTGCGACGAAAGCCTTTGACTGCTTATTTTTCGCAAAGTATGTAAACGGTGTCCTATGATCAATTATATACCTCTCAAAAAAAGCACAATATATGGTTCTCGGTTGGAATAAATACCGTTCATAAAACATGACGGCTACAATGAATAACTCACATTACAAAATTTGTATTAATTAACTAAGCCAGACGGTAAATATGCGAATGGCTTAGTTGAAATTAAATGTCTTTCCGCTACTACTATTATGTCAGTAGAAGTCGCTATACAAGCTAAAAAAACTAATTTTTTGTAGGAAGTTAGCGACGGACCGCTGACCTTACACAAAAACCATGATCCGCATGTCCCAACTCGATAGCCTCTATAGTTCTAAATCTATATGTATGAAGTAATTGCATTGCTTCATTGAGAGATCGTAATAAAGTCCATGTACTAAATATAATGGCTACATTCCATACCTCTAAAGTGACGACGATTATTATTTCCCAAGCCTTTTCCTTTGTTTGAGATATCGTTGAACAGATTTTTAAAATAAAATTAGGGCTTCACTAACCATTTCTTTTCTTTATAAACCCCCCACTTGAAAAGCATAAAGCTTCAAAGTGGCGTACAAAGTATAGAGGCCCATCTATTTTTTCAACTATTACATTATTTTAAGAATTAGACGAAATTTTAAATAATAGACGAAATTTTAAATAATTTATTTTATATCTCTCAACAACTTCAAGTAGTAGAATAAACTACAGAATACTATTTTAAGAGTGGCTACACTACCACGGCCAATTTAATTTTCATTGTCTTTTGTATAGCATGGTGAACAAGTTATCTAATAATTGTTTAATAACTTAAAATAAGAAGATAAACGTATAATTAATAATTGTCTCTAAACATGTTGATAAAAATAAGGAACATGAATTTAAGAAAAAATTTCGACATATTTTAATGGTCGTGGCGTAAATGTGTTTAACAAATTCTCAAATTTGTATCAAGTTTAAAAAACTAACCCATTTTGAACTACTTCTTTTGTATTAATATCGTGTCGTATTATATCAAAAAAAAAGTTGACAGGATCAATATTAAAATTAATTAAACCATTCAAATTTAGGACCGTAAGAAGCGAAAGGGCTAACAAGACTGAAAATAACTTTGTTGTTTATAAAGAACGTTAAGACCCTATGTAGAAAAATATACAAAGTTAATTATAATAACAGATATAATAAGATATATTGAGAAAAAAAGGCAACTATTTTGAACACTCTTGGATTTATGTTCCGAAAGACAATTATTTAAGTTGGAAACCTAAAGTTAAGTATACAATCTATGCGTTGGAATTAAGAATCTTACATATTTATAGACCTATATGAATATATAACAGTTTATATATACATTTTTGATTCTCAAATTATTTTATTTTGACATTACATTTTTCAAGCATTTCTGTTTTAGGAACCTCAAACACAGTGAAGTAAATATATATAAATAAATTATTTGAAAGTTTGGAAAAGTAATAAAAATATCTTTCTATTTTTTACAGTATCACTGATATATATTTTAAATTTCTAGCGAATAATTTTTAAAAATTTGGTAACGAATATTTAATACCATATTTTTATAAATTATTCGTATACCAGTTGCTTTCAAAATTATGACACTTTCGTTAAATATATTTCTTTAATCGATATACTTAAAAATATTTTAATACGCTATGTACAAAAAGATTATTATGAGTGTTCTTTTGTAAATGAAATTCGACTAGACTAAATACGTAAAAAATGACCCAACGCAAATAAAACACATTTTGTCGGCTTTGAATATTTGAAAAAAATTATATTGTGCTCAAATTATATTCGTCAAAAATAATTAAATAACAGAAATCAAATACGACAGTCTTAAAATAAAAAAAAATCGAATTGACAGAAAGATTAATTAATTAGCTTCCTCATTCTCTTCTGTTTTGGACATCTCAATATTATTTATATACATTATATTCACAGCCCGATTATTGTAAAAGAGTTTTATTTGAATCTTTATTTTCATTAATCGTGCTTGCATTTTTATTATAATGAAAACATTACAATTTGATAATAACGAAAGCATGAATATACCAAAATTTTGCTTAATAGAGCATTCAATTTTAAGTAATATTATTTTCATGTAACTACTAACCTATTAAACAATAGCTATATATTACTCTTCGAATATTTATAGAAAAAGTATCAATAAGTAAATTGAAATTACAAAGAATTATGATCGAGTTTAAATGAGGCTCATAAGACAGGGACAGAATCCTCCCAATAACATGTTTCTTTGAAAAGTCAGGACGGAAGTTGAGCACGAGGGAGGAGGCGAGACCGCGGGTGGCGCTATCGATCGACCCTGTGGTACCACCTGTTGCTCCAAGTGGGTCAGGCGCGCCAGGCTCGACTCAATAATATGCGTTTAAATGCCAGCTCCCACTACCCAGGCCTACTCACGGAAAAATGGCGGGTAACCTAAGGGCATTTCTAAAATACTTTTGTCATATTTAAAATGGCAATAGTTTAGAGATGTAGAGGTTTTAAAAAGAATTTAGAAGGAATTCAGAGGTTACTTACGTATTTTTTGACATATATTTCATATTAAAAAATATATAGATATATTTTATAACTACGAATATAAAAATATTCAAAACAGAAATAATATGAGGAAAAAAAATGTACTTATACTTACTGAACTCTAAATACATAAATGAGTTTAGGTTAAGAGTTAACATTAAAAAGAACATGATCATAGTTACTGATACAAATTAAAATTTATAAATGTTACAATAGAATAAAAATAAAACACGCATCATAATATCGTAAATAAGCTAAATTATTATGAATACCACAGTAATCAAAGTTTAATAAGAAATTAATATTATCATTAATGTTAAAAAAATACAATTAAAATTACTTCAGAAAACCGTCACTTTGCCATAAACAGAATTGAATATCACCTGTTCATATTTCACCATTGTCGGGGAAACTGATCTGACATTTACTAAATCGTGAATATAGATTGAAAATAAGTAAGTAGTAGAGCACAGTACTATGTATTTATATATTTTCCTCAGTCTATGAAATATATACATATAAAAACTGATCGCACTCATAGTTTCAACGACAACAAAATTTACTATAGGAGTTGATATTTTGTTCTTATATCGCTTTTCAATACATTATTTTCAAATAACTACTAATAATAATATAGCTGCTATACAGTGTTTTTGCGTTAGAGGAAGTGAACTTACACCGCTACTACGGAATATTAAATAAAGTTGAAGTGGCTACGAAAACGAATTTTACAATCATTCAATCTGAAAAATCATTTATATCACTAAATCTGTAAAAATGTTATCGATGATAGTTGATGAAATGTAACGTATAGTTCATGTTTGTGCCCGTAAAATAGCTTTAGTAGACTTCATATACTAATCAACCCACGTTCGTTATCTTACAGTAGATAACAAATTTTAAGTCGCATATAAATATTTTATAAACAGAAGAATTAATAAATAAAATATTTAACAGATAAGAACAGACCGCACCCATATAAGAACGATTTATGAAATCGGTGTATGAACATCTATTGTCAAGATATGTGTTGTTAAAAAATTGATTTACAAAAAAGACAAATCACCACGATTATTGTTCTCCAGTGTAACCTCTAATACCTAAATGCAACCTAATTGAAGTATAGTCACTTTTCGTAAACGAAACATTAAGCAAATTTATTCATTTTATAGACATTTCGATCCATTAAAAGTATCCAGATAATACATATTTCCATAACAAAGAAGGGTCGTTTGTAAATAAAGTTGTTAGATTTGTAATTTAATTGCAATACATTACTCACGGAAGATTACTTTGTATAATTAAGGTTATCCCTTATTTTGTATCATTGAGGCTCTCCGTTAAAGCATTGCAATGAAAATATAACGAATATTATAATTCATGTCAAAATGTGTCTCCGCGTTTAGAATATCTACGCATAGTTTGGTTTATATTCAGTTTTATAAATCCAATAATATATAAATATTTGTTTCATTATTAGAAGATAGAGAAAACCACACACTTGTCAATAATTTAAAGCGATCAGAAAAATTAATTATAACCGTTTTAATAAGATTTCGATACACCTTTTTAAATATCGTTGAATGAAAAATAGCTACTCATAATATCCCCGTATTTATTAGGCACACAAAATAAATTTATCCCCGATAGTACATAATTGTTTTTAATGTTCAATTACACTAATGCTGAAAGAGCCACCTCAGTAACTTTTTGACGAATATATTTATTGTATAGGGTAGACTGGGTATGAAAATTTTTTGAACAATTTCAATTATATCGTCCATAGTTTTGTTTTTTATAATCCGAGCTATGAAGAAGATATCCCAAATAAAAGAGCATGTTTCTTTCCACCAATGAGATATGTGATTTTAGTTCCAAGTGTGTTATTTTTAATAGTATATCGAATTAAAAAAATAAATCCGATTTGTTTCAACCGTCCCCATACCAGGGACGGTTGAAACAGTTGAAACACAGTTGGGGTCAGTTGAAACACATGCGAATAACACAAAATGTAATATTACAACATGTTTTATTAATTAGTTATTTCAACTCTAAGAATAATTAAGGAACTATTTGACTATAATAACTAGTCTTCAATATTTTAAATACTTTTATCAATATTTTTAATCAAACTTTAACGTTTTTAGATCATGCTAGTTAAAATCTATGTATATTATCTGCCATCTTTAACTATAGATTACTTAACATTGAAATATAATTTACCTAAATTAACAAACAACAACAAAAAATCAACTGTTTGTTTTTTAAGCATAACAAATCAAACAAAAATTATTTGAAAATAATCGAAATTAAAACTCTCTTTGACTTTCATTAGTCAATCAGTCATTTTTTCAAATATAGCTAAGAATACTTTCTGTGCATTCTTCGTGAGTCCATAGTTTACAAGTAGTGCATTGGATCCACTTTTCTTTGGATCTGTTATCTGAATATGGTGGCATACAAACAAGACAGAAGCACTCCTTTTCTTCTGATAGTATTTCCTGTTGTACATATTTCTTCTTTCTTTTGTAGTATTTCTTTTAATTTTTCCTCTATCCAATTGCTTTTTCTTTCCCCCATCCAATTACCTCTTAACTTGCTTAGCACTTGTTCATTTCAATCTTGTTTCTTGCTCCTTTCTTATCTCTTTCTTCTCTGGTGTATCAGTGTAAATTATAGACTTCCTGATTTTTCGCCCTCTATTATTATTTTTTTCTCACAGGTGCTTTCGGAAATGTCGTATTGTTTCAGGTGAAAACACAGCGGGGATACTAGAAAAATTGTTTGAGCAATTGTACTGGGTTTTGGAAAAGTTTCCTGAATACTAAAGCCGTTGTGATATCTGGGTGGTGTAATTACAAGTTTTCCAGAAACTTGTAACACGTTCAATTATTTATATTCAGTTCTTGAAACTGGTGAACTATTGATAGCCTCTTATTGAACGAACGTCTCTACCGATGGTTCATAATTTAAGACAGAAGGCGATTGTGGCGGCGTTTCGTCTTCAGATGGGCTAGTATTTGGTACAGAAGCAATTGCTGCCTCTACTGTATTTTCGGGATTTGGTCTATCCATAACGAATGCAGGAGCAAAATCGAGCTCAGTAAACAGATTCCGATTATAAGTGTAAGTCCCTGTTTTTCGAAAACCGGCTTGAATATTTGGACACCGTCCTTCTTTCAAAGGGCCATATGCAGATCAATCAAGCGGCTGAAGCCTACGAAACCGGTGGGGTGGGAAAATTAGTAAGACAATGCCATTATTCTTGTAAAAATCTAGTGCGTATATATTGGTGTATGAAGAGTGATTATAGAGCAGAAGTAATAACACCTTATTCACATAAGGTGTCACCTTATTCACACGTGGACCCATTTGTATGTTTTTTAAAGTATTCCAAGAAATACATAAATGTTTCATCCTGCATCCAACCAGAGTGTTTCGTAGCTCCAGCAGAGGCTACGGTCCCATCACTAATAAAATAATGTCGGTAATGCACTCGCGGGAAGATAAAGAATGGCGGAATCACATTTCAGATTGCATTTGCTGCAAAGATAAGTTCGACTAATGTACTCCTTTACAATGAAGTTACTAAATCTACTTGTTGAGCATCACGCCTAGTTACCACTCTGTCGGGCTTTCGAACAGCAGTTATACCAGTTTTGTCAGCGTTAGAAGTGTCTTGAGTCTTAAACTTATGACATTCCATATCAATGGGTAAATTGTCAAAGAAAGAATCTACATTGGTTTTATTAAAGCTAGTCGCCCTGTAGAGGCTTGTAGCTTAGGCTGCGCATATAAACAGTTCGGGGTTTCTTCTCATAAACATGCGAAACCATTCTTCACTTGGTAGCTCGTTGTAATCGCAAGTCTGAGGCTGTGATAAATTATTATTAGGTAGGCCAAAATATATATCTGCACATCAAAACAAATACTTTGAAAGCTCTCGCTCTTGGTCCTCATTAAAAACTCGATTGCGTGCTTTATATCCCATGTCTTGATTTTCTTTCTCGCTAGATGCATCTTGCTTTCGAATATATTTTAGGAGCAATCAGTGGTTTACTCCGTGTTTTCACCTACCATTAGCATCTTTGTGCTTCGACAAGTCTATTTGTCCTTTCTAAGTTTTTCATACATGTACTTTTGACATCTAGAAAAAAGAAAAATGAAATAATTACAATGTTTCAACCGTACCCAAGAAAAACATGTTTCAACCGTCCCTAACTCCTAGGTTAAAAGCAGTTGTAGTAATTATGACAACAATGGCACATAAAAACTAGTCGCGGTGCCATATTCTACAAGCTTCATTTCAAACAACACACACTCAATACTCTCACTTAAATAGAAACCACAATAATTGGAAAATTCTCCGAGCAAAAATACTTACTTTTGGTTAACAAAATAAAATAGAGTCTTCTAAAAAGAGCTAAAGCGCGCGAAGAGCAACGCATTTCTGAGGTCGTGTCAGATCGGTCGTTCGCTTCATTCTCTCATTGGACTCATCACCGTCAACGGTTTGCGAGATATTCGTGTTGTTTCAACCATCCTTTGTTTCAATCGTACCCAGTCTACCCTAGTCATTTCTGCAACGGACCGTAGAAATGAAAGTAAAAGGAATTATGAGATGACGTTTCCATTGAATTTCTTGTTATTTTGAAGAAAATTGTATGAGTATAACTCATGTTAAATACAGTAGGTAATCATTCTCGGGAAATATTTGAGAGAACTATTTCGATAAAATGATTTATAAATCACTTTGAAAACCGACAATGATGTCTAAAACAAGGATATTGCAGATAATAAGTAAATTGTACCGATTGTTTAAATGTAAACTGACTAAAATAACCTGCAGAAAGAACAGTCAAAATGTCAAATGTATTTTTGTCACAGGCTCAAGTCCGATCAAATTGCTTATTCGAAAAAAATAGTTCTTAGAAACACATTTCTAACGGTTAGAGATAAATTGAATTATACCTAATTTTTATAAATTTTCCCACCTGATTGGGCTTAATAAAGATGATATCATAGAAATTCTATAATATTTGTTTAAGTATATATTTATTTATTACATTTTTTTTTAATTTGCAATAAACATTCAAATCATTCGTTTCAAACTGACTCGTAGCGGAATGGCAGAACAATTTTATATAATAGATACTGCTTATTCATTAACGACCAAATATGCTATTATTTCTTTAAACCCATGGATTTCGAGATCTATTTTGATGACGTCTGTCAAAAGAAATGTTATTCAAATTCTGATTCCATTTTAGGTTTTCGACTGTCGCATAAAATAGTGCTGCCGCTGCACTGAATATAAATAAACAGATGCGACTGTACCATGTACTTCGTAAATTTATTTCTGTAGCTCACCGAAACTGCCATAAAAAATCAAGCTTGTAAAAAATTAATTAGCTTTAAAGCTACTATGAATATTTGTTTGTATTTTCCCATAACTACAATATAAATTCTTTGATTTAATAAATACGGTATAAGTATGATCGTATGAACAACGAGTACATAAAATTGCCTCGATAATATGACATCTAATTATCTTTTCTATGACATGTCATTGAGCGTATCCCGATTCACCAGTTAATGAATAGAAGTGCCATAAAGCTCTATTTAGCTTAAGACCGCAACTTCCCCCTTTGAATTAGCAATAAGACATAATAACTTGTAACAACATAAGCAAGTAAATATGTATATTTGTTAAGTGTCATGATATTACAACTATGTGAAGTAGGGCAATGAATGAAATTAACAGTTGACTGCCCATGTCCTAATAAATTAGATCATAACGTTGTCGAGGAGTAGCGTATTATTTGCATACAGTCATCGAATTAAGCAAATATCAAACATTTTTTGAAATTCATTTTTCAGGTCTTCCTTATACATCTCTTAAATTTAAATTCGCAATAAATATTATATACATTTTCCAAATGTTACTAATTTCAATATATTTCAAATATTTAACAGTATTTACATTTATCGATGTTATTCATATTGGGAATAAGAAAGAAAAATTTACATCTAACAAATAGTTATGAATTTATTTAGAAAAATCAGTTTTTTACATTTTTAACAGTGAATTCTTTAAGAAAGTGATTTATAATTTCCATAAAATGTACAACCAAATAAAAAATAAATAGATCATTTTTCTATTATTTTGATTTAATGAGAGTGATATTTAAGTAAGAAATTATAACTCATTTCACATTTTCGAGGTAAACTTTAAGGCGACTATCTTGAATTATTCGGTTTTTGCACATGCGGCTGTTTTATTTTTTGTTACTTAATGGAAAAAAATACGACACATTTCTACCAATTTTATGTAAGTATAAGTAAGGGTAATTTCCTCTTAATATATCATTTACGCACAATCCACTTATTTGTAGCCTATTAACATCGTTAAATATAAACATTTAAGATTAATATTTTCCGCAATTACCAGTGGTAAAATTTAAATCATGTCTAAATTTTCGCAATGTTTCTTGTCAGTTCACTTTGCACATAAAAATCCAAAGCTTTAAATATCATTTTTATTTCATAGAAGGTTTTTTAACCTTTTAATTATTAACTTATTTAGCTAGCCTATTTAATTTACTTTTGTAAATTAGTATGTGAGCTTATATTTACAACTCAGATTTTGTATGACGATATTTAGTTTTAATACTCCATAGACTCCAAAATCTGTATTTTGAAAATTTCTCATTTAACTTTCATTTTTATTTCACATTTATGTCGAAATATGGGAACAACTAGAATTTTGTTAAATATTATGTTTATTTCTATTTCAACAATTTACAAAACCTATCACACAAAAGCAATATTTGTTTACATATCGCAATATTTTTGACATAACTTTTGGTTGCACGTAAAGCACTGAAACTTATTGAAACATAAATTTAGACTTTAGTGTACACAATATGGGACTATAAAATAAAGAATAAAAAAAATTCGGATGATTCGGAAAGTCAACTTTCACCGACAATGAAATGTGTTCGTTTTATTGACAAAGGTTAGCCAAAAGCTATTGGAGTTTAGATAGTATTAAATAGATTTATTATGAGAAAACACAATGATGCGAAATGAGCAATTCAATAGATCAATTTAATTTTTACTCTTATATTTAAATATCCCCATAAAACGTTTTGTATAAAAGAGAATATGGAAAGGTTTTATTTATTTTATTTAGGTAGCACCTTAATAGTATAAAAAACAATATAAATTTGTTAATAAATAAATATCTTATTACGAAACTATATACAAAACTAATTACTAGTACACTAAACTTTATTTAAATTTTAAAAATTTACACATTTCGAAATTTTCTGGCAATTATTTTTTTCAATTTTAATGTATCTAATATAATTGTAATGACTTTTAGTAAAAGGACAGATGAAGTCGTTAGTGAAAAAAATGGAGTTCAAATATGATATGTATATGTTATCTAGATGTTATACAAAGAATTGAAAAACCGTAAAGAATATTATGAAATAAATTTCCCGACCTTTAAACCACCATTTTTCCAATTTTTGTTGAATGTTGAATTCTTTTTTTTTGTTTTTTTTTTTCGGAACCGGTCAAAATATTGATGTTTTCCATCCTATCTCGAAGAACGTCGAGCAAAGACTTAACGTAAAAATTAAATACTTTTGAAATAGAGTAAATGTAAAAAAATAAACAACATAAAATATTATGTTATTGGAGTTAAGGTAGATGATGCAATATTAAAGAGCCGGTATTCATTTCCTTTAATTTGATCCTGGATAGCTTGGAGGCCTAAATCTATTTCGTTGTTTATTATTAATTTAGAGATTGGAAAGGAAAGTTCTAGTTTCATACAAAATTATTTGATATTTTGCGGAGAAAGGTCACAGACGTTCAAGTTTCTGCTGTTCGCCGCAAGGCTTTATTATTTTCCACTAGTTCGGAGGTAATTTGATTTCCGCATTGACGTATAAATAAAACAAGTCCGGTGTTACCGGAAGTAAAGTAAGATTTACATTTGTAATGTCATGTCTTATAAAATCGAATATGAAAGTCGAGTACCACATTCAACTACTTTTTAAATAATTTTTCCCCAAATCCAACCTGAATTTCAATTTTTCAAATCATTATTTTCAACTTAAACCAAATGAACGAGATTTTGAAAAGTTAAAGAGGTTGAAGAATCTCGTCAAAACGCGGCTTTATTTTTCATTGTGAATATCTTGGCTAGCTTTGATAGCGCTTTCATATATACTATGATGAATGTGGTTATCTCTTTCGTTACCATTGTGACCATGGAGGTATAGCTCCTTGCCTGCATAATTCAAATAAATGCGGCTTAATTCTATTGATTATGGTTAGTATTATGTTGCACTGGTATAATTCAATTCGTTAAATAGCAATTCGGTAGTGAGAAAGTTCGTAATCTTTTGGTTTTAGTTTCTTACAATACTAAATATAAGAAAAATTAAAATACCAATAATAAGAAAAAAATTATCAACAAATAAGCAAATATCGTATTACAGTTTACATTCTTCATTTTTTTCACTTATTTAACATTAAAATATTCTTTTGTCTTATATCTAACAAACGGTAAAAAATTAAAACCGAAAGCACTGCCGATATGACTTAACATGAAACACAAAAATCAAATTCATGTTTAAACGACAGAAGTCTTAAACATTGTCCGGTCGATGTCATCTGAAGGAATTAGGATATAAACATTACCCATTTACGTGTCACACACGGTTAAAGACCAACTAGTACCTGTCAACCAGGCTGGCTGAGCTTTTCTTGACATTAATACTTAATATGCATCCTATGGCAGTGAATAGCATACTTAAAGTCCCATCAAACAACATTTAGACATATGACAAATGCACTTGTACCATCAATTAAATGTAATTTGGTCGTAATGGAAAATTAAATTAACAATTTTTGGTGGCTCCTAGGTCAAATAAATTTAAAAAGTATTTTGTATATTTTAACATCAAAACACAATCCCTGTTACTCATACAAACGACGCAACCTTCAGCAATCGAAACAAAGAAATAATCGAGTTGAGTATCAATTTACGTGTATGGTTCGAAAATTATATTTCTCCTTACAAATTCTTTTGCAGTTAATCATTCAAAACAATTCTACTTGAAAATAAAATTACGTTTTTAGCATTAAAAATATGAAAACGTAAAAAAATCGTAAGAAAATGTCAAAACAAGGAATTACAATAGATTCAAATCTTAATCGCGGTCTGCTCTCGAATTTCATTTCCAACATATCCTACTCATTACAGTTGGGAGGTCTATCTAATAGCGATTTGGTCCATATTTTCAAGTATAAACACATCGAACTTTGAACAATTGTAGACCCTCGTCTTTAATTTAACTACATGAAATTCTATTACTGGACCACGACTTTCATGGAAGTTTCATTTTTAAAATTACCAGTTTGAAAAACGATTTTACTTTTTTAGGGTTTTTCTCTACTGGAAAGGTTGAAATTATTTTTTGGAATTATTAATTTTTTGGTGGAATTATTTGGTGGAAATTACAAAGCTTACAAGGTACAACGGAACTGGACGTAAATATGTTATAAAAATCTACAGATTTCTTAAGCGATTCCCTTCCCTTAGTGTTTTTTTTATTTAGGGCTCATATTTCATTTTCATTGATATGACCATATCTGCCTTTTATCATAAGTAACAATGTATGCAAATTTAAAAAATCGGAACGAGTATCCGGAAGTACGGGAAAAGGTTTGTTTTCTTTCGTAGCCCTACTTTAGTTTAATGTTTTTAATTTTACAAATGTATTGCAATGTTTAATTGTACGAAATTAATTGATCATTTTAAACTTTTTTAATCTCAATATATGACAAATTATCTGAATTTCAAACCTTAAATCTAAATTTCATTTCAAAGTATCAATTGATTCTAATTTAACTAAATTTTCAAATTTGGCGTCTCTGATTTATAATAGTTTATATCTCTGTATTAAATTAGAAGATTAATTTTCACTACGTCGCTTCTTTGTCCCTAAATCAATGCCTCCAAATGTTCAAAACAATGCTGTTTTTTTTCTTCAATATTTGGAATATTTTATCTCATTGATTTTCGCGCACGAGTTTTTGTATTATGTAGCAATTTTGTAAATATTTAAAATAACCTTTATATGAGAGTGTTCTTCTACAGAAAATAATTGAGTGGTCTTTTCTATTTTTTTCTATTTTTATTCTTCAGAAGTTTTTTCTTGAGATAAATATATTCATCGTCATTTCTTGAATACTTTTTACAGAGCCTATAAAGTGATCATACCCGCACATATAATATGAATACTTGTTCTCATACAAAATAAGTGAATTAACTGTGATGGAGATTATAAATAAAAATAATTCCGATATAATCATTTTGAGACTCTTCACAATTATTAATCAACTTAATTAACAGGTATTAATAAAATTCGCAACTTCCGTAATTGGCATTATTAACACAATCTTACCAATATTCATTATATTTTGAATCCATGTGTCGAAATGGAAACAACATCACTATGGATGTTAAACTGATAATAGTTATTTAAAACGTAATTACCTTATACGCATAGACGTGTAGTGTGCCCCTTGGATAACAGCCAGGCAGTTCGGTCAGTCGGAGAGTTGCTCGCACGATGGGGATCGCGCGCCGCCTAGCTGCACCGAATTGCACACACGAGCCTGCTGCCACCGGTTTGAGAGCCGCGTCAAGAACACGCCCACGAGACTCTCGCATATAGTGAACGTTTTAAAAATAATTAAGTATCCGTATATTTAAAGAATTTGTGATCAGTTTAAATTATAATTAATTAAACCCTAAGCTATCAGTCACAAGCTTCTAAATTCCAAACGAAATAAGATAGGAACCTGAAATTCAAACATAATATGTGGTTCCCTAGCCCATAACTAGAAATAATATTTTTCAGAAACTCACAATACTTGTACATTAAATATCAAATATAATATTAATATTTGTAAATATTATATATTTCGTTGATATTTTTAAAATTATAATATATTAAATTGTTGACTAATCGTAATAATTACGAGACTACATATAAACAAGCAAGCCATGAAGTTTCTGTTAACGTTTATTTTATCCATATGAAAAAAAAGAAACATTGACTGAGAACACAAGCATACGCGATTGTTATTTAAACAGTCTACACCCTTACCAGTACACGTTATGTGATATTTAGAGCTTTTACATAGGGCACGTTCTCACGGAAGATTTTACTAATACTATCGATTTTATACCATGTTAGAAATAAAGTAAGACGCTTAATACATCTGTGTCTAATTTGAAATTGTAGAAATAATAAATTTATTATGCATAAAACTGAAGCACGTCTGAAATCGTTATTACTCACTTTTATTCAACTCTATTTTTCCTTTAACGAAAACGTCAAGCTGAAGGCATAACGTGATTCATATGAATGTTATATCCATACTCTAATAGAAAAATAATAAAATCTCATGAATATAGAAACTTTTACAGATTAGCGTTCGTACGAGACTCCTCTATACTACAGTTGCCCTTATAAACAAATAGTAGGGCCGTCAGTATTGCCTGGCGGTGATTATTCGGCTAATAACAGTTGTTCGTCAGTGCATTCAACATAACCAATTAAAACACTCCGGCTGCAGTGAACATAGAGTATGCAAGAAATTTATAAATCAATATTTAGAGATGTCACAATGATATTTCAGCTGTTGTTAGTCAAATTAGTAATATACTCATTAGTCTTACGACTGGTCTATAGATATGTATAGTTTGTAGATGAGATACCGCATATAACGTCAATTTTAGATAAATAGTTCATAGATAAATATTTCAATAGGAAAGTTATCAATTGCACATAGAGATTCACGAAGTATATTTATTCTTATGTTGGTCATAGTAATCACAAAATATAAGTAATAACAAAATATAAATAAATATAAATGAAAACTTCGATGAAATATTTTTTACTTAAAATCGATTTCACACATGAAAAGGAAAGTTTCGACATAATATCTACTCGTAGAGATTTTAAAAGAAAGACAAAAATCAAATTAGAGGGTAGATTTGTTTGGAAGTTATTTATTTCTATATATACTTTTAATTGTTCCCCCTTTTCAAAAGACGACAACAGGTGGTTGCTAAATCCAAATCATAATACTCATTTGGAGCGTAAATTCGAATCCGAAAACAAACTTCCTTCATCATCAACTGAAAGACGTCTATTGCTGAACAGTAAACACCTCCCATTTGATGATAACATTCCGTAGATTCTCATAAAGATCAGTGAAAAGTGTTCATGAAAAGTCTGTATTTTTCTTACCCTATCTACTTAAAAATTTATTTGATACTTTAATACGGTATTCAAATTTCAGTATGCAATACTACATTATCTCTTCTCTCTCTCAGTTGTCGAAGCGAATGCAACCATTGTGCGCCGGTAAATGAAAAGCTGTAGGCAAACAAGCAAATTCGAGTTTTCCCCGATCCCGTGGGTAAATACGTACACGCTTTACATGTAATAAATTTAAATCGTCATATATTTCATACTAACTATTTGTATTCCAAAGCAGCCAAACAAATTACATGAGTAAAGTAAATGAATGGAGGAATTTTAAAAATTTTATGTGATTTTTTCTTAAACGTAGTGTCTGATGTGTTAGTAGATTTATCGCATTTCAATAGATTTACCGCCAACGTATATTAACATGTAAATATATATACTTAATTTCATCAAATACTTTCCACAGTTTGCGATTCTGTTATTTAGAATAAGAAAAGCTGACCGGTATGATAAAATTTTTCATACTATAATTCTTATTGTAACAAATATTCTTTCAAGCTAGGGATTTAGATCCATTATAGAATCGAATTTCGTTTATTGGATAAATTGACAATGATAGTCATAATTTTCATATCACATACTGCACCAATATGAGCCTGTAAGAGAAATGTGTATACGTGTACTCCAACTATATTTTCACAACTTACTATTTGTGTTCAGAGCAGAGACGCGTAAAAATACACAAAGTAATAGGCAATAATGTAAGTATCAGTACAGTATTATTTACGGCTACCATTAGCTCCATTGCGGTGATGTACAAAGCTTATATATATATATAGCTTATATATATATATATATATATATATATATATATATGTATATATATATATATATATATATATATATATATATATATATATAAGTTTAATACGTCGAGGCTCTATGTGCATATCACTCGAAACACTAGTATTATAAGTGTTTCGAGTGATATGCACATAGAGCCTCGACTAACGAATGGAAAAAAACATTAAATTTTATGGTATTCTTACGGTAACAAACAAAATAAGGATATCAGAGTAATTATCAAATATACAAATCATTTTTTCAGCCCAATAGACATATATAAATTAAAAGGTGAGGGATTGGAAGCACTGCACGCCAGAACTAAAATTAAATGGAAAACGGTGGAACAATTAAATATGTTTATCGTTGCGTTTAAGAAGAATATGGATACAAATAAAATAAACAGCATTAATTTTTTAATGCTGTTTGTAATGCGGTTATTACTGTCGAATCAATTAAAAGCAATAAATTATTACCACAGTGTAAAACCTGCTAATCATTTGGCCGTTCTAAAAATTATTGCAACAAAGCACCTAAATGTGTTAAATGTGGTTGACTTTAACTCGCTACTAACTGTAATAAATCAAGAGATTTGCATCAAAAATACTATCACTGTGGGAACTGTTAACTATCGGGGATGTGAAGTAATTAAAGAATTTTAAAAATAGAGAGAAAGCAAAAACAAATCTAAACAACAGGTAAAAACTAATATAATGATAAAAATGTCCACTCAGGATAAGGCCACTCAGATTGAGGCCAAAAAACCACAAAATTCCGAAAGAACATACAGCCAAACTGTTACTAATATATCCCTGTAACTAAGCAAGCACCAAGTAATGATAATAATTTATTAGAAATAATGCAGATGCTGAAAGACCAAAACCTGCGACTCATTAAAATTGAAAATAACATTAAAGTCTCTGGAAATTTACAATGGCTTCAATACGAATTATGGAATGGAATGTCAAACGATTGCTGCAGTGCCAATATTAACTTCAAGAAATTCTGTGCACAGAAAACATTGACATATGTCTTATATCAGAAACACATTTTACTAAAGAGTCGTTTTTTAGGTTCAAAAAGTACTCAACCTGTCAATTAATTCATCCTGCTAAAAGGACCCTTGGGGGTAGTGCTCTTGTTATAAAAAATTATACTAAATACTTTGAAAAAGAAAATGCTTGTGATATCCAAGCTAGAATTATAACAGTTGAGACAACCAAACAAAAACTCAGAGTAAGTACAGTCTATTGCCAACCCAGATACAATATTTACGCAAATGAATATATCACACTTTTCAAAAAATTAAATCGTCGCTTCACCATTGGAGGTGACTTTAACGCTAAACATACCCACTGCGACTCAAGACTAATCACTATTAAGGGCGAAGAGTTATACAAGGCTGCTGTTAGTTATGGGTGCGAATTCATATCAACTAACAAACCAACGTATTGGCACAGAGATCCTAATAAAACTCCAGATTTAGCAGACTTTTTGTTGTTGAAAATATATCATAAAATTACATTAAAATCAAAGAGGGACTTGACATCAGCCCTGATTATTCTCCAATTTACCTAACAGTTAATAACAAAATCATAGTAAAAGAACAAAAACTCTCGGCAAGAAACAAAGAGATGGAATTATTTTTAATTAGTTATTAGAAAATGACATCAAGCTGATGGTACCTATAAAGACAGATGATCAGTTGGAAAAACCATTAAAAGCCTTTGCCGTAGCTATTCAGGAAGCTACCTGGAATAGTATGTCGATTACTAAAAGAAAATTAAAAGATCTTAATTATCCGAAAGAAATTAGAGACCTAATATCAAAACATCAAGAAGCCCATATGATAAAACTTTATTTAACAGAGCTATTAGACAACTAAATAAAAAAGTTAAAAATGTCAAACAATTATCAATCAGCAAATTTCTTATAGAACTTATAGCGGCACTGAGTACTCACTATGGAAAGCTACAAAATATCTTAAACTACCGTTAGCTCAAGTACCTCCTATTAAAAAAAAACTGATAAAAAATGGGCTCGTAATAACTAAAAAAATGAAAATGCGTTTGCTCAACGTCTTGAAAGAAAACTTTATACAAATCAGGAAAAAATGCTTTGGCATCACTTTATCCCAATATTTATCCTGACAGAATTCCATTAGTTACATCTAAGTTAAGCTGCTGGTGAAATTAAAAATAACTTTAATACGAAAAAAGTACCTGAATTTGATCTAGTTAGAAGTGAGATATTTAAAGGATTTCAGAGAAAAGCTTTGTTTAAAGTAACTACTCCGATCAATGTCTGTATTCGGCTAAACTATGTCCCAGATGCATGGAAAATAGCTTAAGTTATTATGATACCAAAAGTTTTCAAAAATCTAAGTGAAATTGAATCATATCGGCCCATCTCACTCTCACCAATCGTATCAAAGCTATTTAAGAAATTGCTTTAAAGCTTCTCAAACCTATGATACCTGATACCATCTTATCAATTTTGTTTCTAAAGGCATAGTATTACTGGTGTTATTGAAAATGCGTTAGAAAACAAAAATGTATGTTCTTCCGTCTTCATGGATGTAGCGCAGGACTTTGATAGAGTTCGGCATGACACTAATTAAAATGAGTTCTACCTGATAACTTCTATTAACTCTTAAAATTTTATCTAACTAATCGACACTTTCGGGTTAAATACGAAAACTTGTATTCATACTTGAAGCTTATTAAGGCCGGAGTCCCTCAGGGTAGTGTTCTATGTCCAGTTTTGTACTTATTACACATTAATGATGTTCCAAAAATATTACTGAATACAACAGCCACTTTCGCAAATGATACGACTATAATGGTAGTGGGAGAAACTGAGGAAAGTTTAAGTAGAAAATTGCAATCTGCACTCAACAAAATAGCCATCTGGACTAAAAAATGGTGCATTAAATTCAACGAATTCAAATCGATACATATCAATTTGGCAAATAAAATGAAAGCACAACAACCAGTGTTTATTAATGGCACTATGAATGGTATAAGAAAACTTTACGCCCAGTTTGGAGTTATGGAATACAGCTGTGGGGCTGCGCCAGTAAGTCTAATATTCAAATGATAGAAAGATTCCAAAACAAAGTGCTTAAGTGTGTAGTTAACGCCCCTTCGTACGTCCGTAACTGGAACATCCATCGTGAGTTTTAAATTGAGATGGTAGATGATAGTATTAGCAGATTTGCTAGTTCTCACCAAAAGAGACTTCAAAACCATGCTAAACTAGAAGCGTTCATCCTCTTAAATGTGCAAAGCGTCATTAGACGACTCAAAAGAATAAAACCATTTGAGCTTGTTAGGCGTTGGCGTTACGTGATTCAATGGAAAAATCTTAGTTTAGATAGTTCTTAGCGTATTAATTTAGAAACAAACTAATAGTTAGCTATGTAACTAGTTTTAATCAAAATCGGAAATAAAAGAAAAACCTAAATATAGGTAAAAGCTAAAATATGAGTTTTACTCTTGTACTTTGGCAATTTCCCAACTCGTTAGTTGAAGAAATTTGGATAATTTTTATCCTAATATTTTGTTTTGCATTAATCAAAATTCTAGTGTTAGATAAAACATTTTAAATTTTGCCTAAAACAAGAGAAATGTGTTTTTGTCAAACAACATTTGACTTTGATTACATTTGTTTAATTTTTTGCTTCGTCACTAATTCTGAGATTAATTAATATTATCCTTCATCAGAGAGAGAACCTAAATTTCCTTTTTATTGACCACGACCAAACTATAAATTAGATTTACGTACAGAACAAGTTTATTTGCGCACAAAAAATACTGAGAGTTACAAAATAGCCACCGAACAAAACCGTTACTGCAAAATAAAGGATAAAAGCTCTTAAAAACTTGTACTTCAAATTAATACATAATGATCTCAAAAAAAATTGTGAGTTATCACTCACAAATTAATTTCAGCAAAACAGCATTATTCAGTGCACACACAACGTTTGCATATAATGCGTAAAGTCACCAGTGCAAATGATAATCACGTTGTCATTAAAAGATGGAATGCAACAGTACCAGAGACGGGCTCCCCGTATCGTTGTTTCCGTTTGGTGACACCTTCGTCTTGTCAATCCTGCACTTGTATTTATGTGAAGCACGGCTGAAGCTTTCAATGAGCTCAACTTGAGTACCGTCCGTGGCCTACTTAAATTCATTTGGTAAGTTACTAAGACTTGAATCATTTTATACTTTTAAATATAAGCTAATAAAAAAATATATAATACTTTAAAAAGGCTGCATAAATTTAATCAACAGTATTCAAAATTCACTAATAGCGTCGAAGTTAAAAAAATCGTATACTACCGAACAACTTTACTACCTCTCATTATTCTAACAAATGTTCTCCATTCATAATATACTTTATTTATTTTTTAATTAATTTTTTGTCATGTATGCACATTGAAGAAAAATATGAGCATTGGAAAAAACATAAAAAACAGAATATTTATGCCAGGGAAAATTACAAAAAAAAATATAACAAATTGGTTAGTTACAATTAATAAATACTCAGTGCTTTACAAAGAAATTATATCAGTTGACAAAAGAAAGTAAAGGTACGGCAGTAAAAGACATAATTTACTACTCGTACTCGTATTTATATTGTGTCAATAGTTAGATATATTACTTCCTATATGTATTTATTTACTTACCTAAGTCTTAAAACATAAGAAGCCTCAAAACTCATAACAGTTTATTACTATTAAAAAAATTTAAAGACACGTAAAATAGACCAAAATTTATTAATATGACATGAATATTTGTTTACTTCATACAATGCTATACACATATTGACAGTATCTAAAATTTACATCACATGCCATAGCTTATGTTTATAAAAGTACTGAATGCTTAAAGATTTTGTAACTCGCCACATTAATGTAGGTTGGTCATGAACAGAAATGAAACTGAGCTCATTGGAAGCCAGGCGTAATGGAAAAATAAAAGTAGGAGTTACACGACAAAACTTCAGCGAGGCGGAAACAATAATATGAGTGGCATCTCTGGTGTTGTCACACTCCATATCTTCATGAATACATCCTATTCTCTGTACTTTGGTGGCTTTAGTCTTTTTATGCCTGTTACGGGAGCTTTGTATGAACATTGGATAATATTGTTTCGCTGAATTTCCGACCATTTTGCTCTGAGTTTATTATATCAAAGTCGCTTGTTAAGAGCGATTGTGCCACGGTTGGCAATTAAGGTATATGGTTTCTATTTAGTTTGAATTCTGTGGATCTTAATGCGTGTCGTACGCTCATTAACTTGCCCTATATCTAATTTTGATTTATAGTATCCATGTAATGGACAAAAATGATAATACGTTTTCATATGTGGGTTTCACAGAATGAGTTACGGGAGTAGCATGTAATTATTAAGATCTTTTAATTTTGTTTCACTAAATATTTATATATACATATAAAAAAAAAAAAAAAAATATATATATATATATATATACATATATATATATATATATATATATATATATATACATATATATATATATATATATATATATATATATATATATATATATATACACACATATATATATATATATATATATATAGTTTCATAGACACTATTTATAGATTCGATAAAAGTATTAAAAGTCTCAATCGCTCCCAGCTGCCAATTAAATTCACAGTAGCATATTACTAGAACGAAGTTCATTTACGCGGCTTACAGTAGAGCGAACTGGCAGAAAAAATCACGTAAGAAAAAGCATTATGCCCGCTCCAGGTGACCTTTCCTCTCTTTCTCTCTGTCTCTTTCTATTATGTACGGTTGTATGTGTGTGTTCGTGCGCGTATCGACATTCGAGCAGCAAGCATTGTGCGCGGTCAGCTGTATAACCTCAATTCTAAACACGTGTAAATAATATTTAAAATTATTTTTTTTTCGGCCTCTCGTTCCAGACGTTTTCCAATTAGGTATATATTTATTTGCTTTATAAATTATAAATGATTGCTATATCATTTACTAAATGTTAAAAATTTATAAATTACAAACAAATTTCGGCAAATACATTTATTTTCATTATTGCTTTATTATTTATTAAAAACTAAAAATTAATAAATTACAATAAATTGTCAGCATATTCATTTATTTTCATCAATTAATTAAACTTTATTTAGATTCTTCCAGTAAATTTAACACTTCATTATATCCATTTTAATTTTTTGAAATATTTAAATTTAAAATAACATAATTAAAATTAAAATAAACAAATTTTAATTTTTAATAAAATTAAATTTAATTCTAAAAGTGATTTTATATTTGATTAATTTATTAAAAAAATAGAATAACTACCTTTAATAAATATAAATAATGGAACTTTAATTTTTAAGTTAATTGAATTTTAACTTAAAACTAGGTTTAAAATTAATTGATTTAATAAATTAATTTGTAAATATTAAAATGAGAAAACATTTAATTTTCAGAGTAATGAAATTTAATGTTAAAATTAATCTTAAATTAAATTTATTGTTGAAATAATTAAAATAAAAAAAAATTAAAATAATAAAATAAGAGAAAAATTAATTCGTAGAATAATAACATTTAAAAAAAAAAAGATATTTTGATTTTAAAATGCTTGAATTTTAATTTTTAATTGAGATCAATTTTAAATTAATTTTAACATGAAATGTTATTATTATAAAATTTTTTTTTTTTTTATTTTTCATTTCATCAAACAATCTAAATAAAGTTTAATTAACAATGAAAATTAATGAATGTGCTGGCAATTAATTGTAATTTATTCATTTTAAATATTTCGTTATTTTTTTTCATTCATACGGGATTTATACTGTGTCATTATTGCAATTTTATAACAGAAAGTCGAGAAACAGACACTGAAGCAAGTTTAAATAATGCATACTTAGAAAAGTAAGTTAATAAATCATATAACTCAATACAAGTATTTACAGTTTACATATATTTAATATACATGTGATTCGAGAAATAATAGTGAAATTAAATGCTCAACGTCAAAAAGAGTATTGAAAGAGAAAAGAAAATCTAAAATCAACTTCAGAGTCCGAAAAAAAAACTAGAAAGAAACGCTCAATGTCAACAACAATTCCGGCAGAATAAAAAAAAAACGTACAGCTAAATAAAACATTTAATCTTGCCAGGTACGATATATACAACGAGTTGGAGAGAATGAAAACTTGTTTCTTACTATTTCATTAAAATACTTTTAAATAAATAAATAAATTGTTACACCAGAATTCTAAAATCAAAGTTTTTAAACAAACTAAATACTCTATTAAATAAAAATGGAAGGAAGCACCATTAGCAACATCTGCTACTCTGTCTGAAACTGACCATTAAATAGCAGCAATGCGCATTTTAAAGCTAGTAATGTACTTTAGGTACGAAACGAAATTAATCAAAATGTAAACATAAATGCGTCATTACGCATACATAATACCACTATGTGCAGAAATTACATTTATTTTTCATATCTTCAGGTCACAAAATCACCATGTATAAACATGTTGTCTAGTATATATTTCATGGACATAATAAATATACATTTTAAAATATAAATTTGTTTTTAAAGTTGGTGTAAGTCTCTTGTATAGAGTTTCTACGAACTTTTTACAGACTCAACTGCATGTCATAAATTGGTCGACCATTACTCGCATACTAGATGTAGAGCCTACTTAGCCGAAATAATTTTCCTTTATATACTTTAAAATATGATTAATTTTCCTTTATATACTTTAATATATGGAGCTGAGACGTGGACGCTGAGGATGCAAGACCGCCACAAAATTGACGCGCTGGAAATGTGGTGCTGGAGGCGTTTGTTTAGGATCCCATGGACCGCGCACCGAACCAACGTTTCGATCCTCAAAGAACTTAACATCAAAGAGAGATCATCGTCGACTGTGCAATTGCGAATCCTCAAATTCTTTGGACATGTCACCCGTAACGAGAACTCCATGGAACGACTGGTGGTGCAAGGCAAAGTCGAAGGCAAACGATCCCGCGGACGCTCTCCGACATGGTGGGCAGACCTAATAAAATCTGCGACGCACACCAGTGTAAATGACTGCTCTCACTCCGCAAAACACCGAACTACATGGCGTCACATCGCGAGGGCGGCAGTGGCGAAGCAACCGGCTGAATCATGATCACGACCACTATGTCAAGAGTGCACGACGAAGAAGAATATATATATATATATATATATATATATATATATATATATATATATATATATATATATATTGTGTCGACTATAAGTTTCCAGAAAATAAACTTCTTTTTATCGTTATTATTAACGACTAAATTATTGCTTGAACTTCAGTACCACTTCAATTGGTTTATTTACGCCTAACGCCGCTGTCAGTTTCTCCGAATAAATAATTAAAGTATCAGTTGATGACTAAAATTTTTTTCAAAAATTAAAGGTTGGTATTTAAAATTTCAGAAGAGTCAACAGTCATTTATGGTATATTTACACACAAAATGATATTTAAAAAATATTATTTTACATTATTGATCGATTGATCCTTTACAATAACGTCACTTACCGCTATAAAATTACCGCTTCAGCGTTGCACCCAAAAAATTCTTTGAATACAAAAGAAATTTCACTTCAACATTATCAACTAGTGATATATTTAATTACAAAATTTATTAAACACGAATAGAATATGCTACAAATTTCTGTGTGTTACTTATTGAAATATATACGGATAAATTAATTTAATGCTAAATTTTAAATTGTTTCTTCAGTATCTGAGAAAAAAGTTTGGACAAATAAGCAGATACATGGTAATTAAATTTTAAATTTCTTCGTCAGTATCTGAGAAAAAAGATGAGACAAATGGGCAGATAGATGGCGTATGAGTAAATTCAGAAGGTTTTTATTTCCTTTCTAAGTACATAACCCTAATGTGAAAGTACAGTGACATTATATTTAAGAGTAAAGAGATATAAGAATTCGAAACCTAAACTGTGAAGCGATTATAAATCTGGACTGAAATAATACGGTTATCGATATTTTGTTTAATATAATAAAGAGAAAATATAAAATTTGAATCTAACGTAATGGTAACATCTGCTCTAGCTAAAGACATACATAGCTTTGTTTTTTTTTTCTATTATATTATCACGTGGGATACTAATATCATCAATGTGAACAACGTGATAACATTTTTAAAAATGACTTTCAAAACTTTGTAGCATTATCTGTGACATATGTGTTATTGCAGTTACTATAATACTGCAGCTTTATACTAAACTTAACGATAAAAAAATGTTGGAAAGCCATCTACGGACAAGTTTTGAATAAAGTCTCAATTTCATTATGAAGCAAATCCTACTAAGAAAATGGAAAATTGAGTTAAGGGATTTAAAATATAAAATAAAAACCTACTATATAATAAGTATATTATAAATATTAAGTAAATATAAGTCACACACACATCTTGGTTTCTTACACTGACTAGCTCCCACTTTATTTCCCAAACACTTATAACACACTTTCCGAAAAGTGATTTTTTACTTGTTCATTTTTGTGCTGAAGGAACGAAGTAGTAATTTCATCCAAAAGTAAATGACTGACTAACTAATCGAAGTGTTTGAATATTTCTGATATATTTAGCTATTATTATAAAAATATTTACAAACGGTCTTCTAAATTTCATGTCATTGGTTCATATCATTTTAATGGCATCATGCTCCATAGTAACACATAAAGAATCAAGATGACGCAATACATCATTAATTACTTCTATTAAAAATAAATGACAATGAAAAAAATTAGTTCTATAGAATTTGCCCCACAGAATTTTTACTTATAGGAATGGGCATACACTCTTTTCTGGAATTTAAATTCAAAGATACATGAATGTTTCATACAGGTATCTTTGAATGTGAATTGGTTACTCAATATCTTAACAAAATGTTTAAGTAATTCTGCCGCAGATTTCATATTGTTCTAGTAGAAAACAATTGGGAATTTAGCAATTTTTAAATTGTATTGAATTTAATATAGATAAAAGTTACAGTTATAGCTTCTGATACTCTGCAAAATACCCATGTTACCCCTTATCAGGCCTGAGTAGAATGCAAACTAAGTGCACACTATCAGTCAAGATAGCGAATCTAAGTAGTTAAATTATAAGATAAGTAGAAGTTATAATCTAACTTTGATTTTATAAATAAAACTATTAACTTTAATTAAAGACAGAAATTCATTCACTGTAGTTTGCGAACTTAAAAATAATTACGGCTTAAATTCGTATTTTGTTTTGATATGAGACTGTAAGTTGCTTAGTAAGAACTTAAACTAAATATTTTAATTTAAAGTTTAGTTCGACTTAGTATAAAGTTGATAAAAGCCTTTTGCAAGGAAATCAAGGTATATTTTATTATAAATATCAGAAACACATAGACAGAGCTTCAGACTGTCCATGTTTTAAAATAACCACACTAACATTCTACACAAAATTGCCAATGGTCTAACTTGAATGGAGCTAATGAAATAAATACGCAGCATAACTATTAAAGCACATTCGCTGACATTAAAATTAAGGTTATTGATCTAACTCAAACTGTAGAAATCTACTACCTCGCAATACTTTTTCATCTTTATTTTTTTATTTTTCTTGTAGATATATTTTTGGAATTTCCTTTTGAATCAAGTCTAAAACGTCCCTTCAGGTTACGTTCCCTAAGACCATTTCTAGGAATAACTCCCAGTGCACCCTTAACCATTTAACCGCATACGCTTGTTATTAAATAATAATTTTATTTTTTTATAACGATTAACAGGAACTGTACTGAAAAAACCATTTAATTTTATAAGCCATATACGCCTGTCCGTCGCATTAAACATTCAATGACATTCTTTATAAATGCTCATAACTTTGTACATAACATTTTGATTTCTAAGGTGATAAGAATTACAGTGTAATATTTGGCAAAGTTTAAAATTCAAACTATAACCATAAAGGGAATATCCAAACCGCTCTCAAACAAGAGACAAATTGTGTATCATAATTTAGTCTGACACGCAATTTGTTTCTGGTTTAAGAGAGACTCGAATGTTCTCTTCGAGGTTATATTTCGAATTTTATAACTGTTAAGATACACCAATTAAAAAAAGTAACTGCCCATGAAACTGAAAAAGATCACCTTAAAAATAATAATATATGCAGTTCGATTTGTAAGTATCTAGTGGTAATAAAGCCTGGAAAAAATTCCTCTGATGCACATAGTATACAATTAAATAATAACCATAGTTAGAATAAAAAAAATCTTATGAAATAATAATTATATCATAATCAATCTCAGCTCTACAAATGACGCTTTAAATATATTGCCTGACATCGTTTCTTTTCAGACAATCTCACACGACACTCACCTTGGTTAATGTTTCCTTCACACGCGGAACATATTAGATGTTTTCTCCCGTTTACCTTGCCACTAATATAGCGCTAATACATTATTGGAAAAGATAACGGACCTCCAAGTATATCGCAAATAATAATCATTAGTTCGTCCGACGCTAGGTGCACGACAAATATCCGTAAATTAAATTATTGCTAGAAGGTACGTTTAATAAGAAATTTTGTATAAAAGTATGCTTAATAACACAATATGACTGAGATTTGACAAAGTGAGATTTATTTTGCTTGACGACCATCATGGTGAAGTTGTAAGATAATTTCTGTAATTTAATAATGTTTAATCCACAATTGCAAAAATTTCGTTTTATAGGTATTTATCTAAGTTATAACCCGCAGCTTAACTTGCATGGCCTTTCATTCAAAAAAAATATTAATATAATGCTGACAAACACGTTGTATAAATATACCACTTACTGCAATATGCGTACGTACTTATGTTCACGTTCTTATCCCAAATGGGAAGACTTTTTAATTATCGAAAAAATATATATTTAATTGATAACTCCATAATAGAGGCAATATATCTGCAAAATTGTATAAAAAGTCAGTTTAGTAATTCAAGCATATAAGCGAAGTAAAGAAATCAACAATTAAACAATCAAACCTACTTTCGCGTTTAAAATATTATTCTTTTGTATACTAAATCAAAGTAAATCTGCATTGCTATTATAGAATGCATGTTTGTTTAAATTAAAAGTGATATATGTTACGGGTAGAGTTAGAAGCTCCTCATCAAACACAATTCTCCAATTATATTATTTGCTACCTCTCGCCCATTATCCGACTACAAAATTGAGGGAGCATGAAAAATACAAAATATGTTCAAAAGCTTATTAGCCACTTCCACAGCTCTTTTGGAGGTTAAAGTCAGTAGTGGCACAAATTTAGTCAAATGGTCTAGGTATACGATTATGAATTTATAGTCACCATCAGGGTTTGAATGCATGTCAATAAAGTCGACTTGGCATCGACTGTTTATTTCTTTTCATAGTGACGGTTTAACCACCATTCCTTTTTTAGAGAACTTCAATTTATTTTGAAAAAGTTCACACAAGCGTAAATTTAATTTATTACTTCCTGAGTTATATTTTTATATTTTTTTTTTGCATTCCTTTTCCATTCGATGTTTGCCGCCATATCCAACCGAAAAGTGGGCTTAATGCAAAATGTGGAACATCACATCGTTGGTCAAAAAATATTTTATAGTTGTCTCACCCACAGAAAGAAGGGCAATGAGTTTTTCCCCACCACGAAATGAACACAAATCAAATAGCTTCATTCGATTATGAAGTCGTCTTAGATTTGGCATTTTTTGCACTTCTTACAGAGTTTATCATTTGCAAATATTGTTCATTGTTGAAATAAAAACAATTCGATTATTTAACACTAATTCTTGAAGTTTAGCGTTAAAACGTTCCATAAAGCCGTACGTGCGCTCTGTTCAATCGACATTTTGACACTGCGGGGCGAGGGAATTGAGTAAGCTGGAAGAGCATGCCCGGATGCGAAGCAAGAAGTTATCGGCAGCGCCGAACTTGTCGCGACCTGAACAAAAAATTTTCGGGCTTTACCCAAGGCAATTTTTTTATGTATTAATAACCTAAGAACCTAAGAACTTTATCCTAAGAACTGACAATATATTCTACCTATTTGGAGAAAACTGATGTTAGATTCATTATTTACTCAATATGATATTTTATAATTGTTATAATTGCAAACAACATAACAGTTATAATTTCATATTTCGTTAATATTGAGTTCCTAAATAAAATTTACTTTATCTCAAAATTTTACTAAAGCGGAAGAAATTCCTGCCTCCAATATTTCCACAAGTAGAATATCATTGTCGACTCGATCAAACGCCTTTTTAAAATCAAAATAGGCTACACCTACTGGACGACCTTGATTCCAGCTACATAATCCACACTCCAGCTACATAATCCACAAAATTATTAAGACTCGTGATCGTGGAATGCTTTGGACGAAAACTGTCCTGGCAATCTGTTAACTGGTATTAGATATGTAAATAGACACAGCGATGCAAAACAGTTTTGAATAATTTGGCAAATGAAGATAAGACAGCCATAGATCGATAATTCTTTACAACAGACCTGAAACCAGATTTTAAAACTAGAATCACACGGGAAGTGTTTCAAATATACGGATAAATTTCAGAACATAATGGAATATTTATTCATGATTAAATGAAAGGTTTATTATAAATGTAAGTTTTGACGAATATATCGGAACAGGCCTTGATTACATATGCATGTTTTATTTAGACTGGAGCTGTTCCAACGCTAATTCGACTCCCGGAAACATTGACCTCACTAATATGCAAAAAATGAGCCATCATAAACAGCGGTTAATGCCACAATTGTAAATTTCATATTCTGTTAACTTTTCAATGACAATTCTTATACCCAGTAGGTGAGTTATGGGTTAAATCCATTTCTGAAATCTTTCTGTTCAACTGGTTGATAAAAGTCAAAATAGTTTATTAGACTATTCGTTATAATACTAGTTAATCGTTTGTAGATTTGGAACAATAAACTAAAAGGACGATAATTGTTCAAGTCTGACTTGTTTCCGTTCTTGAACAATAAGATGAATCTGACACTCTCCCATAATTTGGTATTCGGCTTTCTTTTTAACAGATATTGAAGGTTTCTTTAAGTAATTGCATGATCGCATTTCACTATAACGTCTTCTTTGCCAGGTTTTTTTTCGCTACTCTTCTTACTGAGGTGTAATTTTATCTTGGTTTCTATTATTTCCGGCACTTTTTCCAATCCAACATTTATTACAGTTCGTGCTACTACACAGCTTGGTGTCGTGCTACTACACGGATTGGAAAAAGTGCCAGAAATAATAGAAGCCAAGATAAAATTTAATAAAATTTGACGTTATACTTAAGGAATTTGGTGAATATTACATTATGACGAACGTGGTTACGCATTCAGTATTTTTACGACAAGGAGGTTTAAATTAACTCAATCTGATAACGTTTATTATAAATTTTCATACAAAGCCTTTATAAAGCATAATAAGAATTATTTGTTCATATTATACGTTTCCAAAAATCGAATAAAATTTGCTACCTTGGAACGCTGTAACATCAATATGGCCTCAATATAAGGGAAGGACATAACTATATGTGTTATTACGAAGTATTACAAACTTTGACAGTAAAATGTATTGACATTCTCGTCAAATATTTTTGATTTCGCCACTCTCCTTATTCTAATTTATATTATAAATGATATTATCTAATATTTACCATCTTTCACCAAGTACCCATTTTTATTTTTGTGATAATCACTCAAAGAAGTGGTAGTTGAAACTTGCATCATATATATTTAAATATATGTATGTGTATGTATGTGTATATATATATATATATATATATATATATATATATATATATATAGTGTGTGTTTGTGTGTCAGTGTTTGTTTATGTAATCTCAGAAAGTCATTGACTCATATTATTTTAAATAACAAGATGATAATTTTCTTGAAAATCAATGTTTTGTGTCTCCCAAGCCTCGAGAACAAAATACTTACATGGAAATTTTAAGACATGTAAAAGTTCGATTAAATATTTCAGTCATGTCTGCTTCTATGTGCAAACATATAAAAATTCACAAAAGTATGAAGTTTTAAATTTTGTTAGTTTCATATTGAAATTATTTTTTCTAAAGGCAATATGCTGCACACACTATTCATCTACGAGCTTCGCGTGTCTTCACTATTCAGAAATTAACATTCACTGGTCGTCAATGAATATTTTAATAAAATTTGAACTATATGAGAAAATAGTATATGAGTGAATGCTTAAATCCATCAATAAATCAAAACACCCCGTTCCAGTGCCATACATCTTACACTATCATCAAATTGGTGTTAAATAATATACACAAAGTTTGGTTTTCGTTACTGCGTTTGAGTAGAGTATATTTTCTATTATATTAATATATTTTTTATGAAATTCAAATTTTCTTTTTATCATTTTTATTAATATAATTTGGTTTTTTGGTTACTGTAATTGTAAGTTTTAAATCTGTGATTTCAAGTATAATATGTAGTTTGTAATGAAATAATTGAGTTTAAAAAATCACTTTTCAAAATTGTTTGGTTTGTCGATTCTATAATTGAAAAGTAAATATTAATTTCAAAGTACAAATTTTTAAAAACATAATGCATAATTAAAAATAATAAAATTATTTTTACAAAACTTTGTAGTTTTCGAATTTCCAGTTTGAAATATCATGTTTTCCGGTTAATTAATGTATTATTTCTTTAATTGATTCCTTGTAACAAAATCTTGAAAGTATTCATCGTGCGATGCTTTCAATTACATAATCGTTTTTAGTGTTGAAGTTTTTGTAAGTAAATACATGTAAGTCCTGGATAGTTAGTAAAATTGCATACACACTTTTTCTTAATTCTGTGCAATATAACATTGCTAACTAACATTAAAATAGGTACACATAAATTAAATTAATATAAAATGGATATGACCATATTTTTAGTGTTCTGTAACTAAGCTCTATAGTTCTGTTAGCAGTCGAACCTTCTTATTCACTGCTATGCATATATAATGTCTTTCTAACATCGCATACTCGTACTTTGATACGACTAATTCATCGAAACTAAAGTATTTCCCTCTGAACCGAGATCTTGAAATTTGGAAATAAGGAAGGTTTCATATCATAAATAAACAAATAAAATCAGAAAATATTTCATTCATATTCCTCATCTGCAACAACCTATGCAAATTCAACGTAGACATTTCTAATACGAAATTGGAAGTAATTACCCATAATCGCGACGTTAGGTAGGCAACTTGGCGATTGCAGTGCATAGCTTCTCTCACTAGTGGTATATAAACTTGGTATTAAAAACAGCACTCCCAGCTCTACTTGACGAGCGGTCAAGAATCAAACCCGGGTCGCCACAGTACTCCGGGGCATTCCAAGGCCTGAAACCTTATAATGTAGCCAACACATCACGGCGACGACCTTAAGTTTTACATGTGGAATTATTACGTAATAAACAAAACTACATACCCTTTCCAGTTATATTTATAAAATATATAAAACAATTTTAGAATAACCTATATTTTACATAAACCTATATTCTTGGCAAACAACGATGCTTGCTACCTACTAAAGTTATGATCTGTGCACAAAATCAGTATCCGACTACACCGAAAATATCCCAGACATTAACATCAAAGAAGAAAGATAGCTTTTGTATAATTCGGAAAGAACATGGCTAAAATTTTGTATTGATACAAAGCTGCTGAAAACATTGTTCTTATTAAAATGCAGAGAATATTTACTGAAATTTTTTATGGGATAGTGCCCATATCGTGGTGTAAGAATGGTTGTTCAACAGTATATTTACCTTGTACAAACGAATCAGCTAAGAAGAAACTACGTTGAAAAAGCAGCTGACAGAAAAATTGTGCTCATTAATGAAAAGAAAACCAACAGATATTATGATATAGAAATTTCGAAAATAATTAAAATTTCACTCATTCTTTTCTAAATACATCAGCCATTAGTTAAGAGTTTGATATATACATTATAAGCGATTTCCTAATGAGTATTTATTAAGCAAGAATTATTTACAAATGAAGTCGGTATTGTAATATATGTTATATGTAGGTACTAGACAATTTTCTAAATATTCTACCTCGATATCCGGTTTAAACAATTGGAAGAAAATTGCTTCAAATATATAGCTATCCTTTTAATTTATCGTTTTATTGTTGAATAAAGAATTTACTTCATCAAATTAAATATTGTTAGAATATTACATTTTCCTGGATGATGTGGTTCCAAAAAAAGAAGAATGTAAAATGTTCACGGACGCTCTTCGTATTAATTCTCAAAGTGTTCACTTTTCCTGTAAGTTTCAGAATGAAAAATATTCACAAAACCTGTACAGACAAATAATAATCAGAAAAAAATTAACGCTTTTATAATCCGATAGAACATGCGAAATCAGAGAGGGCAGCATTACTAAAAAGACCTAAGTAATATAAACTCAGCGTGAATCAGAGTTTGCTGCACAACATGCTGAAAGCGCATGTAAATAAACATAAAAATACTATACCCAATAATTAAATACATGAGAAACAACAGATTATTTAGCATATCATGCAAGGCAGCCGGAATGAGGGGAGGTAGCGCCGATAGACGAAAGCAGGCGGAGTAGAGCGTGCGCACGCTATCCATGGCCAATACAAGTTGGAATTCGCCACACGGCTCGGCGAAACCCTGGGCCAGCAGCTCGCCTACCAGGATACAGATACGGCTGCACTGCGCCGGAGTTTCCTGTGTGAACTTCACCTAAGATAACTAAATAGAACATATATTTTAACTGACAAGAATTTACCACAGAGGCTACGCTTAGCTGGAGATTGACATTCGCACCTGGAATATATTTACTTAAACGGCCATTAGTTGTCGCGATTTGACGGTCTAGGTCATCCAATGTTTCAAATCAAAAATTCAGGGTTAATAGAACTTATGTAGTAATATTTTGCATTATTTGTCAACTTAAAAAAATAAAAGGAAAATGTAAAATGCAATACATACACTTTTTAACAAATTAATTAAACTGATTTTTGAATATTTTTATAATTATGATCTCATGAAACAAATATTTGTTGTATAAACAAATGTTATGTACGAATTTCATGAAATTTAAAAAAAAATTACCATATTTTCACCAATTGCGGAAAGTAAAAAGTCAATAAATATGATATAAATTAAACCAAAACCGCAATTATTTTTATGTTACCATAAAAAATTGTTCTTATACTATTAAAAAATTACATTATTGTAATATTTCAACATTTTTAGAAATTATACCTAATTTAGCAAATTGTTGTTTTACGTACATCTGTGTAAATTGCAGATTACCACGTTTTAATATTTTTTGGATACAATTAGGATTAGGAACAAAAACACTTCCGCAATGAGATTTCTCTAAAAGTTCGTCACTGTTTCTGCAATAATTATTTTACATTGACAATAGTACAATTATAAATATTGAAAATATTATTGTCGGAGAAGGCATTCAGTATGGGTCGATGTTTTAAATACTAATACAGTTTTAGCTTATTTTTTATGGTAATATTTAACTTTTAATTCATTACTACGAATGAAATGTGATCTCATACTTTTTCTGTTATTGTTTTTTTTTAAATCATTCAATGAAACGTTTATTGATAACTTATTAAAAATATAAATAGTATATTATAATTCAAACATTTAATATTAGATTGATTAAAAAAATATAGTATTTAATTTATTTTTCATTCGCATAGCTACGTTACATGGCTTACCGGTGTTACATGACTATACGTTACCGGCTAATTTAAAACGATTTTCTTGTATCTATATATACATAGTCAATGAATTTAGCTTCCTAAACTAGTAGCAATTTCTATAAAAATCGAATTATTACACAGGTATTCAAATGATAACGACATGATTCAACATCAATTGACGAGCCATATGGCCCATCTACGGAATTTATTATTAGAGCAAAATTAAACACCTTCGGGTTATATTAATGTAAATAAAAAAAAATAATAAATGAAGTGGATTCACATATGCCGGAGATACGTATATATAACAAAATGCATTCAAAATGAAAACCTCCTCTTTTTTGATGTCAATTAAAAATGTGGAAACATAACCTGATTACAAAAAGTTTGATGAGCTTATAGAATATTTTCTAGAAATTTCTTAAAAAGGTATATATATACAATATAAATATTATTCTAGAGCAATGTTTTTAAATCTCTAAATTGTTTTCATGCCGTTGCTTCTCTATAGAAAATATGAACCAAGTTCAACGAAACAACTAATCTTATGTCGTTTAATATGGCTTGAGTAATTAACGCTTGAATTATATGGTTAAAACATAAACCGAACTATTACAAGTAAACGTAGATCAGATTACCTAATATTATAGTAAGGTTGGAAATTATCTAATTTAAATCGATCAACACGACTGAAGTAAAAGTATATTTCATACAAAAAACTACTTATATTACATTCACACGTTCAATAAAGCTCTTATTAAGAAAGTGTTGTAATATCACTGGCCATAGTTTTATCTGCTCGTGGGCAATATCGTGAAAGTTCATAAAACTATCCGCCCTACATCGCACCATCCACCTATTAGTCCCGATTCTTTTACCTTTACGTGCCAATTTTATTACTTTATACTTCAAAGTGTTGTTTGCCTAATTTTTTATGCTCTTTATGCTAATAACGGGTTGGTAAACTATAATATTACTCTCTTTATTGTGTATAATAAAGGATGAGTATGAGGCTTATCTACATTTTTGCTTCATAATAGATGCCGTAATCTTGAAATGGACAATATTTTTTAATTAGTTTAGAAATAGCGATAAAATATTTTAAAGTTTATTTTGAAGTGTGAAAGTTATTTATTTATTCCATAAAATGCTGGCATAAAAAATAATATTAAAGATTAATATTTTGGCTCGGATAAATTTCCCTTTATGAAAGAACCAAAATAAAAAACAATAACAGAGGTGAGTACATGGATATGCATATATACCATGAACAAGTTTGAAAAAAATACTGCAATAATTTTATGTATTCTTCGTAATGCTGTGACGCTTATGAGTGTGAAAAGAACACATAATAAATTGCACCGATTATAATCTAAATACTTGGTCCAAATCAAGTACTTGAGTATTTGTACAAACTTTTATAAATAAAAACAAATTTTTTAGCAATGTCTTGAGTTTTATATAATGCTAAAGAAAATGTATTTATTTGGACGTAAGTATATTTAATTATTCCCATCGAATTGGTTCTCCAAGAGAAATATTCTCTACTAAATATTTTCTAATTACTGTAACGAAAACCAATGTCATTTAACTTTGATGAGATATAACTGACGGGAAGGGATATATAAATAGTAAAGGTTGATTTAATATGTATTAATCGAAAAAAAAGTATGAATAAATAGGACTCATGAATACTTACCATAACACATACCTCAATTTTATTTGACAATGTAATTACTCTTAAGAAGAAAAAATGTAGATCGAATATAAATGAAGTGAAATCTCTACTCTCTTTGTGTGCTAATGGTTTACTTCCGTCCTCACGTTGTCTCTCAAATAAGTAGGCCGTGCAAAAGCTAGTAATGTTGAAGCGTAGAGAGAAGTCAGTAAAACCAAAATAATATTTGTTTTACAACTATTGTACATTTAAAAAATAAATCAGAATATAAGTATTTAAGATCGTGCTTCCCGTTTAAACGAAGAAGAAAGTACTTCAAATTCTGTTATATGATAACAAACAAAATATTACAAAATAACCCTCAAACGACCGTTTAAAACTCATATGTTCGTCCGCTCTTCAATTCTCTTCACATAATAAAAGTGGAATGAAAGAGATCTAGATAATGTAAAAATATAAAAAAGATTCATTTCATCCAGACTGATTTTCGAAACATTATCTACAAGTTTGCTCTAACATTTACAGAAATAAAGAAAAAGAGTTTCGAAAACTTTCCACGTCAATCACTCAGATACTCACTTCGAAACTTGGAGGTTGTGGGTATCCACCTGGATTTATGAGGTGGATTTGATCCTACTTAGACGATACAAGCCAACTTATGAGTATCAAAGTCATCTTTCTGCGCCAGTAACAACCACCTATGGGGTATCACAGGGCTTGCACTTAGAACACCTTCTCTTTCTAATATTGATAATAATAACGACAAGTGTTTTATTGTTTCATTTACTACTTTAAAACACAAAACTTAATTCAGGTACTTGTTAGGCGGTTACACACTACGATAATTTGTGTTAATAATATCGCAGTTTGGTTTGGTGAAAAATTAACATACCGTTCTCACTATTATCACATTGTTCATTAAGGTACTGAAAGTTTACCATTCATTTCTCGTTCCACTAAGGTTTATAAAAATCATTATACATTTATATATTTGTACTGTTGTACTGTGAATCATTTTAAACTCCGTACTACAAATCACGCAGTAAAATATTTCAGAGAATACAAAAGATGTTCTTGAGATTTTGAGTAGTTCTTACTGTAGACCTTTTGATTTGATATAGAATATATTTTATACAAGCAGACATTCAAATCGTCATCATTAACTGGAGAAAATACGCTTGAACTGGTGTCACAAAATCGTACATTCGCATGTTGAATATGCTGATATGTATATATATATATATATATATATATACAATTAATTAATATAATACAATTAAGTCTAATTTAAAACTTTAATTAATACATTAACTAACACGACTAGCTCTTAAAGATTTAAACGTAAACATTCTTACAATGCTTTGCACATATAACTGTTGTTATAGTGTAGTTTTATACTCTAATTATTTGTTTTACACGTATGTGATTGTGACTTACAAAGAAGTAAATATTTTAAATAAATAAATATTGATCCTGCTTTGGTACGTAAAAATTTTTTCCTACCAGCACGTAGTACCTGATACATATTCTTTCAAATTTTGTTTGATGGCTTAAAAGATGCTAAATAATGCTATATGTAAATACTTTTAACCGGAATTTGGTGGAAAACACATTTAGTTGTAAATTTTATTTTTTAGCGATTAAGAAATTATATTCTACTTAAATAATTCTGTGTCAGGTAAGACTTAAAATCGTATTGATGTGGTTACACGATTGAAACCACTATTATTATTGTATTAAAAAAACTTTAAAAAACAAATCTGTTTTCCGGAGAAGCCTTCCTTGGTGCTAAAATGGTCTTGGTTGAGCAAAGTTAAAATAAATCAGACGCGCATGTCCTCACTAGCACTACGCCATACCAGGTATACACCTATCAAAATTAAAAATACTTTAATTTAATGGATATTATTTTAAGAACAGTTTTATTTACAAGAAAAGAAAGTCTTTGTAACTCTATCTGATTCTAAGAAGAGGAATAGCCTGTAACCTCTTTTCGACAGACGGCAAGGATAATTTTTTACTCTTTATAATTTTTTTATTGGTTAACTTCAACGAATTTTTCCATAATGGTTTAATTTTAGGTTACATTTAAAAGTAGGGATGTTGATTTCTTTTTCATTAAATATTTCTTTCTTAATTCGTTTCACAAACACCCAAATCTAAAAACCCCGTACAATATTTACATAACGTTTATATTAAATTAAAAGTAATTTTGTATTTTGTATTAGAATCGTTTTTATTGCCCCACGTTCGTACTGTTACTCGTATAGAACCATTTTTAGCATTAGAATTAAAATGATTCTTAAGTGATTTGGTAAATCACATAATATTTTCAGCTCCTAATTTACCTTAAAGAAAAAAATTCTGACATTGTTAATAATTTGTAAAATTCCGATGTTTTTTTTTTATTTTCAAAATGTTTCAAAATTAAATTACGAAAAGAACTGATGTTTAATGCTCTATATTTTAAAATAATCTTTTGTGAACGCATAATTACATTTTCCGTTACTTCTGTTGCACTATTTTTAAAAATATTTATACACAATGGAATTTTTTCATCTGAATAACTTACTTTATAAACTTTTTGTTCGGTATAACAACTTTGAAATACGCTATTATGATCATTTAAATAATTAGATTCCTAGTAATAATTTAAAAATAATTTTAATCATAAAGTTGCAACACATTCTTAAAATACAGTATTGACTCATTTCATTCGGATATTTTATATTGGAAAGCACGGATCAAAGATGTTTCTGTGCATATTTCAATTTATGTAATACTTAGAACGTTAAACGCACAAATGGTCGACTTATTCCTAAAAAGAAATGTGTAACAAAGTTTTGAAATATATATATATATATACTGCATAATTACCCTTCATAGCCATCAATGGTGAATAGACTTTTCTGACTATCCCTTTCATTCGCATAGTTTTACATAAAAATGGAATAAGTTTCGCGTGAAAAAAATAAAAGGATAAAACAATCAAATCTCAAGGTAAAGCGTTTTACAATTCGTAAATCCAAAATTATTGCCATTTGAAAATCTTATCAAAGTAAATCTTCTTAGATTATTCATTATTTCATATGGCAACCTTGCAAATACCTACAAAATGACAGTGGATTCTTGTTTTGGTACTACGTGCGTATCAATCCATGTAACTTAATTTTCTGACTGAGTTGAATAAGTGGATATTTCGGTTTTTAGTACAAGGACGTTTGGACATGATTTTAGTAATACCATTATAATACTGATGAAGCATTTAAAAAGTACGGGGACGTACTGGAGCGTATGGGAAATGACACTAAAAATGTACAACAAATTGAATGTGGAATCGATGCATTTGTCAACATTTATCGCAGAAAGGCAACTATTTACATGTCACATGCCAGTTATCTCATCAAACAAGATGGATCAACAATGTATGGTGTACGATACCATTATTGGCCTCATTTTTATCAACGGCACTTTAAATCGCCAAAGATATCTGGCATAGCTCAACGGTCCACAGAGTGAATATTTAGACAGTAATATTTTGTTCAAAAGATTTAGGTGAGTAAAAATACATTCTGAAACAAAATAATTTTAATTTTAATTACCACGTATACGCGTTTTCTACTTTTTTCAAACAGATAAATGACATTTCATTTTGACCCGTTCACACGGTAATTTACTTTTCACTTTGAGAAATTGATATTCCGTGCGATTTTCACAGGGTGCTATTTACACATAATTATGATTTCATATAAAATACAAACTATCATTTTTAAAAACTAGGAGCTTAAATTAAGCAAATAATGGTTTGCCGGATTATTGGACAAATGGTGTGATTAATCGGGGAAGTGGTTGAAATGGCGAACTTTAGTGTTTTTACATACTGTACATAATCATCCAGATAATAAGGGTACAGATTGAAAGTTATCGAAAAAAATTGTATGAGGGATATTCCTCGGAACAAATAGAAAATAAAGAAATTTTAAACGTTTATCTATTTACGAAATAATGTATTTATTTAAAATATATAAAATATACACAACTGCCGAAACGATTTAACTATAACTTTGGCGTAGGTTTCAAAATAAAATTTTTATTTTGCTTTTATTGGACATCCGCTAAAATACTTTTGTCTGTTTGTGAATCCCTATATTGTACGACTTACCCTTTTATTAAAAAATGGCATAAAAATGACTATACCGATAAAAATGATCTTCCTGCCGAGATGATGTCTAAAATTCAAATTAAATTTTTAGCTTCCTTTGATCAATTATTTTCCATCACGACAAAATATTCCATAAAGAATTAAAAACCTAATTATACAACGCACCAGCAGTAATAACTGAATGCATGTGTCTAATCAATGCTGAATAGAAATCATGAAGATGGCTATAGTGCTTCAGTTTAAAGTGCAAGCTAAGTTACTTTTATCTCGACCAATGTTACCTTTGAGATACAAAAGTAATTACTCGAGAAAAACTAAGCATTTTAATCAAATATCTATGCATATGAAATCACGTAAAAAAGTTGGAAAATATCAATGAATTGAATCTTAAAAATAAATATGACCAATCTACATATAGGAGGGACACTGTTCGCTAGGTTGGGCAAATTAAAGGAAATAGAGACAACTTATAAACAAAATCAATCAAAGTCGTCTAGGCATCAGAGCCACAAGACAAATTCACAACAAAACTTTATTTTATTCTAAATTTCCAGAAAATGGTTTTAGTTACGAGAAACACAAATTTGAAAAATAAATGACAATAGCTACGAATCTTCGTCCATCCGAGTCATTATCGATATGGTCATCAAAAATAAATCAAATACTCAAATATATATATATATATATATATGTATATATATATATAATAAGATATAGAATATATATATATATATATATAGAAAAGTTGATATTATAGATTGAAATAATTAATGCGGGCTAGCAATCCGAATCAATGTCAATATCATTCAACTGCAGCGACAAGAGCTCACTCAAGTTACTTAATTTGTTAACCACGGAGAATTCTATAGTGAAATATATTTTTTTAGAGCCAGGAGAAGGATTAATCTCATAACTTTACGTGAACGCAATGAAAGCATTCCCGTAGTTACGCGGAGGGATAAAATGCGGGGGGAGCAGGATTTATTAGGAAGATGTTGCACTCGTGTCAATTTATTGGAAAATGAGAAATCTGCTATTTTTTGCAAGAAAGTTCAGTAACCAAATGTTTGCGTCTAAAAGAAGGAAACCCTAGATTTATTAATTCATATCAAAGTATTCTTCCAAATATTTAGTAAAAAAGTTCACTAAATATTCTTAAGAAATTTCATACAAATAATTATATCTAAATTTTATCAAGTATAAATAATTTGAGGAAAATAAAAAATAAGCGTTTTCTGTTTCCATGTATTTATGTAATCACGACTAACTAGTGCTGTAAAATTTTATTACATACGTTCTTACACTAAAAGAGTTACTAGGTTATGACCTACAGACGGACCGACAGATATAACGGAATTATTAGCAATATATCTTTCCACTTAGAAACAGAATCCTAAAACTTCTTAAAATAAATATCAAATTTGTAGTATAATCTACAAGATAGGATCGATAAGAAAAATGTTCAACACATGAATAATGGTGAAAAAAACGGAAAGGTATAAAAGGACACATTGAAATGATTTGGCTAAGTGGTGTCATAGGTTTTAATTTCTACGTTATTTACACTTTGATTATTGACATGAAAACACCTATTCTCTCGTTAAGTTTAGTGATATCCGGTCGAATTTCTTGTGTTATTAAATACATTCAGATTTAAATCACTAATAACTACAAGACCGCAACAGATAGATCATGCCTATCCGTATTTTTCAGGCAGTATTTGTTTTACCTTTGATGTCATCGAACTAATGTGGGTGCATGTGCATGATTGTTTCAAATTAGCGTTTTATAAAGATATGAACTAGTATAACGTTAAAACGCATTTAGCTAGAATATTAATTTTGGTATCAGTCTAAAGAGCTTGAGACTTAAAGCAAAAGTGAAATAATAAAAATATTTGCTGGAATATAAGTAAATATTGGCATTAAATAGAAAAACACAAAAAAATTAAAGATGTCTCATATGAATGGTAAATCTATATATTAATACGTGAAGCAAAAACTTTGGACCCCTTTTTACGAAAATTGCGCGGACGGAGGAGTATGAAATTTGGCATACTTATAGTTTATATGTAGGAGAAGTGCAGAACGCTAATATTTTTCAATAATAATGCTTATAAAGTATATTAAATCAATAAATAAAACATTACACACACTACCATGCATTTGACACACACATGTATATACATACAATTGACATATAAGTAGTCTATAGTTTTATTTTTCCGCTGGCTTTCCATTGTAGTTTATCTGCCAGACAGTTTCTAAGTTATTGTGCTTTAACTTTGTTATTTTCCCACATATAGTAGTAAAAAATTTGACCTTTTATCTGAAATTAGAGTTATTACGATTTAATAAAATAATTTCAATTTTCTAAAGGTTAATAATAGTCATAATTTAAAGGTTAATAATACCCACAATATTAATATGCGAAGCAAAACCTTTATACTCCTTTTTACGAAAATTACGCGTCCGGAGGGGTATGAAATTTGGCACAGTTAGTTTATTTGGAGAAGAGTGCTGAAAGCTAATATTTTTACATAGAAGGAGATATATAGATTTTTATTAGAAATACATGCATTTGACACACACACATATGTACACACACATATGTACACACACATATATACTATTTTGTTTATGGTTGAAGTCTATGGTAAAACTGAGATTAATATTATTTGTCCATAGTCTTACTGAATCTCAAAAATAATCATAATTATGATAATATCATATCCATAGTTTGTTTCGCATACACATATTATTAGGCCAAACGCAAATTTAAATAATATTAATAGTTTACAAATGAAGAAGTAATTTTTAGAGATACATATAAATGTGCACTGAATGTAATTCCAGGACTTTTTCATAGTTATGATTGTGGATTAATGGATTTACAATGCAAGTTTTTCAATGCGAAACATTTTGAATCTGAAGTGACTTTAGGCGACAGAACTGCATTCACTTCATGTTGTCATAAAAGTAAAGCAATATTAACACCATTAAGTCAAAATGAATATTTCAAATCATTGTATGATGGACTTACTTCTAATGAACCTTTAACAAAAAATAAGTCGAAAAATTATTTTGATAATATTCGGAAATATAATTCATGTTTTGCTATGGCTAGCTCAGAAGACAGAGTTTCCGAGACAGTTACAAGTGGAGTGTATCATTTCAAAATACATGATGTTTTTTATCACAGATCAGGTCCAATAACTGCTGCATATGGTCGCTCACCATGTTATGTGCAATTGTATTTTTATGATGTTGACTTTGCTATCAATTATAGATTACAAGAACGTTTTAATCAAACATGTAACAACACCATAATGCGAGAAATTTCTCTGCAGTTGGAACGCAGTAATATTTTTGTGCGGTCATTCATTGCAATGAAAGATCATTGTCAGAGAGTCGAGAATCAAAATAAAGATATTTGTATGCTCATTAAAGCAAATCATGATTTGGATCTTCGCCGCTTCAACGATGCAGTTCAAACTGATGTAGCCTTAATATTTAGTACGATTGATGGTGAGCCACCTTTTGAACAAAATATGATTTCTTTTTCAAAAGTTAATGGTGTAATTAAAAATATCTCAGTTCTGGATTCATCATTAGATCCTTTAGCGTACCCACTACTTTTTCCCAATGGTGATACTGGGTGGCATGTCAATATTGCACATAATGCACCAATTACATCTAATTCAAGAGCACCCAGAAATAAATTAACCATGCTTCAGTATGCAGCCTATCGACTTGCAATTAGAGATGATTTCAGCATGTTACACCATTCGCAAAAATTGTTTCTGCAGTGGATAGTTGATATGTATGTGAGAATAGAGGGCTCACGATTACATTTCATTCGACAAAATCAAACAATTATTAGGTCTGAAGTTTACAACAATTTAACATACTACTTAGAATTGAACATGAATGCCAGGAATGTTGGTCGTAGAGTAATTTTACCATCTTCATTCAATGGATCTCCAAGAAATATGTATCAGAATTATTTAGATGCAATGTCAATTGTACAACATTTCGGAAAACCGTCTTTATTTATTACAATGACTTGCAATCCAAGTTGGCCAGAAATAGTTAACAACATTAGTATAGGTGAAGCTGCTAATTTTAGACCTGATATTATTGTGCGTGTATTCAAGTCAAAGTTGAAAGCATTCATAGAGGACCTTATACAAAATAATATATTTGGTAAAGTTGAAGCACTCATTTATACAATTGAATTTCAAAAAAGAGGATTGCCTCATGCTCCCATTTTACTCACTTTAAATGAACAAGATAAAATTGTTAATACAATTGATATTGATAAAGTTGTATCTGCGGAGATTCCTCACATTGAAACACATCCCACATTACATAAATATATTGTAAAATATATGATGCATGGTCCATGCGGAGTACTTAATCCTAATTCTGTATGTATGAGAGATGGAAAATGTATAAAAGAGTATCCAAAACGATTTAATGAAACTACATGTGAATCGTTAAATGGGTATCCATTATACAGAAGACGTGATAATGGTATTAATGCAGAAGTTCGTGGTAGTTGCCTTGACAATCGGTATGTTATACCATACAATCCATATTTACTTGCTAAATTTAATTGCAATATAAATGTTGAAGTATGTACTACAGTCAAAAGTGTCAAATACATTTATAAATATGTGTATAAAGGCTATGACAGTGCATCTATTGAACTAGAGTCTGGTGGAAATGAACAAGGTCAAAATATAGAAATTAATGAAGTTACCAATTTTTTAATTGGTCGTTATGTCGGATCAACAGAAGCCATATGGCGCATCTATGAATTACCAATGCATTTTCAGTCACATACTATAATCAGACTTGATATTCATTTACCGCGTCGACAAAATGTATACTTCCGAGAAGGGCAACAACGTCAAGTAATTGATAATGAAAGACAAATAAAATTATTAGCATTTTTTGAGTTGAATCGATCAGATCCACGAGAGTATAAATATACTGAAATTCCTATGCATTATGTGTGGGAAGATTCCCGAAATAAATGGAAGAAGAGAAGCCGTGGAGGAGATAAAATCATTACAAGGATATATGTAGTGTCACCAAAAGATATCAAACTTTTTCACTTACGATTGCTTTTATTACATGTCTGTAGTCCGAAATCATTCGAGGATGTTAGAACATACAATGAATTTTTATACCCTTCTTTTATTGAAGCGTGCCATGCTCGCGGAATAGCTTCAAATGATAATGAATGGCGGGAATGTTTAAATAAATCAAAAGAATTACATGCACCAAAACAAACGCGGAATTTATTTGGTTACATTTGTGCAATAAATGTGCCAGCCAATGCATTAGCGTTATGGAATGAATTTAAAGTATATCTTAGTGAAGGTTTTCTATGACTTTACAATGAAGAAATATCCTTTAATAGAGCTCTATTAGAAATTGATGATATTTTGAATGTTCATAATTTGTCCAGAACCAAATTCTTGGTTTACCAGTTCCCACATACTCGCAGAGAATAGAAGAAGAATAACTATTGATATAATAGAACAAGAGATGCTGATTTGTGAGTATTATGAAAATGCAAATGTTGAACAGCGTAATCTCATTGATCAAGTTATTCGTGACATTTTGTATCATGATACTGGATCCAATGTTTTTTGTTTAACCGCTCACGCTGGTTGTGGCAAAACGTTCACTCAAACAGCATTAATTCACAAATTAAATTCGCTTAATCTTCGTTGTATTCAAACTGCGTTCAGTGGCATAGCTTCAACTTTATTACTTGGAGGTAAGACTTTACACAATGTGTTTAAATTGCCTATACCCATTTTAGAAAATTCTGTATCAAATATTACTGCAAATAGTAGCTACGGTAGTTTCATAAATTCATCATCATTGATAATTATTGATGAAGTTTCTAAGTGTCCTTTGCAAGTGTTGAGAATCATAGATAGATTATTGCGTGATCTATGTGATGAAAACGATAAACATTGAGTGTTTGGAGGAAAAACTATACTTCTGTGCGGTGATTTTTGGTCAATCTTACCAGTAATCCCACATGGATCACGTAGAACTTTAATTGAAAATTGTGTTACAAGTTGGCATGAATTTCCTAATTTTCATAAAGTTACATTTACTCGAAATATGAGAGCTTTTCCAAATGAAATAGAATTTGTAGAATTCTTGAAAAAAATTGGTAATGATGAGGCTCCATAATTCCCTCACTTTAGTAAAAATGTTATTGAAATACCTCATCAATTAATAGGAGATAAAACAATATTATTGTACGGAAATATTTCCAATAACATACTCTCAGAAAATATATGCTGTTATTTTAGCACCTACAAATAACTATTGTACTTTGATTAATACTGATATACTTAATCAAATTTCTGGTAAACAGCGAACATATCATAACTATGATAAAATAATTTGTGATAATGACAATGACATCAATAACTATCCGGTAGAGTTTTTAAATTCTTTGTCTATTAGTGGTTTACCACCGCATAAGTTAGTATTGAAAGTTAATTGCATAGTTTTATTGATCAGAAACTTAAATACTATGCACGCATTAGTCAATGGAACAAGAATGCGCATCAAATGTATGCATCGAAATTCAATAGATTGCGAAGTTTTAACTGGGACCGCACGCAGTAAGAGAATTTTGATTCCACGTATAAATTTAACGTACTCTGGAACTATTTTACCGTTTAACTTTCAAAGAACGCAATTTCCTATAATACCTGCATTTGCGACGACAATAAATAAGTCTCAAGGACAAACATTCCAAAAGGTTGGAATTTTATCGAATCGGCCAGTTTTCACACATGGGCAATTGTATGTCGCAGCAAGTAGAGTCCGTTCATTCGATGGTTTAAAGTTTTATATTTCCGAATATAACGATCAAGGACGTTTAGCAAACGATGAAAGAGTTTTTACAAAAAACATTGTTTTCAAAGAAGTTTTAAATCGTTAATTATATTATCGCAATATGCGATAAAAAATGATATTCAATGGAGAGCATTTTTTACCGCATAATTTTTTTATTTCGCATCATCTTACAGCATGTTCTGTTTCAATAATTTTTTTTTAAATAGGTATTCTTTATTTTTCTTCTTTTTGAATTCCATATAATTTATTTTTTTTAAATAGGAAAATAACAGCGTTGGGGAAATCTGTGGTTATAGTAGTATATAGTCTTTGACAATAGAACCTTAATAATGTTTGAGCATTATATTTTAATAATTTTTATTAAATAACTTATAATTTAAATGTATTATGGTCGAATTTCGACCACTGGGCGACCACTAGTATGCTTAGAATTACGCATTAAAAGGAGTCCAAGAAATCTAAAATGTCCAGAGCGGAATAGTTGGCCCAATACGATTATGTCAATAGAACGATACTACGGTAGCCACCAGACTCTTGTTACATGTAAACATTGTATTGAAAAGATTGGTAATTAAATTACATATTAATACAGAACCCTTGTTTAGATATTATCTTGACGTTTTCACGAAAAATTTACAGCGCTGACACGAACTGCGCCTTTCTTTTTTCTTAATTTTTGTTTTATAAGAAACATTTATAAGAAAACTTTCGTTATATATATATATATATATATATATATATATATATATATATGTATATATGTATGTATGTATATGTATATACATATATATATATATATATATATATATATATATATATATATATATATATATATATAATTGACTGAAGGTTCCACGTTGTGAAAAAAATAGCTTTAATTTTAATAAAAAAACCTTTTAAAAATAATGGATCTTACGACTTGTTATAGAGTATTAAATTAACATAATAAGGTTAAATTCAGTGATAAATTAATACAAAAATAGCCACTTTGTACACATTTTCTCGCGAGTTACAAAACTCTGTTTTTTTTACATATTTTTTGTTTTGTTTTTAATATTTTCACGCAAAGGTATTAACGAATGCAGATCTCACAGTTTTACATAAAATAATAAACGGATTTTTTCAACTAAATGAATTATAATATAACCACGCGGAAAGTTTTAAAAAAAATTAGCGGAAGAGTCTAGAAAAAAATATCTTTTTATTCATATAGATTGTATTTGTTTAAGATAAATTATAATTTTATTTGAGAAATAATTTAATATCGATGATATTTTTATTAAAATGAATTTATATAAAAGACAATATAATTTTAAAACTTAAAACATGAACGAAGAACATCTGAATATACTGTACACAAAATTTTCAAATAAAAAATCGTATCTAAATAGATTAGATAGATAGAACAGTACAGGTGATTCAGTAGTATATTCGGTTCATGCGATGGACATATACATTAGGGTGGGTCAATTTTTTTTCTCCGTTTTTAAAAAAAGCTCAGAGATAAAAGAGTCCCAAATGGTGTGGTTAATTTATAAGTAAAGTTTAATTACATTATTTTAAGGTTTATTGCTTCCACATTGTGACGTTAGTTTTTAAAAAAAGAAAATTTTTCACACCAAGTTACCAATACTATTTTCAAGTTATTCGTAGCAGATTTTACACGTAATAGTTTTCAGTAACTATAAATATGACCATTGTCTGGTTGAGTTCAAGGACAAAGGAGTAAAAAGAGGTGGGGTGGGGGATATTAGATAAGGCAAGTGACGCGCGATTAATCGGTTAAACACTCAGCGTCACTTGTTGCATAGTAGAGTTCAGTTATTTGTTTTGCGCCATGAAATACTAATGGAACGCACTAGCAATATTTGGAAATGTCCTTGTTTGGTAATTTCAAAGACAACATATTGCCAAACTATGAAGATGTGATGAAATTTTATGAGAAACAGAATAGTGGTTAAAATAAGAGAGAGAAACTAAACAACCAAAATATAAAGAAATTGAGGCCATCGTAGTTGCAAAATTTATAAAAATAAAATCTTCTATTTCTACAGTAAAACCAAAACAAATAAAGGTAATGTTACAAACATATAATTTCAAATTCAAAAACCTTCTTAAGTCTCAGCCAAAAATACCTAACGAGTTGGAAGCGTTTCGCCTTAGAAGTAAATTTTTTTTCGATGTTGAATGAACTTCCATTTAGACATCTGTTTAAACACATCGATGGCAATATGTCTGAACCACAGATATTTTAAGAGACAATTAGCAAAGAACTTTAAAACTTAAAAAAAATCTATAACTCGGTTTCAACGTATTCCAATAAACTTACCGGAGCTTTCCGTTAAAGATATTAGAATAAACCAGAAATACTTGTGCAGAATAGTTGAAGCAATTTCAACAAGCATATTTCCTAGCGCTTTAGCAAATAAATTACCAAGCAAAATATCCCATACCCGATGGCTGACTCGCGCCAACAAAATTCTCCGTCTGTATTTTTAGTGGAGTCTTCCTCTGCCAATCTATTCACTCTTGCAACGTATATTGTCAAAGTTTACGCTCCAATATGGTTTTCTATAAAAACTCACTTCAGCTGTAAAGATGGTTTGCGACACTTATTTAAACCAGATATTATGACTAATTAACCAGATACTAAAATATATGTTATAAGTTATCCATATATAATCCAATAATTCACATAAATAGCTATTGCGCATACCCGCAAAACTTATTGTTTGCAATGTTGACAGATTTCCAGCCGTACGGTCGTGAATTAGCTGCACGTCGAATTTTAAAAGCTAGATCAGCAACATCAAACATGCAAGAAAATTGCGTCTGTTTCAGTTACCAAAGATAAACTTTAATGCGTAAACATACTATGACCCTTCAAATTGAATTAACACTGAGCCACAGATATCAAAATCTGTAACCGAAGAAAATCCCCGACCTTTTTTTGAACAAAAAGGGTAAGGAGAATTATATTTATTTCGTCTTTCTTGTCATACAAACCCAGTAGAAAGAGCAGTCAAAGCAGTGACGGAAGCTTCAACTGCATTATGCAATAAAACAAAAAGATAAGGATTCACCAAAGCCCAGATAGAAACAAAAAAATTACTACTGAAATTCGACAGCAAAACGGAATGTGTTCACTATCCCCTTCACTTTAATGATTATCCTTTATTATTTTTTTGCAAAAAATATTTGATCTTTAATTAGCATATAATTACTACTGATTTAAGACTTTTATTTATAAATAACGTTGATCAGTGTAAGTATGTGTCCCCTATGACTCTGCAGGCAGATGATTAATTCCGATTGCTACCAAGCTTCATTATTTATGTACACTCATAATTCGACACCTTTTTTTCATTGTGATCGTAAGAAAAACGACTTTTTTGCTTCATACATAAGTAACCCACCTTAATATATATACCAACTTTTTTAATTTTGATTATTTTTTTTAGAACACTAGGTCTTTCGAAATTTCAATTTTTTGTCGATTACATCCATTTTCTACCTTCTTTACATCCTTAAAAAGTGACAAAAAGGACAACCTAAACAAAATAATGAGGAATAAAACAATGTTTTTTGTAACTAATTTTATATTTAATTTTTTTCATATTTTAATAATAATACTTTTTCTATATCATCATGAAGAAAATACTCGCTCTAGTTTTGATTAACGCCTAATAGAGCTAGTTTGATAAACGAATAGTGTTACGTGCTTGCTGTTAGCTTTAAATAACAGTTAAATATGTAAGGTAATGTGTAATTTGTAGTTATTCAACACCATGATAATCTTATGAAATAGTATCGTAAGCAATAGGTCACTCATTTGGGAGAAAGGTGAAGTTTCTAAAAAAAAATTCTATTGCTTTGAATAGGTATCATAATAAAATAACTTGTCAGGGTATTGTAGGCACATGCGTTGTGCTTAGTTTATTTTGTAAAGTTGTTTATATATAATGATATAAATTTATTGAGACAAAATATGACAATAAAGGATATATCCTTTTTATTGAGAAATATCACTTTACTTCCAAATAAAGATACTCGTATATATAGAACTGTGGTTAATACTACAAGAGTCAGCTATTCCTTCAAAGGCAATGACCGTTATTTAGCGATCACATCGATTAAATTATGAAATGGTAATTTAATGAAACCACACTTGAATTATTTTTTTAAGTATTGATATTTAGTTGGTTTTTTTTAGTTAAAATTATTTTCTAACCTTATTTTCTAAGATAGACGGTAATAATGAGTCTGTGATTTCGCGATAGATTAATTTACAGTAGATAAATCAAATGTATTAAACAAATATTTGTAAAGAATTCTTCGAGTTTTAGCTCTCATAGAATACATTACATACATACATTTCATCGTCGATTGACTTACCTTAGTTTCATTCTAAAATGAAATCGTATCGCAAAATTTTTTTGGGTAGTACCAATTTCCATATGCGTAAACCATGTCCTTAAATCAAATATTTTTTTCCAGGCTTACTGTGATAAAAAGTAAAGATGGATTTGTATTCAATTCAAAATAAATATTTCGTATCTAGTCCAGATAGTCCAGTTAGATCAGTTAGTTTAGATTCAAAATAAATTTTCAACCACGCGCTAACACTTTTTTTTTAATATTGGGTACTTCTCGCCTTGCTCGTTGCATTATTCGGATGAGTTTTTGATTTTAAGCTCCTAGGTTTTCTCTTAATTTAAGAGAAGTAAAAAAGTCTATTGTAATATTTTGGCTTTTTTCAAACAGGGGAATAATATTTTCATAATCACGTGCTAAAATTAAAGGAATATTGCTTGATAGCTCCTTATATTTTCCTAAATAAGAAATAGTTCCATACAAAAAATAGTTTCCTTGAGATTTCATTTTCTCCGGTAAAATATTTGCTGGATATGTAACACATTTGACATTCCTACTAATATTATAAACGTGGAATTTTGTATATTTGTTCGTTTACTTGTTTGGCTGGTTGTCTGTTAATTATGCAAAAAATAGTGCATGGATATGAACTTCTGCATACAGATGACCTGGAAGTGGATACGAGCTAAAAATCGACCCTGTAAAATGGAGAATGAAAGTTTGTATGGACGTTAATATCGTTTAGTTATTAATTATTATTTATTTATTGTTTAAAGTGAAATCAAACCCAGAAAAAACAAATCATAAAATGAGGGATGTAAATTTATATCGAAGTTCATATTATTTGCTTATTTATTATTTAAAGTATTTTATTTCCTCACTTAATTGTTTAAAGTAACCATATATTGATAATACTCTAAAGTATTTTGTTAGTAAAGGTGAGGGCATATAAAAATTCTCCTGTATTAATTAACGCTGTTTCCCCACGTTATATTTAAGGAAAAAATCATCAGATTGGAACAGAAAAATTTGTTGACGGAAAGTCAACGCCGGCTGTGCATGTTTTGTAATCGATTGTAGATCGCATACTTCTCAAGTCAAAACTAAGAATTTCATTATTGCTTTGAATCTATTTCTATTGTATTTTCAAAAACTGATACCCACAATATTTTATCACTGAAGATATAATTTTACGTTATTAAAGATTTATTAAGTTTAAATATAGAAATTAAAGAATCTAGCTTTCCTGGAAAAAGTTTTCAATGAATACTGTCGCTTACTTATTGAGCTTCCTTTTCAGCACATAAATTCATTTGTCGCGGGATACATTCATAAATTAATAATCTCCAAGTTAATAAAAATTGACTTAAAAATTGACCTTTTTAAATGCCGTTTGGCTTATGAAATGGGTCGTGCAACCCCCCTACATACATTTTGCTGGCTTCGACGACATACCCAACTGACGCTTTCAATATGTAAAAGGTTTTTATGCCGTCACCAACTGCATAGAAAATTCCCTGTTCCGGTTTTGAAGATATTTTTGATAATTATCCGAGACGTATTTCAAGCACCAGTATTCTATTTCGAATAAAGTTGACCAATTTTGTCAACTTTATTCGAAATAGTCGGGAAGACCATTTCAAATTTTCGAATCAAGGAGGCTTGTTCTGGCTGTTAATACTTATCTTTAATTCTATTATTTCCTGCTGATAAACTACGGCCACTTACAGCACCAGTCACGGTTTCTTCTGTATTACGAATTTCTAATTCTTACTGTATTTCAAAGGTTCAAAAGTTCAAGTTCTAAGATGAATTCGTTATGAAAATAATTACTTTCACTATTACACACCGATCAAAAATAACTAGTGTTGTAAATGTAATAGGGACCTCTAAACTACATAGTGTAAAACAAAATTTACCTTAAATGAACACAAATTGTGAACAAATAAGTTTGTTCACAATTTGTGTAGCGATATCGCATGCTGTCAATTTGAAGGACACGGACTTTTAGGCTTTCGTAGTGATATGAAAAACCCTTATACTTTCGCCACGTCCATCCATCTGTCCGTTTGTATCTCATAGCCATTTTACTCGCTGAGTGCTATGTATAAAAAAAAATAAAAATAAAAAAAAAAAAAAAATATATATATATATATATATATATATACATATATATATATATATATATGCAGTTACATGTAGTTAATATAATACACATATTTATAAGATCTAAAAAGCCATAAAATAGGAATTATAGAAAATGTTTTAAAGTCTTTTACATATAGCGGGGAAGACTCTGGATAACAATTATATACTATAAAAGTAACTTTGTATTTTATAATGTAAATATACGTTTTAAAATAAAAAGTTATCTCTTTACCTGAAAAGAAAAGTGTACCATAAATTACACTGCGTCCCTGTGTACATGTTAAAATATTTGGTCTATATTAATGTCACTTCTCCTGTATAAACCATGTAATCTAAGGTAGAGTGCATATAAACTCTAACTCCTTCACTGTATGTCCATTTTATTACTCAATGCCATCATCAGTTGCAGTGGCTGTTTGTCCGGATTCCTTATCAAGGAATATCTCAATAATTATACACGCGGTTCCACTAAATCAGCATTAAGTCGACAAGTTATGGGCCAAGTAAACATAGTATCCAAATAGTTTAATATTTCAGAAATCAAGGAAGTTTTCACAACGATATAACCTACCAACTTGGAAATTGCCAAAGTATTAATAACGAAATACATTAAAAATATCTCAAAATAATTCACTAAAATTAATCAAAAATTAACTAGTCATTATAATTATTCCACATGGAGTTTCGCCGGAACGACATGACGAATTGTAAAACTGTATGTGCGAAATTAGTGCAATAATTGATTCAAAAGATGGTTTAAAGATCACTAAAAAATTATTTTTTAATTGATACATCTCTTTATGTTGAAAACAAACAGAAATTCGGTAGAAGCAAAAACTTTACAATATATCAGTACAGTGTACATTAAAAACGAAGCATTCGCGATACATAAAAACGTCAAAGAGAAAAAATAAAAACAGAATGTACATCTGAATGAAAACACTTCAACAACGAAATTTAGGTTGCTAGGGCTTTCACCATCTCGGCTAATGATGCATGCTTTACTAGTATTTTCTAATAGTGCATGAATTGCCACCGCAACTCAGTAACAGAGACGGCGTTCTATTAAAACGATAAAAGTGGCAGACGACAAACCACTTTCGATAAAGCTTTCTAGTCAAACAGGCCATAACGTCCATAATGATAAAGGTCATTACAATAAATTTCTACTTAAGAATGAGTTATGTATGCTCGATTTAGCACCCAACTTATTTAAATATTCTTATGTATTTTCGTACATCGAAGTCATTAAAAACGATATTCAAGTAAAAATTAACAATAAAAGTTCCTTTATAATGAACAGAAACAATAAAACTATCGCTATAGGAAGTTTGACCAATAATGTGTATATATTAAATAAATACAGTAACCTTTCAAGATATTGGATGTCGGCAATTCGGATATTTTTCTATGGCATCAGCACCTGGGTCATCTAGAATTCAAAGACTTAAAAAATATTTAAAAGAACACTGATGGTGTAAAATAAGGAACTTAGGATTAGTCTACTTTCTGGATATGTTAAGCATGTTACACATCCGGAAGGCAGACTAACACGATTGTCTCTTAAATATAAAAGTTTGAAAATCACAAAAGTGAATTTGGTGGACTCGGTTGTTTTTGTTCTGTTGGAAACTACATCACTTAGTGGAGCGAGATACTTTTTAATATTCATATATTACAGTTTGAAAAAGGTTTTAAATTACTTCCTGCAAAGACATTGGAAGCACTAGAAAAATCATTTAACAGGAGAAATCATCGTCGTCACACAGAATACGGACTCAAAGGCCAAAATAAGTGAGTTTTTAAATTCATAAAAAAGCTGGGATAACATATCAGACGACCACCTCATATCAACTCGAATAAAATGGAATAGCGGAACAAATTAATCGAACACTGGTTTAACAATCAAAATGCTTACTGCCAGTCTCATAAAGCAGTATTGGACTGAATCAGTTTACACGACTACCTACCTCACTAATCCAAATAATAAACTCGAGAAGAAATGTGGTTAGGAAATAAACCATACACCAGTCAACTGAGTGTATTTGGATGTGATGCGATGATTCATCTTCGAAAAGCTAAAAATAGGATCTCGGAGCAAGAAATTGTAACCTTTATCGTATATTTACAATACGGAAATGAGCAGTGATTCATAATACCTAACTCGAGAAGAATAATAAAAAGTAGACGCGTGGCGAATAATAAAAAGTGAACTAACCTGCCACAAGTCACAACTCTGTGCAAAAAGATAAATCAAAAACAAATCAAAAGCATTGACTGCGACAAAACATTTTTCCTTATTGTCAAATATGATTCCAAATACCTATATTACTGTGCATATACCATATACCTATATTACCGGTCACAAAAATTTTGAAATGATACCATTCCATATCATTACAGCATTCTCATATTGTGATTTAAAAGGAAATACATGAGTTAGCCCGAAAGACTGAAATTCAAACCAGATTCGGTATGTGAATTAAATAAATCGCTCTGTGGACTGTAATAAGATATCCAGATGCTGGAGTAAAATATTTACTTTTTTTTTAAATAAGCTCTTTACTTTTTACATAGAACAAGCGGATAGACCTAAATTTTGAACAAATATCTAAATATTAATAACGAACTACGGTTCTCAAAAGAGAAACATACTCTGAACAAGGTATTTAAAAATCTTTGAGCTGATTTCGGTTTAAAAATGTACTCAATATCAAATTTATTGGTATGCAAATAGAGAAACTAAATAGCTACATTTTCATTCATCAAATCAAATGCATCGATCAACTTCTAAACAAATTTAAAATGAGCGATGCTAATCCAAATAATGTTCCTGCCGATCCCCATATAAAACCGCAGAAAGACGACTCAGCATCTGAAAAAGACTATTCACAAAGAGAAGCAGAGAGATCGCAGATGTACACTGCAGTTGTAAGTTGACCATACATCATATTTTTTGTAAGCCAAGTGAGTAGATATCTACGTTGTTACTAGGAATCTAGCCACAAATCAATTAAGGAAATACAAAAATATTTAAAAGAAACCAAGGAACAAATATAGAACATCATTCTTAACAAACTATAACCCGCTCTATAACTGGTTACAGTTTTGTTAAGAATGATGCTGCCGTCACCTGGTCCAGTCAGCGGTAGCAGACGGTAACCCTGGATTTCGGATGGCAGAGATAAACACAATTTTTTATAACTAAGCAGTATCGTTAAATGTAAAGATAGTTAGATTAACAGTCTATCACTACTCGACTTTATCCAATGATGAAGTCTTCTTCTGATTACACTATTAACCAAGAGTTTTCTAACTTATAAACATTGGCAATGTTGGCTGTACTCTATATCGCAAAAGTGCATTATCTTGTGATAAAGAAAACTGTCTTCTCATCCATCAATGTGTTATAGACACGTATCAGCCGCAGCTTTGGTACTAAAACTTCACTACTAAAGTTAAATGTTGGTAAATTGTTTAATTTTATCAATTTAACCTACAGAAATAAATCAAAGAACCAAACAGCACGAAAGAAAACAACCATGAACTATTATCGTGGTTCTCTTCTTTCTTATTTCATTTAAGTTTTCTTACAATTTTAAACGAGTTTAAATATATTTTGTGTTTTCAAATATTAAAAAAAGAAGAAACAATGTTTTGAATACGTAGTAACACACAAATTATGTAAATATATGTATATATATATATATATATATATATATATATATATATATATATATATATATATATATATATATATGTCATTGTTTGAGGAGTAAACGTGTTGTTAGGTAGCTTTCTTGAAGTAAATCAAGTCTTCAAATACCCTATGTTATAATCAGCCTTACAAACGTCCATAGATAGCATCTTTCGTTAATAATAATGATTCTCATTTCTCTGTTTTACATTTTTACGTTAGTATTTGAGAAAATATTGAATAATACTCATCGCAATGGGTACTGAACGGAAGAAGATTTAATCTCTGTAAAACAATATATCGTACATTGTTATAAAAGGTTTATGGAGAATTGAAAAATAATATTTTTATTATTTTCCAGCCGTAGTTTAAATTTGTGACTTCCAAAAATATATGAAACCTCAAATTTTTTTTCCACGTTTAATATATCTCTATTCCACTATTTTATGTCTTTTAAACTATGTGAAATAAACATCTGGCAAAATCCATGGGATTAGATAATTTAAAGCTGAACAATGACAAATTAATTTTATTTACTATTCCATTTCGTTAGAAGAAATCATCGCTTTTAATTTTCTTTTCTTTTTCTAACACCTGCAAGTCATGTTAGATCTATATCTATAACCATTTAGGTAGTTAATAAATATGTATTAATGTTTGCAAATAATAGATGTAAAGAAATTTATGCGGAATCTTCGCAACGCAGATTTTTCTATATTGCATTAACCTGTGGCTTCTCAGAATTTAAATTGTTAACATTAAAATTGTGCCAATATTAATAATAAAGTCGAACGAATTCAGTCAATTCAACATTAATATGTATTTAATACGATATTATATTTAGTAGGAATCTGTTTTCTTTTTCAACAAAAGGAAAACCAGAAAAACTTTTTAAATATTATGTAATTTAATAACTGAACAAGATTTCATATTTTAAATGTTGTTTATCTGCTATTTAATGGTGCTGTTAGATTCTAACATCATTGCATCCATCCACCAGGATATGGAATCAATTCAAAGGTCGCGTCATTCCTGAAATAAATATGGACAATTCTATATACAAACAGTACGGACTTTTCAGTGAATAATATCGAAAAATGTTTCTAAAAATAATTTTATGTTATAATTTCCTATTTTCATTAAAAAGTACAACATCGCTTTTTCATTATTCGATTCTTACAGGATTCGACAATAGGTAAGCAAATATAATATGAAATCTCACTAAATCATTAAATTACACTCACACACGTATTTACTAATTTCTTTTTTGTTCCAAATAATTAGTTTTTACCTAAATTTGATATCAAATATAGTTTTCTATAAAATTGAAACAAACAATGTAGGCGGAATGGTTTTGTTGAAACTCAAGGGAATAAATGATATAATATGATAGTTTGAAATTAGCCAATCTTAAAAAACATGCTGTTTATTATCTTATCTAAAAATACAAAGTTCCTATCCGTATAAATTGTGAATGCCATTTCGTTATCCATGAAATTATTTGTTCCAGGTCTTCTTAAATGTAATTAGATAACATTTTCAATTAAAGCAACCATACTCTGTTTAAAAATGATTTCCGATTCTAGATAATTCATTATTAATAATAACAGAAGGTATTCTTTTTTAATATGGAATAATTTTAAAAATGCTTTAATTGATGTAAAAGATAATATCGTAACTTTACTCTTAGTTTTTTAGCATTATTTCAGGGAAACCAAGTATTCCATAATTATTTCAAACGACTCTGTGTAAATAAACCAAGTGCTAAATTTTATAACTTATACAACCATAAAGCATAAATATTACGGCAACGGTAATATGATTTACGCTATCAATTACGCCATATTCCGATCAGATATACAGGCTTATATCGTATATAAAGCTAAATAGACTAGGATCGCCTATGCGCCCCCTACCAGCAAATATGGATTATGAACTCCGAGCAACTTATATCAATCACTTAAGCTTCGCACATAAACAAATTAAACCATAACAAATAACAACTGAAAACGATTACTTGTTTACTAAACATTTATCCTTTTATTATTTATTACCAATGGACGGCAAAAAAGCAATCTGCAATTAATATGTATGGAAACAGCCATCAACCACAATGATTTTATAGCTGAAACCGCTCAAATGCACAGTCAACCTCAAAATGCATAAAATAGTCTCTTGAAATTGTTACAGTTCTACCAAAATAAATTTATACTAACGTACGAATTTTTCTTATTTCTTTCAGCCCATAACTGAAACTAATTTATCGTGATGACACATTGCTTGTCGCTTTAAATTTTAAATTTCACATTTAGAGTTTAAAAACTCAAATAATATATGCACATATATATGCACAGGAGTGTTCTTTCAACGATACCTTTGATGAATGAATTAGTTTAATTACGACCTTCGTCTAAATCAACTTACGCAAAATTAACAAAAATTCTAAAACTGTAAAAACTTCGATGTCGTTACAAATAGACAAACAGAACGAAATTTAAATGATTTCTTGTATCAATACGAAACCATAATGAATTATATAAGTAGGGCTTCAATAAACTTTCATTTACTTGAAATATTACGCTGTATAATAAAGATGTAACAAAAACAAAATGTAACAACGAATCCGTATAAAAATAGACTCGTAAGGTTACATTCTCCATATATATTCATATATATATATATATATATATATATATATATACATACATATATATATATATATATATATATATATATATATATATATATATATACATATACCCATATTGTTGACATCTGATGATACACTCCGGAGATATTCTAAAAACTTCTCAACGGACAAGGGCACCAAGGCTCCTTTGAGAAATTTGCGAGCAAGTTTGAACGCATTTGATGTATCTTTAGAAGTACTTTAGTTACATATGGAAGCAAGAGTCTAATGATTGGGCGAAAGTAGTGACAGAATACCTCAATAGTGGAGAGCTCGTTGGACTTGTCTTGACGAGTCTATTGGTGCGGACAAGAACTATATTTTGACGGGTACTTTGATTACAGGTGGTAACCAGAATCTGATAGTGGAGACCCTTCAGCGGGAAGGAGTAAGTTCATAAATTTTAGGCTTTTTTGACTTGTCTAAACATAGCAAGAAAGTAAAAGAATAAGTAGGTTGATATATAATAAAATATTTGTGCAAGTACATACGAAGCCATGAACCAATTAAGAGATATAGGAAACATTAATGTATGCATAGGTATATTAATAAGCAGATAAGTAAATATGTACAGGTATAAATTATGGTGACATAAATTTACTGAGATATTAGTAAACGACATTATGTGTAACATAGGAACTGAAAGTAAAAATAATAATAATACAAGTTTTTAGATCAAACTTTTGCAGTATAATATGGCCGAATAGCTATTATATGTATATAGTATAGGTGGATAAACTTAAAAAGCAACAACTTAGTACTTATTTCTAAAATCTCCAACAATAAAAATATTTTGCAAATGTGTTCGAAAACGATACATTGTATCACAAAAATTCCAACACAGTGATTATTGGAAGTCGGTTTAATTTAAATAAGTTTTGTATATTCGTAACATAATTATTAACGTAATTTAAAATATAAAACCTGTCATTTCGTTGTGTGTCAATAATGTATATATGACAAATTTTTAACGATCCAAAGTCTGATTAAAAATATTTTTTTTTTTAATTAAATTAAGAGCTCTTTGAAGATATCACTTTAATTGCTTACTTTTCGTACGTGACAAAATACATTATTACGTAAAATATTGTTGAAAAGGTTAATTCGAAAACATTGATATATTTTTCTAAATAATTCTGAACTTGGACAAACGGGGACAAACAATATTAGTTTTATAATATTGACTAAAATTTACCTAATATTCTGAAAATTTTCGACAATATCATAAAATTGTCTTTTATACTTAACAAAAGTATAAGTACAAACTATCAGAAAACAATTCTCGGATCCGATTTGTTATTTCTGAATTTAACAAATTCCTTAATGAAATAATTGATACGAAGGTAAAGATGAAAAATAAATTACTTTTAGGCATCTGTTAAAATTTATATTGCCTTGTTAATATTAAAAGTACCTGTAATCATGGTTTCCTACTAATTCTTAATAAACTTCAGTTGACAAAAAAAAATAAAGGGCACTGAGATAATTTTTGGAAAACCCAAAAAAAATTTGATTTAAAGACCATTTGCAGAACGTGACGTGACATGCAAAAAGTATTACTGGCATATTCTACCTCAGTGCTGGATAAGGCATTAATTTTCTGTTCCCTACTTTGCCAGGAAATCACAGAACCATGCATAATAAAACAGTACCTAGTGTAAGACTATTGATCCGAACTATTACTAGCCCAGTCTACATCAACAAAACCTGTCAGCTCTACATTATCCTTAATGTATGTTAAATAATGTTTTGTTTTTTGTAAATATTTTAATACTCTTTTAGCATAACTAAAATGAGTTTCATTATAATAATTATTAAACTGGCTGAGATAGCTAAGAGAATATAATAAGTCAGGCCTAGTCAAAACAGCTAATTACATAAGGCTTACTATCAGTTTTTGATATAGAATGTTCACTGCACAATTCTCAGCCTTTTTATGTTCATTTTTCATATAATAGGGATATCTATAGTTCTGTAATTTGATATTTAAAAGCTTGATAATAATTGCTCTATATATTCCTGTTATTCTACTGTTGTAGTCTTATATTCTTTGGTCACATTATTTCTAATACCTAAGTAACGTCTAACATGACCTAGGTCTTTCAATTTGAATTCAGAACTTAAAACAGTTTTAAATTTTTCAGTTTCCTTAGTACAGTTTGAAAATATTAAAAAATCATCAACATAGATATTTACAACAATCTTAACATTGTCAGGAAAATTTGTAAATAAGCGTGGTTCAAATCTACTCATTTTAAAATCTAAATTACGCAGTCTTTCACTTTTTCATACCAAACAAAAGAAGATTGCTTTAATCCATATATAGCTCTTTTGTGTTACAAAACCTTCTGGAATTGACATGGAAATATTTTCTTTTAAATATACATTTAAAAATGCAGTTGTCACATTTAGATGTGTAATGTCCATGTCCCACTGGGCACTTAGGGCAAACAACATTCTTAGAGCGGAATGTTTTACGAATGAAAAAAGGTGTTCTCGTAATCTATATGACAACGTTGTGTAAAACCTTTTGACACAAGTCTGGCAGATACCGCACTTTATCATTCACATCAAGTTTTTTATTTAACACCCATTTGAACTGCACAATTGAACCATCGCTTGGTATATCAACAAATTCCCACGCATCATTGTCCTCGAATAATTGGAGCTCCTCTCGCATAGCCTATTTTCACTGATCGCCTTCAGCACATCACATTTTTAATCATGGTTTTGTAGTTTCAATTCGTCGATATCTGTAAATTCCCGGAACATAAAACTGGCACTTCCATATCGTTTTGCGATGGTTAACTCTGATATACACGACGTAATTGTTTCTGGCAAACCTGCTAATAATAATGAACCAATCCCCTCATCGGTTATTGTAAATCCTGTGCCTTTTAATCTCTGAGATGTTTCGATCACTTTGATGATCAGGATCACGTGACGTATGAAGCAATAGAATTGCAATTTTCTTGTCGTAACTAGATTAAATGTCGTAGTAGACTCCAATGACGTTTTTGTTTCCTCAGTATGCACGTACACTCCCGGATCATTCATCAAATGTAATTTTAGCTCAATATTTATTCCTTTTCTACTAATATCAAGTTTGAATTACAATACTCAATAAATGAAAATTAAGGAAACCAAACTAAACGATAAATCTTTTTTTTAATTTATAAATCATGCCTATAACCTATAAAATTGTTGAAGACAGGAATGTCTGCCGCACTAGTAAAATTATCCGCCATTTATTTTGAGCTCGTAAGTAGTCCATTCGGTTTTTCCTGTATTAAAATTAAATCTGAGCACTAAGCTACATTTCAATTTAAGCAAATGTGCAATGGTGATATACTTTTGCTCACGTTTCCTCCTTATGCATGGTTATGCATTGGATGAAACCACCCCCTTATGCAATGGACGAAACCACATTCGAAAAAGTTTCATCTGCAGAATCCACGTAATTTTGGATATTCATCTCATATTTTACAGCCGTGTAGTCGAAACTTATCAGAATGCCTACAAGGTTCCGGGTTTATTATTCGGCATTCCCACGATTTTCATGATATTGAGTGTATCGTTACTTTGTTTAACTCTTTAGTCTGTAGTATTCTTAAAAGGAATGCAGTCATCCGGTCTCCGTATAAAACTACTTATATTTGAGAAAATGTTGAAATTATATTTATTCCGTATTTATTCTCTCAAATTTTATGATGGTCGTAATCGGATACAATTCTCTTCAACTATGACGGTAATTACTTTTGATCAAGCATTTTTTTTTTAAATTAATAAATCATTACGTTGATAGACCCTTGATTTGAAATTTAGTGGCGTTTTATATTAAGAAATAGGTATATAAATAATTCGCTTTTATAAACTTGATTACATTTCATCTTACTACAAGCCTGCTGTTTAATTGTAAATGAAATAAAAAAATACTACTAGGTAGGTTCCACTCACCTTAATGTCAATTGCTATAACATTTATTGCAGGAAGTCGAATATCGACCAAAAATACCAAAATCAGTCTTAACACAAATATTAACAAAGATGTAACATTTTATCCATAATAAACATGTTAAATAAATCGTTATTAATTAAAAAAAATTGGTTTTGATATTAATAAAATTAGATCGATAGTAACAAATGGAAAAACATCATATTTCCCGAGTGTGAGTAATATTTTCTATCTTCTGCCGAGAATACACTAGCCTTAAATAACATACATTTAAACTTCAAGCACTATATGTGATAAAGAATAGTGTAATTCGCGAAAAATAAAGTCATTAAAGGTATTTATGCTTATTAGTATTTCTATTAAAAACGTCAAACTCGAAAGAAAATAACATCTAGATTTTCTACATAAGTAAACCATTGTTTTGATTTTATTGATTTAATATTGTTAATAAAGTGTTTTATTTAGTTAATTTATGGACTTTTTCGATATTTGTCGTTTCAAACAATAAATGGCTGATTAAATTCATAGCTAAATATATACAGCATATCTTTAATATCTAGATGGATACATTTATATAACATTCTTATCCTCTGAAGTTTAAGCTGCTACACAAATTTAGCCAAGTTGTTTTTAAAAAAGCAAGCAACTGACATCAGCGCTCTAACTCTAGCGTTTACGTTTACTCAGAAAAAAAAACAATTTGTCGCGTCCTAAACATATACTTTTTAAAAATATTATTATAAATGTGTTAGTAAGATATTGTGCAAACAAAGCCCCCTTTTGTAATTTAATGTAATAAACAAGTTACTAAATTATATTTCCTATGTATTATTATGTGCTGCGTACTATTTAAATGGGCAGAACAACAGACGGTATTGCATGTATCTGTACATGTATATATGAATGTCAGGATTCCCAGATGTTACTCTCTAAAGCGGGAACACTTGGAGAGATGAGTATCAATATCCTAAGAATCATCTTATCCTTCATGTATCCTCAAGTACGTCACGTCAAGATCGTACACTATGGCAGTTGAGAGTCGCCATTTTGTTACCAAAAATTAAAAACAAATTTGAAAAATTATCAATTCTAACCAAACAAAATTACTTTGAACTTGGCTTTTAACTATTCGGTATAAGAATTAGCATTCGTAATAAAACTCGAAAAAATCAGGAAAAAAAAATGTTTTTTGCACCCAATACACGAATGAAAGTGCTTTGAAGATTACTTCGAAAATATATATAACTTCTATGAAAATGTTGAAAAAAAAATAAATAAAATGATTTATCTGAATTTATCATGAGGGATATCAAATAAATAGTTATTGAAAATTAATTCAAAAATACATATTTTTAGAAATTTGTTTCGAATTTGCTTTCAGAAAATCTATGTAATCGTAGCCGCATGTTTTCCTATAATATACCGGTAAATTTAACTATAATTAAAAAAAAAAAAGAAAATCTGCAAACATACGTTTCGATTAATTGTGTGAATTGAAAATGCTGCAAAATAATGCTTTAAATTTGCTGGCCCCGACAAATATCCAAGTTGTTGACTCCTAGAGTGAATCCTACTGACATTAACTACACGGTGTACCATTGAAAAATGTGGGTAGTAGTAACGTATACTAGACACCATTTTCAATGCAAAATATTCTTGAATTTCACTAAAAATTTACTCCATTTAGTTACACATACTTTAGATTGTTAAGTTAATAGATTTCAATGAGGTTCGCTAATTAACGTAAAGTGAACCAAAATACAATGTCAAAAAAAAGGCTCGCTTTAGCCACAAAGAAAATTATAGAAATCCTACACCGACATTTAATATTAATATACAAATTAAATAATGACAGTAATTAAAACTAAAATTTCCCAGTGAGTGGTTGGATATATGACTACTAAATATATATGACCGTTAGCTAGCTTGCTCCAAAAATTAATGGCCAAATTAAACTATTGACCCGCTTGTAATAAATAAAAAATTGCCATATTGCAAATGTTTTACTTTCAAATATATGAAAGATTAATTTATCATCGCCATATATTTATAATTTTCGTTTAAATGCAGTCTTACATTAGGTCATAAATAAAAGTAAAATAACATTTTACGACCGAAAGCGACTTAAAGCAATGAAAAATGGTATTCTGCAATCATTAATTTGTAAACAAAAATGTTATATCTGATACAATATCTATTCTTGTGAACATCCAGCCACACTGATGCACGACTTCACTATACTCACTAAAATACGCATATCACAAAAGGACAAAATTTTAACAAGCTTGTTTGATTATAAAATATTCCATAAAAAATTATAATTACTTTTGAAATTATACGTTGACTAGTAGTCAGTAATTTACGGATTATATCTTAGTCAGTGATTATACCAAATACGTATGTTTTAGATTTCGCTTTTGCGTAGAATTAATTTTGTCATATATAGGTTGTATGTTTGATACTTTTTGTATGCTCAGGGCTTATTTAAATTTGTTCAATCAATTTGTAAAATATATTGTTAATAATAGTCGAATAAGACTAAGCAGCCAAAGTAAAATCGCACAAATCTCTTTTGTAGACTTAGAATTACAAATGAAAAAACAGGCACTAAATATACAAAATGTTCTCTTTATAAAAGTTCTCGACTGCTTCAAAATCACCGTATATCCAGCAGTATATGTCTGTAATGCATTTCGATTCCGGGTACTCGTGTGTCAGTATTAATTCACCGACATTAATTCATTATTTTATATCCACGTTGAATAGATATGCAAATATGTAGAGTTTCCAATATAACTAGTAATATTAAACATCAAAATATATGTGAAATGAATTTTATTTATTAGATAATTTTAAGTAAATATGAATTTCTGTTAAACTTTCGAAGACGTGTTTATTACTTGAATTATTGTTTCCTGATAAAAGTAAATATGTTTTAAACAAAACAGATTTCAACAGTGAGGAAAATATTACACAATAATGTAAAATATATTATGAATAGAGAATTTGTTTATTTATTGATGTTCATATCTATTTATTGATGTTCCTGCTTATAAAAAGATTACACAAAGAAGACAATAACATAAAAGAAAACACGTTGAGATTATATTATTAAAACCAGAGTGAAAATATTCAATTAAGTTCGCAAGCGGACATTTGTATGTGACATATTAAATAATATATGCACATTAGATTTAACACAGTAACGGAACTACCAATTTTATACATTTTTGTAAGAATTTATTTAGTAAAGAATGAATTTATTTAATTTGAAACGATCCAAAGTTGTACAAATTGTTTCTAATATATACTCATTTTAAATATATTTTGTTAACTATTTCATCTTACTGTCCATTCATCTGATCTCTCGTAATCCAATATTCCAAATAGCTCCATATAAGTGAACAACACTATAAGGTCGTTCAGCCATACGCCCTACTCAGACAACACTTGTAACAAATTAAGCTAATCGAAAGCTCATATCGATCACTCGAGCTTTCAAACACAAGGAAAAGTTGACGCTAACACGTAAAGGAGGCCGCTGGACTAGAGGATACTGATCTTTAATTAAAGTAGTCTAGAAGGTACAAAGGTGGTCCACAAAATAGAGGGTGAACTTCGTCTATGTTGAGAGAGGTCATTGCTGTTTAAAGGGTCATTGCGGGCTTGGGGTAAACATTTATAACGTGTGTTTTAAAATTCAAGCTAAATGAGTTTAATAAGGGAGTGGAATGGTTAAAGACAACTTTTAAGAAATATTCGATGTAAAAAGAAAAAAAACAGCCAAGTGCGAGTGGAACTCACACACGAAGAAGTCCGTACCACTGCACAATATTAAGACTAATTCTTTGGTCAATAATAAGATAGATGCAATAGCGAAACAATATTTGTAAAAATCTTAAAATAATTGGCTAATTACATCTGCCATGCATTGTTTTGTAACAAGATACTGGTAATATATTTTAAGTTATTTAATATTTAAACAGAAATAATAATTTATAACTTAGAGCTAACCGGCTTACCGTTCGATATTACTGCGTCCCATTCGACCACGCGACCTACCCCGCACTGGCGCAGGACCCGCACAAGGCAGCGAGCGCTGCCAGACAGACGGACAGGCGGACAGCGGAGGCTTAGTAATTGGGTCCTGTTAGAACCCTCTGGGTACTGAAACCTAAATAAGGTAGAGAAATTATAACAAAATTTACAACTTTATTCGAAAATGAATAATTTGCTTACTTTATTTAAAATATAACCCAAAAATATTTTTTAAACGTGACAGAAAAGCATGTCTATTTGTTTAATAAGTAAGTTTAAAAAAAATTACTTCTCCCTTCGCCCTTTTGAAGACTTTCTTTTTAATTATTCTATTCGGCAATTCTGACAAACGTAAGAAATGTGGCAATGTTGCATGATTACTCTTCTTAGCGATCGATAGTGAATTTGACTTGTCTAACTATCTCTTTCAATTACATACTTGGACATAAAAAGGATAAAAAAAGAAAAGGATATCAAAATTAATTGTAAGGCCAACTTTGTTTATATTTCGTAAATCAAAATTATTTCCATTTAAAAATCTTTAACATTCATTATTCCCTTAAATATTAAAGACTATGAAAAATATTATTATCGATTTTTAAAGTAAACTTGCGGTATAACTATTAATACGGTATTCTTGTCATTTGTCGTTTAGATAAATCATTATTCGCTTCTTGTTAATAATATAATATCAATGTTAATTGCTTATTTCAAATTCAATCCTTATAGATTATTTATTATGGCAACCCTCACACATCTCTTCTCGTTAGAATATTTTGGACAGTTTAGTTTTGACATAACAGTTGATTCGGTTTAATGCGCGTCGCTGGTTACTATTCAGTGATTTGTCATTTCTGGTGTCAAGCAGGTGGAAATACAAATATATAGTTTTTAGAGCTGGTAGAATATGATATTAGTATACGCCGAATGACATTAAAATAGCATTAAGAATGTACGTCGAACATTATCCGACAACCAAGTCTAATTATTATCAATGCAATACAGGATGAACTTACCGTCATTCCAGTGATTTTAGGTAATACTTCTTCAACAATATCGATAAATATCTAAGAAATTGTGTTAATTCATTTTGAAATGGAGCAAATTTCGAATACCAGACGCACAGCGTAGATAATTTAAGTTAAAATTATTATCGTCGGTTGCAAAAATGCGATGAGTACGGGAAAGACACTTAACGCGGAAACGGAACATAAAATTTAGGTAATCGTAAATATATTCTAAAACGAAATAATTTGTATTGTAATTACTTTTCGTTTCCCAGTTTTTTGAAACGCGTAAGTGACGTTTCATTTTCACACTTGACAGTTTGCTAAGTTTGCAATAAGGGTGCCACATTTCCAAACTGATATTTAGTATAAATTTTATAGGGTGTTAATTTAAACATACTTATGATTTCATACAAAATTTAAACTTCATTTACTTTATAAAGTAGGCGACAAATTTAAAAAGAAATAACATAATGTCGGATTACACATGTTTAATGGGACAAGTATTTCAAGTGACGTAGTTTTCTGAATTTACAAACTTTATATCAGTCAAATACACGTCTGAATGACGAATTTTATAGTTTTTGATTGTCTAAATCTCTTTTTTTCATAATGATGAGGAAAGATATATGAGTGACATATTTCATTTAAAAGTATTTTGTTTAAAAAATTTAAAATGTCTGTTTATTTTTAATATAAAGCCATGTTCTGGGTGGAGCTTAATAAAGTGTTGTACAATGTTATCTATGCATTTAGATTAGATTGTGTGCATATTGCTATAGTGCGGTGATGCGGCTAGTATAAGTTTATTCGTTTTGTTTATAATAATGAAAAGACTTGTGTAATTTTTTACGTTTATATTAAATAATTAAAATATTTTAGCATGATATCCATAGAATACTAACGTGCATTGGAAGAACTAATAATTTTATAAATTTATTCATTTATATAGCATTTTTTGTCGTAAATGCTATATTTATCTCAAAGTTTGATAGAACCTCGTTTCGGTTTGCCAAAATTAAGTCCAGATTTTCAGACAAAATGATTCCAGATTTACAACATATATATAGCAAAGTAGTACCTACTTTGCTATTTTGATAATTTTTTACCATAATTCTACAATAAATATAATATGCTAAACATGAGATTTAAATATCTACCCTGCTATTATCTAATTGATAAAGGTAGTTGTTAATAATATACTAATAAAATTAAATTAAAGCCGATCGACAAAACGAAAGTGTTATTTCGAGTGATTTTTAGGTCGAATATCCTACTAGTGAACCAATGAATGGGACGACCGCAGGCAATTCGAACCCTGGAACTAATGAATTATTAATATAAAAGAATTTTTTTTTTTAAATGATCGTTGATCGAATAAATTAGTACAAATGAATGAATGATACATGCCTACCTGTCATCTATTTCACCCGTGCACTGATATATTATACGCCAGCTTTTGCCTGCATTTTGGCACTCGAATATTTTTCTAATTTGACGACTGGATTTTTCTCCAGTAATACGGTTTGCTTTTCAAAAATACCGTTTAACTCGAACTTTAATTCGCTTCAGTAGTCTCAAAAAATTATATTTACTACTTTTAAGCCTGTACCCTCGGTTATATTATCTGAATGCTGAAAATTTAACTTTCCTGAAAAATGTTTCCCCAAAGTAGCACCTTGCATTTTAATTTACATCGCAAGCATTAATTTAGTGAGAATTTTATTTCAATCGCTCCATAAATATTTACGTGATGCTTAAACATACAAAGAGATAAACAAAAGGCAGGCAGAAAAAGGTATTCCTTAGAAAAAAATAAAAAGCAGAAAAGGTGGCCTAAATTTTAATTTAAATCTCACAGATTCTACAATTAAATTTCCATTCAAGTCAGTTTAGTAATTTTTGCGTGAACTGAAGTAAATGGAAGGACAGATACATAAATCTCGTAAAAAGTATGTTTTGTGTTCGAAGTAACCTAAATAATGTGTTCCACTAATTTATAAAAAGGCACCACTGGGCCGGCACATCTCTGTTATAATTATATAATAGTAATAAATGACACGGCATATTCAAAGCAGGTTCAAAATATTTTCGAACTCAGAACGCTGGGCAATTCCATTTCATATCGCTCATTTACTAATCCATTCGTTAACCGAACGTTAACAACGCTGCACTCCAAGCACTGAATATGTGCACTAGTAACGAAATCCATTGTCTTGTAATTTTAATTCTACATCATCCAACATTCACACGAAAGGATCGTCAACGAACGACTGAATCATCGTTTATTGGAAGATACTAATCGCAATGAGCATGCCTTGGTGCGTCACTCTACGTACGTCTGTCTATTATTGATGTACGCTACTAAATAAAAGGAGTAAGCTAACAGGCTTTATTTAAGCCATCGTGGATATTTAAGGCGACTGAAATGAGGAAAAAAAATATTTATTATTTATGTAATATTAAGAACATAAAGCCATACGATGATTGTTCTAGACGAATTTTAAGAAAGATGTCGATCTTAAAATAATATAGCCTATAATATAGTGATTTAGACACAGGATTTCCCACAAGTATATGACTAATTATTTCACATCATTCGTTACAAGCATTTTATATCATAAAATGGAGTCGATTAAAAAAAGACTACACCATTGAAATTACCGTGAAGTATTTAAATGTTATTAAGTGATTTCTTTACTCATATTTACATTTTTAATTCAAACGCCGACATTGCTTTATCTCTTTTTAGCCCCGTCGGATGTATTTTTCCTCGTAAATTGCAATTTTATTAAATTTGGCACACAATAATTATTTACAGAAAACAGATAAGATTTTACAATTACAATTTGTTTTATCCGGTAGCATATCGTTAACACTTGATTTAATAAAATAAAAATGAAATTCCACTTGAATTATCTGTCGTACATATTTAAGGGTTAAAAGGCGAAAACATAAACATATTCTACAACGGAATAAATTAATAATTATTAAAAAGCAATAAATTAAATTGTTCCAACAAACCCTTTGCATTTCCGCGACTCAATTTGCGCCGAATAAGAGTCATAATGGAGGGACCAAAATGGTTTTATTTTATTATCAAATTGCGTGTCCTCGAGCGAAGAGCTTTCAATATATTTCGGTCGGGCAATTTTTTATTATTCCGTACGTATGACTGAACGATATAATATGATGAAACCTATATTTATAATAAGTGTACGAAAATTATGTCCATATGAAACAGATTTAAGTTATTAATTTATTGAAAAGGGAAAAAGTAATTTATTTCTGCACGGAATACATGGGACATTTGAGTATTTCAAAAATACAAGTCGGTGCAATACAAAATTGTAACTTTCATTTTTATATGAACCTTATTTGGTGTTATACAGTATTTATAAGACTGATCCAAAGCATATCACAGGCATAAGACATCATTTACAATCAACTTACATAAGTATTGAAATAAAAATGTAATTTCAAATTATAAACATTATCGCAGGGAATAAATTATATACATTACATAATATAAAATTGGTCATTCACAATAAAAGCTTATCACTCCAAAAGAATGAGATTCCAAATAAGCAGAACCGCCTCTTACCGTGATCAATTGGAGCGAAGGAAAAAAAATTGCTACGTAGTTTTTCTCGTCTAATATTTAAATTTGACTTTTAAGTTGCAGCAGCACAGCTTATAAAGATTTCATAAATAAAGGTCATGGTCTGATTGAACATATTTTTACTTTAATTTTTGTCAAATTTATACCACATGTAATACAACGAAACGTAGGTCGTGGTGAACAACTTAAAGAAACTAGAAATAATACTACATCACGTACTTTCATTTAATTGATTTGAATAATTTAAGTGGACGACGCATCACCATATGTGATATGTTGAAAGTTCTTCGGATTTGTTGCTACTCATTTCGAGAAAAAGAGTAATAAATTATGTTTTTACTTTTTAATTGTAAAAGCTTGGCAGGTCCAATGCTGTTGGGAATGAGTTAAAAGAATATAACTACTTTAAAGTTTTCATAGATTGACAGTGTCTTTGTATAAATTTGTTTTCATTTAAACAGGGACATTGAAAGACCCCAAATAGCATTTGGCGCGTTTAAAGATTTTTCTTATGAAATTAAACTTTCAGTGGCACCATTTTTTCTAAAGAGCATTTAGCGAAGCCTATAAATAAATATCGGACCGTTCTTAAATAAGCCCCGGTGACTACATGAATTACGTTCAAAAGAATAGTGTAATCTAGCAAAGAGACGTGTTCCGATGATCACGAACTCTGCACGTATCGTTGTGGTGTAAGTCGATAAGCAGGTGGTAGTCGAAATATGAGTATGCTATGGTTAGTAAATGTCAGCTGCGCATTAAGTCCTACCCTCAAGTCTACGATTACCGATCGTTCAATTTAATAAATCAATATAAGTGGCAATAAGGGTGGCCAATATACTTTTATAACTCAATACTAAGTATTTTTAAGGATTAATCTGCAGTTCATTACTATACTTGGCCAAAGGATATGTGCATAATGTACTAAATTATAGCGGTATGTACGTAGAAATTATATAACAGTATAAAACAAATAGAAATATACTCGCTTCATACGAACTTTTCGAGAAGTCATTTCTCGTACTGCATAACTTGTACGATGTTGATAGTATCATAGCCACTTATTTTCTTTAATAAAAGTATTTTCTGTTTTAAAACGGCTGTTCTATGACGTGACTCAAAATCCTTTACATAAATATGAAAAAATAAATTAAAAAATGTTATCAAACTTAAACGGAAACGACATTGATACTGAAACGTAAGGGCTGCAAATTACATTTCTATTTATTCTTTATACAATAAAGCAAAATAAATTTCATCAAACGTCCAATTAATGCCTACAAAGCTCCAAAAATATTATGAAGTTTGCTTATCTTCCTAAATATGGGCGCTGTTTTGATGATTCTTTTTTAATGTGAGTATTACTAGGAAACATCGCTTGGGGAACACTTTGTATATATAAGCCAGTATGAGTATTAATGGTAACCTGCGGTGTGCAATTTTGGCAGAAATTGGCAATCAGTCCATAAGTACAATAAAGGTAAAATACGATGTACCTCAATATTAGGACTGAATATAATTTTATACTTTTTTTAATAATAAAACTTTTTCTACTTTTTGTGATAAGAACTCAAGATTTAAAATTACTTACAATTGGAAGGTTTTTTCCTATTAATGCGAAATTTGGTTTATTTGTTAGTTTTTCCCTTCATTTATAATCTAATATTTCTACAACCAAACAACAAAGTGCTATCAAAGGATATAGGACAAAAATGATGCTTTTCATTTAATACTCGGTCAATGAAATAACATTCAATTTAAATTATAGATTTTTAAGGAAGAAAATATCACAACTAGTCTCATTAAACAGTCTGTAAATAAAGTTGGCAACTATAACTAACTAAAATAGCCTCGGAATAGTAAATTATTAATTATTTGAATACTCATAATGTTCAATAAATGAAATCATTTGTTAAAGAAAGTAGTCTGGACAAACATTTATTTTCGTTTTGTGCCTTCTTCATCATTACCGTTACTTGACAAACCTGCTGTTGTATCTTTTAGCATAGAAGACTATGAAAGACTTGGTTTCTTGAGTAACACTTGACCCTACCTGGAATTGTCAATGCCATTTAACAAGAGGTATGTGGCTTTGGGTTATTTGTATCTAAATGTTTAAGGTTTTAGAGCTTGTATGCTGGGGTCGCAACTGTACTTGGTTATGGACTCGTCATCACCATGCATATAATATAAGGGGCTCATTCTTGTATTGCTCCTGTGTGTGTGAATCAGCGTTGTTTAGTTGTTATATTACAATTGTTAAAAGATTAAGAAGAAGAAGAGTTACTCTTCCAAAGATAAGCTTGCCTTATTTTATTTTTTTTTCTTGAGGAAAAATGGAAATAAACTACCCTAATAATAAGCTATTTTATGAGAGATTACATTCTTTCTGAAATAAAATTATCTTCCATATTTTTGGATCTAGATGGATGAAATAATGTAAAATACATTTGAAATTAAAGAAATTAATCATGAAATCCACGTAGAACGAACGAACATCATGTGACTGGAAGAAAGTAACAAATGAACAAGTGACTGGTAAACATGGATCAGATATAATTGGAGCTACAATTTCTCATAAGTTTTATTAAAGGTTAACTGGATCAAAGTCATTCGAAAAGTCTTTGTAAAAAGTATATATTTTTAAAATATTCATGAATATGAACAATTAATTCATTTATAAACCATCTATCATACATGATCAAAAAAGTAGCGTGATTAAAAAAATTAACCAATTTAAATAATAATCAATTCAATATTAGGTGTTATTATTGTTTAATATTTATTATTTCTATTAGAAAAGGCACCGAGAAATATAATTTTGCCGTACTCCAGTCCCCGTTGCTTAGACAACTTTAGCTACCAGTTCACTAGCATCGTTCCCATAGTGCAACGCAAACCACTCATCCAATATACAGCGAAATGAGTTTTAAAACTAGACGCTCGAGTAGATTGTTTAATGAACTTTATCCATCTCCATTGCAATACTTTATTCATATTCACTTTTTATAGAAAGTAGATATACTGCTATATCACATTTAATTGTGAATAAAGAATTTTTACAAAATTAACGCCATATATATTAAAAAAATGAGGAACTCAATTCCACAGGTGCCAATTAATATATGCCCTCATTTTAAATTATTGATTATTTGGTGAAATTAATATTTAATTTGTTATTATTTTAACATGTAGAACATATTCCAATATATCAAACATAAGAATATTGAATCATATATAGTATTCAAAATCATTACCATTTCTTAAGTCAACAAGTCATCGCATAAACTTCGTCAGCGTAAACTTCCTCGGTTTATTTCTGTGCAATATTTAAAGACAATTCCTCTCCTTCAGTTTTTGTTCTACACTTCAACATTAAATTAACTGAAACATAATTTGGGTTATGTAAAATAACTAAAACCTAGAGGTTTTAGTTATTACATATAGTCGTTTGTTATTGTATTAGTTGGTTGACACAGTATTAGTATTAGTTATCCACAGTATCTTATTTATTGGTCCTGAATATATTTCTGAATGTAAATGAAGAAGGAACTGACACAATTTGTTCTAATAAGGTGTTACTAGTTGTCGTGTAAACAGAGGATAACTTTATTTTTTGGAGGCAACTCATCCATTTCCAACCTAATTGTGGAGTTATTAATTAAACCAATGAATAATAGAACGGACTTTCCAGAAGTGTTTATCGTCTTTAGTGAAAGTGGCTCACTATCGGTCATAAGAATTAAGACATAATATTTAATATACTCTTTCATGTACAAAATATACAAAGAGGAGTCCAAAAGTCTGTGCAGAATAAATTTATTCATAAAACAAAATATATATATATATATATATATATATATATACATATATATATAATTTTTTTAAAATTTTTTTTTATATTATGTTCTTATTAAATCTTCTTAAGTTTTTTTATATTATGTTCTTAGTTAAGTCGTCGAAAATTAGTATTACTGCCATATTTGCATACTTATGCAAATATTGTATATGATCAAATGTGAACGACAAAATTGGTTATGGGAAAATTATGCTTTTCTTCATTATCATAAATTATCATTTAAATTAGCTAATTTTCGCACATTAATAAAATTTATTACGCAATTACTCATCAGATTTGTTTTTTGTATTACTTTGTTTTCATCGCAGGAAATATTCAGTTTCTTAAGCACAAAAGCAGCTTTTCTCAGAGTGCCGCTAAATGATGCAGGTGTCGTTGATTTTCACAAGTATGCCACTTTTTCATCAAATTACCAAATACAAACCAGATCTGCGCGATATCGAAGTTAAATTTTTTTTTTAATTGACACAGAAAAAAATAAAAAACTTGTTAAATATGGACGCAATTCGTACTATGAAGTTCCGTACAAATTTAGTCGTTATAAATATCGTTGTCACGTGTCGGGTAAAATAAATATTAATTACAAATGCACCAAAATGATATATAGATATAAATGCATAAATATCACGAGATTCTGGATTATGAAGATCTTTTTTTTGGACCATCATTGAATGAACCATCTTGAACTGTTGTATCCAGTTGCGAGTAGCATATATCTAGATACATGTCATGTGAAGCATCCGATTTTTACAAACTATTTATAAAATATATTTCTCTCTTAACCTAACTTGCCTAGTGGCAATTGTATTGTTTGTAATAGAGTACAGTAACACAAGGCATAATTATATGAATAGACACTCATATCACCTGGTTCTGACATATTCCTGGCATTATCGCTTTTCAACAAATTTAGGATCAGATTAGGTCTTTTCTAGTAGTTTTTCTTCTTCTGCTTCCTCACTTCTGCTTACGTGGTATAATATGAAATAGTTGTTATCGTGTTCTATTTTTTGGGTATCTACATTTTATTAATATTTAATAAAATAAGCAACAGAATCAATTAAATATAGAAGTTTATTTAATATTTTTCAAGCGAATGTTTAACAAATTTCACATTAAATTAATTCATCTATAAAATGGTTTTCAAAAAGACTATTGACTTCTACTTCATGTATTAATTGCTTTTTGATTTAAGTTAATTAAAAAAATAGATTATAACTGATTGATGACTTATGAAAAAGTTGCATATTTATGCAAATCAGCAGGGGCAGCATTGTTTAGCGACATACGGAGAAAAGTTTTTTATTATTGAAAAACTGATATTTTCCTGGAAAAAATTTCAATTCTGTGAATTATTTAAGATATCCAAGAGAAGCGTAATGACCATGAATGAGGAATCAATAAGATAAATTTTCACGTTTGTATGATATATAATATTTACGTAAGTATGTGAATATGGTGTTAATTGTCAATGTTTGAAGACATGAGACTGTGAGGACATAACATACAAATTTTGGAGACTTAAAAATATTTAAATAAGTGAGAACAATTATTCAACTATTTTTAAGTTGATCAGGATAGGTAACCCTCCGTTCATATCTTCAAAATGATCTTGCATAAAATTCTAAAAAAGATAGTTCTGAAATCCTGATAATATCTTCTTTCAGTTAAACAAAACAATCGACAATTTCTTTACTTAATCTTATGAATCATGTGATGCATAATATTATTTAAAAAAGAAATTGTTGATTCCTGTTTTGTCCCTCATAATATTGCAACATAAATATTTTTGAGTGCTACGATTGAGAAAAATATGAATTAATGTTTGTTACTATGTCAAATTTCAAGGTTTATGGCAAACAATTTACAAAAAAAAATCCAATGGACATTATCACAAATATCTCTAATAATATATTTGTCATATTTACTGACTGACGTAAATATGGGTTAAAATGAGTTATTTATGTCGAATTTCATGTTTTCACGACAACATTTTTCTGAGGAAAATGGCTGTTACATGTACAGACGAATGGATACGGTAATGATCTTGGCAAGGGTTTCATTATTCTTTTTAACTACAAAACCGTAAAAAGATAAAGTTAAATTAATTAAATGTCATGTACAAATGCTCATAATTGCTCTTTTTTTATATTTATGACTTTAAAAACTAAAATAAGCAGTCACGTATGAAATTATGAACATTATATTGGGCTGGCAAATCAATAATGACTCCCTTTGAAACATGTCATTAGTTTTTTATTCGAAGTCAAGAATTAGTCATTAAAAGTATCTAATACTTGCTACCATCTATCTTACAATGAAAGGATACCGCGTATTTGGAACTCGGCCGGTTATCCTTTGAAGAAATTGGTTAGGGCGCTTTTAAGATTGTTAAAAACGGAAAATCGCTCATGGCGTAAAACTTTTTTGAATGAACGGATTAGGGATCACTTTTAAAAAAATTTGCAATAAAGTATCTACTAAGATAAAGACCTAAATTAATGTTGGAAAATCTTGTGAACATTTACTTTTAATATACCCTGTCCTTTTATTAGTAAAAATGGGGATGAAAATTTTTTTCGAGCATCCTAGTAAGTGGGTTATCATTGAAAGATTTTTTTTAAAATTAAATTGAGGTCTCATTTGCTATATTCTACTTTAAGCGTCCTTTTCGGAATATTAAACTTCAAATTGACAGACAATCTACCCCGTATTTTTTGTTTTTTTTGCTTTCCCAATTAGGCCAATATCCCAAATACGAATTCCAAAAAGTAACAAAACTTTAAAAACTATTAATGGATAAATACTTAAATCGTAATTAAATTTACTTTGGTTAATTTCATTAACAATTTCAAAGGATATACTCAAGAAAAAACTACTTTATGCATATTCCGACAAGTAATTAACCAATTTCTTATATTCTCAACCAAAGTTCTATACAAGACAGTGTATTTTTAGTTCGTGAAGCAAATTTCCACCATTCAATTGGATTGGGCCTCTTTGATGCATTGCATATTAGCCAACCCAATATTTTTAAAACACACGTGTTAATATGGACCAGATTCCTTTACTGAAGCCGATAAAAACGCTAATAAATACCACTTTATGCAGATAGGATTTTGTCCATATAAATTATGCGTGTGGTAAGTGGACAGAGAATATTATAAACTAGCTGTGATTACGAAATCCTTCGCATGTAATTAGGATTTTTTCCCCTTATATATTGCTCATGGGTAGATACTATTACTGTACCAAATTTCATCAAAATCCGTCTGGTAGATTTTGCGTGATACCCGTACAAATTAACATAGAGACAGGCAGAAAAGAAATCTAAAAAACTTTATTATAATTCTATGGGCTAAATCAAGCCCTTTTTTGAAATATTTGTTGCAATACAGCATTACTAATTTGAAAAGGAGAAATAAACATAATGTATATATATATATATATATATATATATATATATATATATATATATATATATATAATATATATATACATTTCACCGTCCCCAAGTGTCCTTAGCAAAGTATATTGAATTATAATATTTATTTCTCCATATCTTGCAAACACCATACAACAGTTTTTTTCTCGATCAGAGAAACAAAGAAGCTCTGATCGAGAAAAAAAACGAAAATTATAAGAAAGAGCAAAAAGGGAACTAAAAATCAAGCCTGAAAAAGGCAACAAGGAAAATCGAAGTAAAATCGGTTAATGTAAAAAACACTAGGAAGAGAGTATTTCAAGACAAGGACAAAAGTGATAGTACGTCGAGCTCAGAAATAGAAATGAAGGACCTGCGTAAAGATGAAGATGCTGATGCTGATGAGCACTTGGATAATAAACGTATATTCTGTCACGATTATTGACAAAATAACGGACTTTAGTGTAGGTGTACCCTGGTCTCTGGGCTCACGCTGATTACTCCCGGTATGACTCTCCTGAGGGCGTTCATAAAACGCCACGAAAAAACATTTTTCTTAAGTTTCTGAAAGCACCGTAAATATTATATCTTATCGATACTCAAAGTTCAATTAGAAAAAAATTAATAAATCAATATTGATTAATAGCTAATTAGAGATTGTTTCTCTTTAAGTGACCGGTAATACACATTCTTACCCTATATATATATATATATATATATATATATATATATATATTATATATATATATATATGTATAGATATATATGTGTATATATATATATATATATATATATATATATATATATATATATTTATACATGCTGTTATAGTTTGATGAACAAGCATCATAAAAAGGTTATACTTTAATTCAATACTGAGTGTTTCAGAAAAGAACTGAGTACAATTTTGAGATTCATAAAACGCCACCAAAAAACATTTTTCTTAAGTTTCTGAAAGCACCGTAAATATTATATCTTATCGATATAGTTACTGATAACTAACACAAGTTTATGTTTTCCGTAGTAACGTGTAACTTAGGCAATACCGGATTAATTATTATAATTATTATTATACATTTACTAGACAAAAGTCACTACGTTATACAATCCTTGTAAGTTGACTTCGTGACATAAACAAGAAAAACGTAAAAATATCTACAAAAAAACATTAAGTGACAAACAAAATTAATCTAGTAATAGATTATAGAATTAAAAACACTTGCTTTTTCAAACTTTATAGCGAATTTCACGAATTATTAACTCCTCCTTCAATTGCCTTTTCAATCTGTTTCTGTTTGCTGAATTGCAAATAATAAATAACACTTTGTTTCTTAAAGATATTGTTTTGACGCAAATACCTAATTTAGCTGTAAGTAAATTAACATTAATTGAATTGTAATGTGTTTAAATAAAGCTTCTTTGAAAAATTGGCACATGAAGTTAAATTAAAATTTTATAAAAACTTAACTATAATGTAATATTAAATACCTAATTTAGCTGTAGGTAAATTAACATTAACTGAATTGTAATATATTTAAATGAAGCTTCTTTAAAAAATCGGTACATGAAGTAAAATTAAAATTTTAAGAAAAACTTAACCAAAATGTAATAATTACATTTTGGTATAAATAGACTGAAGTTCGAAAAATAAAATAAAATAAATTCTTTCAATTTCGTACAATTGTGTAACCATATTTACTGCGATATTTATCAAGCTTGAATGGATCCAGTTAAGAAAAAAAACAATTCTATTAATTAATCGGTGATTAATAATAATTTCTTTATGGTTCTGTCATGCGTTTTCTGAGTCCAACAATAAAAGCAAGATTTAATTTTGGATTAAAATAAAATTAGTATTAATGATATCGGACTAAAAATTTTCCGACAAACTTTGCTTTCAACACTGACACATTTCTTCAGACATGTGTCTTTGTTAAGCATAATAAAATGTCAAATTTGGGAACGTGTTTATCATATTATATGTACCTAATACTTTTGTTCGTCTACTATCATCGTATAAAACTATTACCTAATATTACATACTAAAGGGACAGAGAATTTAAAGGTGTACATTATTAATTTATAACATAATTAGGAAGAAAATATTTCAGAAGTAGTCGAACTCGCTCTATGAGGATTTCGTGCATATTAAGGCACTTATAAACATTTAAATATACATAGTATTTCTATTAAACTATTTACTACTAAATAGTACAAATAGTCTAATAGTAAAACGACTGTGACATTTAGACGGACATAATCGGGGTGAAACTACAAGGATTTCTTGGCTGAGAAATTCGCGGAGCATAGCAAAGATTAGATTTTGAGACGACCTTTTCAGTAAAGTGCGATTTTCTATCATGATAAAATTAGGCAACAATTAAAAAATCGCGTCACAAATTTGCCAGATTCGTGACAGGTAGGCTGACATGAAACACTTATCTAATAAGCGACTTACGCGAAATTATACTATGCAGTTAGTTTACTCACTCAGGTTTGACCAGCAATCTATATAAATATTTTGCTAATAAAAAATATTATGCAATAATTCATATTAATAGTATTTAGTGTTAAATTTCAAAATGTAATTCGATCTTCGTCACCATTATTACTCCATGTAAAAGAGGGACGGATATTTAAGGGAAGTAGAAAATAAAGGAAGCCTGATCAACATTAACAAACTCTAATGAGAAAAAATTGCAAGTCATAATCTTCGCTTTTCCTTCCTTATTATTAACAATTATAATTAAATGTTAAGTTACAAATATTTCTTAACGAAATAATACTTCCCTTGTTCGCTGATTTGATCATTCAAATTAACCTGAATTTGTAAAAATTATTCCATAAATTTGAAAAAAAAACGCGCGGGCATCGGCCAGGTGAGATTTTGAAGAAACCTTACCTATTCAACGGTGTGGCATATCCTATTTGAATCTTTAAATCAGACAACGAACACGCCAAAAACAATCACCAGACGAATTTATCTGAGGGAGGGAGAAACAATCAAATATTCCTCTGTCTGCGTTTACCCACATCAGCTTTACCTATACTCTCCCCTATGTAGTTTAGTTTTATGTAAATACATTTTCATAATATTAACTCTAGAGCTTTTGCGAATAATATTTGAGTAATTACATTATCTTTAAGTATTAACATCATTATGGATAAATTAAATTATCAAAAATTGTGATATATAAAACTCTTTATGACTGCATTTTATTATTAATATATTTATTCAAGAAAATTCTTTGTAAATTATTAATAATTCTACATAAATTGTTTTTTTAAGAGCTCGGAGCTCAATAAATAGGAAACAAAAAAATGTGTATTTTTTCCACCGCTTTAACTTGATAAATTATATATATATATATATATATATATATATATGTATATATATATATATGTGTGTGTGTGTTTGTGTGTGTGTGTGTGTACTATGTATGTGTGTGCGTGTGTGTCCAATGGATAGATATTGTCTTTCCTCTATATATAGAAATTAATAATCTTGAAAACCATCGTATTCAAACATTCTCTATTTTGAAAATATACCGAAATTTTATGTCATCCTGATGCGAGTTAATGAATAAATAATCCAAAACAAACGGCAAAGATATGCCCACTCATCTTCTAAGATAACAAATCAATGAATCTACGTACTTATATGAACTTTTACCTGAATGGCGACTTTTTTAAGTAATTAGTTCGAAAACACAAGTTGAAAATTCACTGTATTATCGTCAATATACACATAAAAAAATACGGGTCACAGACGAAAGTGCAATAATTACAAAAGGAAGTAAAATATATAACTCTTCCTATTCTGTATCTTGGACGAAAAACTTTAATGCATAAAACAATAAACCGACTGTCTTTAAAAAAAGATGAACAAGTGTTATCATTCAACAAAACTGCTAGTACATAATACGATTGCAAACGTTGATTTACAGAAGATGGTTCTGAAAACAATTGCGAATGGTACCAAGGACAACATTCAAAACCATCTAATATAGTAATTTGGACATCCATTACGTCTCTAAATTAAGGGTTGTTCTCTGTAAATATCTGTCCGTACAGTATATATTTGAAATATATATAATGTCTAAATTAATACCTGTTGTGCACTAATAAACTTAAAACAAATTAACCTACAACGACGTAATGTAAACTAGCTCGCAACGATTATTTTACATATCTGTTAGATTAAATAAATTTTTGACATAATATAATACTAAAATCTATATTTTTAAAAAAACATCATATTCTACTGCTTTAATTGCATAATATTAGACCCAAAGGCAGAATTAGTGCAGGCGAGTACGTGAATAAAAACGAAAGAGAGTCAGTACGCAATTTGCATTTTTAACTTTAGTTTGGGTAATTCAGTGTCGGGGCGAATGACGCCATTTGACGACAATATGCAGAGTGTATTTTATTTATTTTCATCCAGTTTCAATGTTTGCATACATATTTATAGTGCTTGAAAAATAGCAGGGCTGTGTCTCCATTTTTACTGTACTATTTTGTATTTGGACATGATGAACGAGAATATAATCATATATGTCTACATATATTGAACTTTTAGCTTTTATTGAATGTAATATTTATTACCGACATGTTTTCATTCTTCAACACGTGGAATATAAATCTTGATTTTATGTTTATAGAATTCAAAAAAATATATTGTCGAAATAATTGTATATATATATATATATATATATATATATATATATATATATAATGTAAGTAGGTTATAAAAACAAAAACCGCATAAGAAAAAATATAAACGAAAAATAACACATCACTTAGACTTAGGGAGTTACTGAAAATTACAAAACTTTTTTTTTTTAAATGTGTATTTAAAAAAATATTTTCAAAATTTATTCACCTCCATAACAGTATTCGTTAGCGTTTTTTTCCATTGGTCAAAACAACTTTTAAACTTGTATTATTTATTGTGCCGGAAGAAAAAAATTGGTCGTTGCAGACCAGCGACTTTTTTTGCCTCTTCTACGTCTTGAAAATACGTTCTTTTTGTTTTCATATAAGTAAATAAAAATAATTTGCAGTTGTCATTTTGATTTTCTGTTCGTCAAAATACACACGAGGGAGGAATTGTTCTGGGACTCCTTTCATTTTCACATTTTTATTTTCATCATGTTGGTAATTGCAAAAGCGGCAAACACTTCAAATGGCAGTGACGAAAATAAATCATACCCACATTCAGATATTTCATCAAGGATAATTTTTGGACCTGGCCAGCCTGACCAAAGCGACGTCTAAAAAAAGCGACTAGCGGAAGAAAGAAGGATTCGCGCTTCGCCAACTGCTACAAGGCTTTTCTCGTCATTTTTAATACCCCGTCATACAACGCTTCTTTTCTGTCAATCTAGTGATACGAGAATTATTTTTTAGCTATATTTGGATACCAATAGCCTTATATATTATTCTACATATAACCATTTGCCACATTACTAACCTGACTAAAGATCGAAATCCCATAAATAAATAAACCAGACTATAAAGTCCAATGGAACAGGCTACAAAGTCCGTAGTTAAAGATTTGTGCAAAACATGCGCCAATTATTTACGTCAATTAGTCGTTCACTCTATAGTTAAAATCTAGGAATTAGTCCATTTTCAACTTGGTATCCCCAGATAAAATATAAAATTATTTGTGTGGTCATAAGTTATCGTAAGATCATTTATCCCAAAAATCTTTAAACTTTGTTCGAAAATACACTATGAATAATAATTCACATTTGACAAATTCAGTCTATACGGAGGTATAAATTCAGTCTATATTCAGATTATAGAAATATTTATTACTTAGACAGTACCTGAACAGTGTTTTGTTAACTATTTTGTTTTTGGAAAATGTAATAATTTTTTCCGAATACTAGATTTCAAATCAACACGATCTTGCGTTCTATTTAAGATTCTTAGAATCCTCTTAATTCATAATAACTTTCTTAAGTACGTTAGCATTTATCTGCACAGATCTGTTAATTGCTTTTCAACCAAATACAATCTTCTTTTTACCGCTGTATATACGTCAAAAAACACAGATTGTATTATTAGAAACTATTAACACTAGTTTGTTTTAGCGAGCGATTTTTTTTACTAATGTAGTAAAACATCATTAAAACAGTAAATCTAATTAATTTCGGGCCACTTGAAATTCGCGATGTTTTATCATTGCGAACCGGTACTTTATTGAGTAGAAGGAAGGAGTAAAAAAGTAACAGTTAAGGAAATGGCTTCAACTTTTAACTTGAACAAAATTTCTATGAAATTTACTTGCACCATCGTATCAATATTAAATATATATTCCAATTAATACGTTATATTTATTCAAGAAATATGTAAAATGATTACAAACATTTTCGGACGTCACATGAAGATTTATTAACATAATTACTTTGATTGTAATTATTGTAAGTAAAGTAAAACCAGCAAATAAGACGAGGCTGATTTTGGGCAAATGGTGAGATTAAAAAATATATATACATTATGTAAATTTATATATACTGAAAAATATTTTGAGAAATATATTGAATTTTCAAAGTTTACATTCATTCTTCTATAATAATTATCTATGTCAGTTAAAGAACGAAAAATAACAAATCAAATATATCGATGATTGCCGTTGCCTCTTTAGTTCAGTAGCAGAGTACTGGTCTCATAAAACCAGAGGTCGTGAGTTGAAACCTCACAAGAGGCACGTCGCTTTTTAATGCGTTATTTTTTTATGTGACGTGAAAATAGGAAAAAAAATTAATTTAAATAATAACCTATTTAATCTATCCGAAACTAAGTTTCATTGTGGATGAAAGTACATTATTTGAAAAATGTTGTTCATTATTAAGTTATTTTTTAACATTATTACTACTGCGTGTGATAGAAATTACGATCCCATTAAATATCGCGCAACTTTCCATCATTCCTAATGAATAATCAAAATTTACTGGGAAACAATATTTGAAAACGAAAAGACAAAAAAAATTGAAAAGTCGAATTGGTTTGGAATCCTGCTCCATTAGTATACCGATAAATATTTATTATTTATTTTAAATATTGACTTACTCTAGATATTAACGGAAACTGATTTATAATTATATAGGTTGACTTATCAAAAAACCAAATCTCTTTCACTGGAGTCCAACAGAATAGTAATTTCATGAAACTAAAAAAATTTATTAATTTATTTTCAATAAAAAATTTAATAAAATCTATTAACATGATATTTATAAACAAAGGTTGAAAGAATAATAAAATTAAAAAGATTCTTATAGGAAATAAAAATTATAAGAGGAAGAAATTTAAAAAAAGTGGTCGAAAACAATTAATTAGATCCGTATTTAATTGATTTGTCGATTTTGAAGGTTATAAAGAAAATTATTTGTTTGTTATAACACAAACATTTCTTAATAACATAATGAAAATAAAAGTTTGTTAATTTGTTAATTCGAGGTAACCGCAATTGGTTATAAAAGTTATTTTACAGGTGAATAGAAGATAACCAGTGTTCTGACATAAATTTAAGTTTTATCCGATTTTCTTAAATCGCGTTGCTGCAAACGGGGTTAAAATAATAAAATAAGAGAAAAAGGACTATACATCGCAAGAAGATTTCTGAAATTTGCGGTAAAGTAAATTAAAAATTGCACTCATTGAAAATGTTCAAGACCGTTTCGAAGCAATTTTAGTGAAAAGGTAAAACATAACCTCATCTAACCTAACCTAACGTTTAAACTTATTATAAAACAGTTTCTCCCTGTCCGCTCCTCCGTGTATAATTTAATAAAAGGAAAATGAATAACGTACTAAAAACTGTTTTCTCCATATTTACTCCTCCGTAGATGACATAATAAAAGGAAAAATATATCCTGAAATAAATAAGAAATCAAGAAACATCGAAATCACACAATATAATAGTTATCAATGTGCGAGTCGCGTTGTACTCAGTCTGATATATAGAGAAAATTAAGGATATTAACGTATATTTTACTTATCACAATGAATGAAATGATTAAGGTGTACTGAGTAATTCAATTGTCTGATTAGTTACCTCATTATTAAATTGCTTGAAATTATGAATTCATTTCCGAATATGAAAATAGATGTAATTGATAAATCATTAACTTAGGCGAATACTAACTTGCCAAATAATACTTAGTTAATAATAATTACAAATACTAATAAATATTTCAAATCCATACACTGCTTCGAATATAAATTAAGTATTTGTATCATATCACGTTAGATCACAATTATTCTTCGAGTACGAATAATAGACTACTTGGCAAATTTATATTTTTGGGATTTTATTATCTTTCTATATATATATATATATATATATATATATATATATAGGTATAAATATATATATATATATATATATATATATATATATATATATTTATTTTGTTATATAAGTGTTACATTGAATATATTTGGCGTTAATTTTGTAGAAATTCATTATTCACAATTAAATGAAACTACGTGATGTAGTATTATTTCTACTTTCTTTATGTTCTTTACCATGACCTAGGTTTCGTTGTGTTACAACATCTTCCGGTGGGCTATTAGCAAAGATTAATATGCTAATTAATAATATTATTACACACGGTACTAATAATGGATGTTACATTATAAAAATTGAAATAACCAGAAGAAAAAATATTGCAAAGATCTCAGCAAATTAATAACGAAAACATGCTGATATAAGAGCTAGATATGTCGTATAACCTTATCAATTCAAATGATAAGGTTTTCGTTGCTAGTAAAAATATTTTAGCCAGAATGAAGAAAACAATATATGATCGGAAAATTTGTAAACAATTTACAATCAATTCTTAATTATTTCTGTAATAAAATGTAAATATATTTTCTTAGTTCATAAGTTATAAAATTAAACAACCCTTTACACAAAAAGTACATGTGTTTTATTTTTAGTACAAGATGTAATACAAGCATTAATATCTAAGATTTAAATACTGCGTTTAACAGTCACATTCACATATTAAAAATATCCATCACCCATTTCATAAACTTCAGACATAAATAAACTATTCCAGGTTCTATCAACTTCTATTTTATTCACAATTAAATTAAACTACAAAATTAACGCCAAATATATTCAATATTTTATTTTATTATCAAACTTAGAATAAACTATACAGCTAATAACATTTTTAAGACTTTTATCAAAACATATTTCCTTTCTCAAACTACCACATTGAATTAAATACCATTGTGACGTTAAATTTGCTGATAAATCAGGTGTTAAATCAAAAGCTAATAAACAGTAACCATTAGGATAATTTTCTCTCTTACGATATTATTATCATAATTTTGAAACTGAATACCAGTTCCAGAAAAAGTGTGTGTTATAATGAAGTATATTTTATTATTTTCTACAAAATTTGGTTGTAATAATTTGGATGGAACTTGATGATTGTCGAGATATAGACTAAGAGAAGTTATCTTTTAATTACTGAAATTAAATGGATTTTTTTTTGGATTACCATTGAATGTACTTTTATCAATAAAACTTATAATACAGAGTTTTGGAAATTGTCCGAGAAAAATATTATAGAATATCTTCTTTGAACACCTGATGGTATTTTGAATATTTAACTTCCACTCGAGAGATGGTACGTTTCGCAGTAGTTGTAGCCAATACCTTTAAATTAGCTAAAAGGACATTAAGATATAATCGCGTTTTTGTATAATTAATGTCGCATCTGTTATATGAGTTTTAGGTATGCGTTTATCTACATCCGTTATCAAGTTGAATATGTCTTTAGATAGTATTCATTTCATTCCAATTTTTTCATGAAATGCATAGCAATATTAATTTCTAAATATTTTGTCATAAACATATATTATTAGCGAGTCATTATATATACGATTATATTCAAAAGTGCTTCAAAATAATTCATTAAATATATGTATATATATATATATATATATATATATATATATGCTTAAAAAATAAATGAGCTAAACAATACTTTCCACAAACAGAGATATGATCATTTTAAATTCGTTTTATGTTGTAAAAGAATATTCTACTATTCTATTTAAAAAAATGTACATGACAAAATTTAATATACATTGCAACCCAATGTTTTTTATGTTCTTCGGTATTTATACATAGGATCCACTTCTTAAGGCTTTAAGTTTATTTATATTTAATTCTAAATAGGTCAATTTCTGTAATATTTAACTGCTACCTTCATTTTCAAATTCTTCTCATTTAACTTTAAATGTTTCCAATAAAGAATTAAAATATTCGTTTAAGTCCTCACTTTTACTTAAAATAACATTTATTAATAGAAAATTTGAAGTCTTCTGTACAACTTTTATAAATTCATAATATAAAATGCAATTAATTTTTGAACTACTGAACCTATTTATGGAATAATTTAACAAAAGAAAAATATTTTCTTTTATTCCATTAATTCATTAGGACATGCGATATTGCCTCTTTTGAAAAGCTGCTTAAAAAAATAGTGATTGATTAAATACCTTATGATATATCCCTTATATTAAATATCTTCGATATTAAATACTTTATGATATAATCCTTATATTAAATATCCTCGATATTAAATATCTATATTACTATCTATATTAAATACCTTCTGATATATATCTTGGTATATTACACATATCACATAAAACATGATCAAAGTCCTTGACTGAAGTAGATGGTTGAATATGTCTTCGAATATGAACTGCGTTTGAAGTGTATGGTTGAAGATAATCCTGGGTATTTCCAACTTTGTGTGAATCCCTTAACAAATTGTTATAATTGCCCTAAGAATCTCCTCTTTTACTTTTATTACCACAACCAATCTGATTATGGTATAATTCTTTGTTATCATCATTATTTATCACTGTAGATTTTATATAAATGTCCATAAACACATATTACACGTACAATGTTAGAATACCACAAAGATAAAAAATGTTCATAAAATACTTACAAGAATGTAGCACTGAGATCTATCTCAGTAAATTGAAATAATTCATTTATTTCTTCTTGATAATTACTAAATACTCATTCAAATTCTGAATTTTTTTTCAGTATTTGTTGTTCATGTTGAAAATATGAGAACTTGTTAATTTTGCACAATGGAACAAAACTAATAAGAGTGAGACGTAACTTACAACACTTTCTTAATAGAAATGATACTAATGGAATGATGATTTTCTAATGTATCAGTTCATTATCTTATCATAATTGAAAATACTACTACGAATTATCGTCATTGTGATAACCGTCGAACATTGTACATTTTCTATTTATATATTAAAATCATTTGTTGTAAACATTTGTTCATAACAAGTTATTGATATATAATTATATATATATATATATATATATATATATATATATATATATATATATATATATATATCTATATATTTTCTTTTTTTTTTGATACTAATGTATTTTCTTATAATTTTATTATAATTAATTAATGATATGTATCATTCCAAATATCAATTTACTTTAATAATAACTAGCTGTAGTGGTGTGGCAAATTGAATTTCGTTACAAATTATATTAACAACATCGGTAAGCTTTGTAATAAAACCTTATAAAATATTATTTAGAGCTATGATGAAATGCAATCTTTATGCAATTTGAATCATGTACATTATCACCGAGGAATACCAGATTTAACTTTATTTGATGGACCATTTTCAGAACTCGTGATAATTGATGATTTTTTGCAAGAATCTAATGAATAAAATAGATAATGTGTTCGCAAAAGGTAGTCATCACCGAAACTTAAGTATTTTCTATGTATGTAAAAATGTATTTCATTACGGTCGAGGGCAAAGATATATTTCTTTAAACGCTAGTTACATAGTATATTTTAAAAATCCAAGAGATAAGAGGCAGATTCAACATATGGTACAACATTTTTTTCTAGATTTTACAAAATTTACTTAAGACACTTATAGCAATTCAACAAGTAAGCATATGATATTTTATGATTAATCTGAAATAAAATACACCCGACTGATGTCGATTTAAGATATCAGCGTTAAACTCAAATGAATTTTGTTATGGATATCTAAGAAAAAAAAAATTTGGATCCTTTTTTTGTTGTTTCCAATAAATAATAACTATTCATGAAGAAAGACTGCACTTTTGATAACTAATAGTAAGTTGATGAAAACAATATACTATTTGAAACCTTGCTATACAAATCCATTATTAAAAGCTGCTGATTATAAAATAATAAATTTCGTTTGTGAGACTAAAAAAAAAGTAATCCTGTTAGATGGAAAAGTTTGCAGCACTTTGTAATGAGATCAACATACCAATTGATTTCGTTAAAAATCCTCGAAGAAAATAAAATTAAAAAACAACAAACACCCCTCCAGGTGCTTGGAACGTCAGAAGAAAATTTAGGTAGGAAAAATGGAGCCCATAGATGAAGTTAAAAAAATTTATTTCGATTTATCACACCCAGCTGGTCATGGAAATAAAGAAAAGCTAGTAAAAGCAATGCAGGAAAAATTATCACGTTCTCAAATTAAGAGTTGGTTACAATCACAGCATACATATATTCTCCATGAACCAATGAGAAAGATATTTCCGCGAAATAGACATGTTGTATCAGATATGAATCAATTATGGTAAACTGATTTATCATATCTATGTAGCTCAAGTAATTATAAATTGTATATGATTATATTTTATGTGTTATTGACATTCTCAGTTGTAGGTGCATTAAAAAATAAAAATATTCAATCTACTAAATGGACTTTTTAAAGTATTTTTTCAGAATATGAATATAATGTGTCTGGGACATTCGATCTGACAAAAAATCGGAATTTATTGCAAAATCAGTCAAACGTTTTTCTATGAAATCAATATTGATTTTTATACCACAAATGACCGAAAAACGTTCAACAGTCCTATCGTTGAACGTTTTCAAAGAATGCTAAAAATTAAAATATGGAGTTATTTTACTCGGAAAAATACTTAGACACATTGAAGAAGAGTTTATTACAAACATTTGCTGTGAGAGATTATATGCGAATAAGTCAAACTAACTAAATTAAACATTTTTTGAGAAATGTTATGTAACAAATTAGTGTCATGAGATTTTCATTATTTTAGTAATTTTACACAAGTCACCTTTCACTTTGTAACAAATAAAGGTTTAAATGATGAAAATATTAGTGGCACTATTTATGAAAACGAAGTACGAAGAGTAAACATCAACTTGAGCATACGTCATAAAATAGAGAAAATGATGATGATACGAGGAAAATGTATTAGAGAGTTTCTTTGAAGTGGAAAGGCTATTCAGACAAGTTTAATAGCTGCATTTCCACATTCTGATTTACCACAAATATAATAGAAAGTGATTTTTACATCAGTTTGTTAACTAATAGTTCTACGCAATATTTTCCTGAAAATGAAACAACTAAATTCATAAAATCACTCATTAAGTTACCAAAAACAATAAAACACGACAGACATTGATCCGCCTGCAGAGTTATATTTCAATATCCATGTTCTCTGTCAAATATACAAGAGGGTAAACATTTTATGACATTTAAGAAGAAATCACCATTGTAATTTTAACAGGATGTAAATTATCAAAATTGCAGAAATTATGTTGAAGGAAATTTTTATTATAAATATAAAAATTTTGAAGTAATTTTAAAATACCTGCCACTGATTATGAAAATGCTATGGATCTTATAGAATTAATAAATGTAAATTCAATTAAAGAAATTAAATTAAATTTGAATTTAATAAGGTATTATATCGAATATTGTTCAATTAAATATTTTAACTAAGTCATTTATGGAATATGTTATGGATACACATCTCTCAAATAAGTAAAATTTTCAATTAGGATTTGATCCTAACATAAAGGGTATAGCAGTAAAAGCATAGTAAATTTGCTCCAGAGACAAATATTATTAATATTATATTGATAGTTACGTTATTTAATTACATTAATTTTATACGTATTTTAACCTCTTATCTTTAACCTTTTTTAGTAATCTTGAAAAATGTCCTAAAAATAATGAACTTTTTAAACCTAATTTTCTCTGAAACTAATAAAAACTATAATACAGCGTTTTGCAATTTTTCCGAGAAAAATGTGACTTACTTTGAACACTTGATGGTATTGTAAGTACTTTAACTTCCACTCGAGTGATAGTATATTTAACAGTAGTTGTAGACAATGCCTTTGTATGTATGACACAAGGCTTTAAACGTGATCTTCGTATCGTAGCGTTTATTATATGAGCTTTAGGTATGACTTTATCTACATCCATCATAAATTTGAATGTGTCTTTAGATAGTATTAGTTTAATTCCAATTTTCACAGCAGTAATTAAGATTTTTTCTTGATCGAATATATCACCGTGAAGATGACCAATCATTTGGATCTCATTACTTTACTTTCCCATCGATACTCTTTTTTTGAAATCATTTGTTATTCACATTCATATGATTTACTGTGACTACATGATAGATGAGAATTCTAAGCAGCAGGATCATAATTGGGTAATGTTTCTAAATAAGCTATGTATGGAAATGTATTTTTTGAATAGATAGCAAGTTGTGATTCAAATAAATATCAAACTGACTCAACAAAGAATGTAAGCAGTTATGAAAAAATGCTATGTCAGTGGCTCCATGATTTAGGTACAACATTATTTAAAATTTTAACTTTTATACGAATCATTGTTTGTGATAATTCAATATATTTATCACTTGTGCCAAGGACGAGAAATTAAATCAGTCCATCGTTACTTAATGATGGAATAGTGGACCACTTTCAATACTCATCTAGAGAGCAAATAAATATAATTCAGACTTAATGCATTTACATGACTGATCGTGTACAAAAGACATTATTTATTCTGAAAAAAAAACAAAATTCTCTTTCCTTTTAATTCTTTTGTTTCGTAGGTGGTGCTTGAAAGAGTTTAGACTTTCCTGTTTTCATTTTTTTATAACCTCAGCTTTTCATCATATTTTTTAATTTGTTGTCACCTTTATATATTAGATCGCCAATTACTTCATGAAATCTTTTTTTATTAATTCCTCTGAAGGGTGTGAATTTACCATATAATTTACTTAGTCCCATTTCCGATCTCATCACCTCTATCCCAATGGTCTTAGCACCACTTGGTAGTAATGGAATTTTAGATTTAAATAATTTGCTTAGAAAACTACTAATTCCATGCCCTCGTTGAAAAGCTTTATAAACTACATGAATTCCAGATCCAGCTTGTTGTAAATATATTTTTCATATGGACATTGGGACAATGAGTAATATGATTCATAACCAATTTCAGGTGCACGTTTAAAGTGGAGCTTAATATATATGAATATATTGAATAAATTGAATATATATGAATAAATTGAATTTTATAGAAACAGGAATGTTAATATAGACTATAGTAACTAGCATTTTGGTATCATTGATGAAATATTTTTGATGTGTGAATATTACTATTAAACTTTATTTTTATCAAAATTTCAGATATTAATGCTTGAATTACATCTTATACTAAACATTAAATACTGTACTTTTTATGTAAAGGGTTGTTTAATTTTATAATTTATGAACTAAGAAAATATATGCATAATATGACAGAAAAAAAATAAAAAAATTATTGTAAATTTTTTACAACTTTCCAATCAGATATTATTTTTGTCATTCATCATCTTTTAAGTCTTCCACGACTTATTTCGCTCTTGTAATAGCATGTTTCCGTTGTTAATTTGGTAAGACTATTCCAATATTTTTTCTACTGCTGTCTTCACTTTTTATAATGAAACAGTCATTAGTATGGTTCGTGAAGTATGATAAGCCATTCTTTATGGACTTTATTATTGATGAGCCTGTTGTTCATTTATATGTAGCCTTATAGAGATAATAGTTATTGATATTATTATAGTTCTCATCATTATCATACGACTTTCTCTTATTCACATCCTCCCCGTATCCTCGTAAAGCATCTTGTGCGTAGTAAAATGTGCTAATTTTTAAAATCATCATATTTGGGTTTAGGAACTGGAAAATAAAATGAAAATTAATGTTACTTGAGATATAGCACTTAGATAATATAATAAAATATTATTAATAAAGTTACTACTACCCAAGAAAGTTGATTCAGTCACTACCCAAGAAGATGATAAAGTCACTACCCAAGAAATTGATTATACTGAAGGAATAATTGTAATCTAACGTGGTATGATGCAGTGAATGGATTTAGAATATTTAGTAGTAGTTGTAATTATTTCTAACTAATTATGTTATTCGGCTAGTTATTATTTAATTAAGTTAGTGATTTTTGAAATACATTCACTTTCATATTCGGAAATGCTTTATAATTTCCACAATGTAATTTATTAATTATCTAACTAATTAAACTATTTAATTAGCTAGTACACCTTATTAATTTAAATGATGTTTGATTATATAATTAAAGGTAATTTATAAACGGTTTTCTGATAAGTAGAATGTACGTTAAGGTCCTTAATTTTCTCTATATATTAGGCTGCAAAGAACACTGTTCACACATTGACGACCATCATATTTTATGAGTTAGGTGTTTCCTGATTTCTAACTTATTTCAGGATATATTCTACCTTCTTTTAGGTTATATAAGGAGAACTGAATATAGGAGAAACTGTTTTATGGAAAGTCTAAAGCTTAAGTTAGGTTATATGAGGTTATGTCAAGTTAGAGTAGGTTAGGTCGGGCTAAGAAAGGCGTACTGCAAAATTTAGGTTATATTAAGTTGGGTGACCAAGATTGTTCCAGAATATACACTCCTTTTTTATTTACATTAAGTAGATGGAGAGGGTATGTTTAGTATTTTGCTAACTTATCCGTAAAATAATCAATGAACTAAGATCAATAAGACTCCATTTTGGCCACAAAAATTTTGAAAAAATACGTATTTAATTTTTATTATTTTATACATATATTTTGCAAATAGATGGTACATACTTGAGACTAAGCCGGGTATGTATCCTCATCGTTCCACGTCGTTAGAATCACACGCCGTAAAATCACATCATCTCAATGAGCTCAATGTTTTCATCACGCAAGATCGTGAATTTCTACTTACGATAAGCAACGAATATGAGGTTTTTGTATCTTGCCATTGCACATATTTCCAATTTAAATGTATACAAAGAAAAAAAATCCAAAAACCAGGGTGATCGTTGTGGTAAAAGAAACAGCGAAAATACTTCAAAAATTATTAGTTTTACATACTTTGTGGTTTATGGTTTTATACACATAAACAAAAATATGAGGTATGTTTACAACCACCACCACAAATTTTGCAACCACCACAAAATCTTCATCTACACCTGATGTTTCGATGCCATCCCGGCGATATTTTCTGCAGCTTCTAAATCTACATATTTTTTATTAGAACTAGATCAGGTTACAATGTGTGTTGACTAACAGTTCCAGTACATAATACTGGGCCCAATGAATTGAATATTTTATTAGTTTTCTTTTATAGTTTCATCTGTGAAGATAAAAACAAAAAACTTAAAACCATTTCCATTATAAGAAGATAGAATTTTTTATTGAAAAAGTTTCCTTATTTCTCTACATGTATTTTATTATGAATTATATTTTGATAAAAAAGTTTTTAATAATGTCATTATTTCAAAAGAAAAATAAATTGTGAAGAAACTATGATAAATCGGAATGAGGTGAAACTTTTATAAGAATAACTTTCGTCTTCCGCTTTAAATAAAGTTTTTCAAATTTTACTCTCCCAGTATATTAAGTGCTGATGACTACTAGATATTAACTGGACTGTAAAAACATCGATTTAGACTAGATTTATGAAACATTAGAAAATAAAACGACGATATTGAAAAAAGTACAGTGCTTATCGTTTCATCTGTTTTTTTTATATAAACTATGCGGTGTTATTTTCTACAATGTGTTGTAACGCTATTTTGCTTACTAATAAAGACATATACATATTCCATGTATAAGGCTTGTCTGCTTGTTAAACTTGTGACGGGCTATATTTTGAGTATTTCGCGAACACCAGAAATAACAACTTGTCTATTTGGAAATGTGTAATATTCAAAAGTTTCTTTGCCTACCATTCATAGCTCTGGGATAACAATATTATAGACAGAGGACCTCTTAATCGGAAATAGGAAGATTCTGACTGGGAGCAGTGAAAAGTTTTTAGAGGACCATCATAATCGGAACCCCAGTCGCAATCGACACATAACTGAGATATTAAATTAATCACGCCTTGTTACTTCTACTAACTTGTCCATAGACTATTATTCGGCTAATAAAATAGTGCATTTTGATCACGTTGCAAGACAGATGATAAAACGGAAAAAGTAATTTTCCTACAAATAGGTCACATTTAGCAACAGACTAATAAATGAAAGTGGAAAGTCGAAAATGGAGGATGAATTAAAGAAATATATCATTAATAATAAAGTATATTAGTCAATGCACACGATTTTCAACAAGAGACTCTTCAAGAATTGTATGATGTGACATTAGACGTTTACCAGATAAATTAATCAAAATCGTATATAAAAACACTTGAATGCCTTATCCTACTATTAAATATTCCTACACAGAGGATCAAATGACAATATTAGAAAATGCTATCCAGGCACACATCCGTCAAAATATGCAACCTACGGATTCAATAAATATACTACATTAATACAAAATTTTAAAAATAGTTCCTTTTGATTCAATAAGACAATGATAATACCTGAGAACATTACCAGTTCAGAGGCCAAAAACATTCGTAAGCTATGTTGATGTTTCAAATTTACCGTTGGCTCTTTATCAAAAGAGCTCAAATTCATTTTAATATTATATGTGGAAATTTAAATACCAACTATCGAAAGGTTACGAAAAATAAGCATGTGATGCAAATAAGTCTACTTGATTTAATTTCGTAGTGTATATACAATTACAATAATTTTTATTTATTATTTTAGTTTATAATACACAATCTTCAGAAATTAAATAGGAGACTATAAAACAATTATTCACAAAAGATATTGATCACTTTTTTATTATCACCTGCAAATTAAACGTTAGAATATGTTCCAATATAAAAAGTAAAATTACAGCTTTTGAAATTGTTTTTATATTTACGTGAACATACAATTACAAAAACGTATGCATTCTCGTGACCATTTATATTTGATCTTTATTCAAAACTAAATTTGAACCTGCAGCTTCACTCGACGAAACGGGAAAAAGTGGTGATTAAATTAAAAATAAAACCTATTTATGAAAAAAAATACATCTTAACATTGTAAAAAGCTAAGAAATCTTCCATTAACATAGCTAAATAATAAAACCTGGCGTTTAAAAGAAACAAGTCATCAAAATAATTTGCCTCTTATTGTTAGAACAGCGGATTTAGGCCGGTCAGATTCAAACTCAGGAATTATGGAGACAAGAAAGTTAACCAACAACGAGGTGACAAAATATAATGTGCATTTTTAAGCGTAGCTTTTGTAGTTGAGTGGCAACTCTAGCCGTGCAATTTTCTATTCCCTTTAAGATTTTAATTCACATTAAGCCTACGTTCTTTCCAACAGAATGTACACTTATTATGAATTTTATAAAACATTAAAAAACATGTTTTCCGTGTGTTAATTATAATAAATCAGATCAAAGTGCGATTAAATGGATAAAATACAGATTAAAGTGTTAGCCAACTTTATATTTCATGAAATTCCGTCAGAAGTTTTTAATTCGTATGTGCAAAATTATATTTGCTTTCAAATCATTCTTTTCATGGGATCGAATGTCAGTTGACAATTTTGTTTTTTTTTAAATACGAGTACAATATTTAAATATTATATAAATTATGTTTTTTTAAAACCTTTAAAACAAAACACTTAATTGGTAATAAATTACATTCCCATAAGTGATTAATTTAGAACAAACTAATTATCTCATATTGGTTTATAATGACGTGAGAAAATTAATACGTTAACAGTCATCATGTGTTCAATTCATAACTAAGATAAATAGTAAAAAGTCATAAATTTATGGGTGCTTGATAATGAACCACTCTTGTTATATTAATAAATTATTATAGTTAAGAACAAAAACGTTATCTAGACAAGTAAATATACACCAATTTTGGAAATTATGATGTCGAATGACTAAAAAATGTATTTAAATTTCGTGGACAGGCGTAAACAAAAATACTACACACTACTATATAGATCAATTACCCTAGCATTCTTCTTTATTGGAAAAAAATAAACACTAGAAAAACATAACTTGCATCCTATTAGGTTTGATCTCTCGAGCCTAGAGCTCGACGAGCTTTACGACACTGTCACTCCACCATTAATTTAAGGAGCCCTTGAGAAACGAGACATTGAGAATCTGCACATTAGTATGTTCAATTTTAACAAAAAATCTAGCATTATACATTAATAATGCCTCGTTAAGAAATAAGTAAAGACATTTAACCACAATAGTTTTAAGAATCAAATATAGAACTATTTTCAGACCTTTCATTAAAAAAACAGTCACTCCTAATCTCTAACCTGGAAATCACACTTGATCATCGTATTGGTTTTGTTATCTTCTCAGTAACGATGTTGATCATCTTAGAGTTTTATGAATATAAGAGGTGTTAAGCTTACTTTACAGTAGCAATCGCCGCATGAGATGGTCGTCCAAATAATAAGTTACATAGTAAACGAAAATTATCCGTTATCATCTGAGATGGCGCGCAATAAGGGCTTTTATGAAATGTACTTATGTAAGCCAGCAGAAACAATAGGAGTTTCTGGTACACACGTGAGGAGAGATTTTTGAGTATATTATACAATATTCTTACTTTAAATTTCATGATACAAATTGTCTAATAAGAGATACAAATAATCTACGCCATTAGGATTGCATATTTCTCTGATAAAAGTTAGAGTGAAATGATTTTCCTAGTCAAAATATAGGAGAAGGAATGCTCTAAATGATGACATTCCTTTTTCTGCAAAAACTTTAACAAAAGTTAAATATTTTAGTCCTGCAACTACATAAATTTCTGGAAACTTTTTGAAGTAACCACTGTCACGAGGTTATTTCTGGATGGAATACATTGTAGTATGGTGCATTTATATGGTATTTTTTTAACCTCACATATCTTATTCACTTGTCCTTAATATCTCGGGGAACCTTGTTTTAAAAGAAATTTTCTCACACCTTCTGTAAAGTTGACACAAAAAAAACGGAGAATAAATTAGGCCATTACATATTTCCTTAAGAACATCTTTGATATAGCTCTGTAGTAATGACATTATATTTTATTTACTTGTAGAAATTTACTTGTAATAAATGTCTACTCTTAGAAAATTAAAAAATTATTCTCCCGCTTACATTACAAAACTAGTTAGAAATAGATGAAACTATTCATAATGTTCTTTGACTGGATATATCTCGTATCTTTGTGTTTAATTATTGAAACGGGTATTTTATAAAAGATAGAAAATCTTAGGTCTTTAATAAAATTTCTTTTAAAAAATGGCTTCAAAAAAGGTAGATACTAAAAATTAAAAAATTATTAACTCAAAATACCTACCTACTTATTTGCAATAAGTAACTAAGTTACTTATTTTTGAAGTCGGTGGCAGCACTGTCGAAACTTTGATATAACAGACTCTGACATGATCGATAGTGTAGTTATTTTTCGAAATAACAACTCCCAGTTGCAAATATCTTGAATTACTTTCCATTTACTACCATCCGTTAAGGAGTTACATTGATAATCTCCTGAACTCAACATCAGATCCCTTTCTGGTTGACGTTTGCAAAATAACGACTACTCGTAGCAAATATTTAGAATCATAATTGATTTACTGCCATTCATTACGGAATTTCATCATTCATTTCCAAACGTCAATATCAGAGCATCATCATATTTTATGGTACCACAGCATCCTCTTTCAAATAAAAAAAAGAATCATCAAAATCGGTGCACTCGATAAAGAATTATTGCTGAACATACATAAAAAAAAGATTCCGACGAAAATCAGAATCTTTTTTTACGTATGTTCAGCATCGGTTTCAACGGTCGGCTGAAAATACAAGTGTTCTCTTCTGTGTTTTGAATATATATATATATATATATATATATTATATATATATATATATATATATGTATAATATATATATATATATATATATATATATATATATATATATATATAGATATAATAAGGTGACCCTTATTTTTGAAATTTTTAAATTTCTAACTCATAGGTTCTAGTTTTTTTCATTGGCCCCTAAAATGCTGGAAAATAAATTTTTACCTTGTTTGAAGCAATACAACCCGTGCCGACTTGCATCGAAACATGTTCGTACAAGTTGCGCGGAAGAAGCGGCGCGTGCTGGCGGTGTTTGTGAGTTATTCTCGAATGGTCGGGCAATTAACACATATTGCTTTATATTCAAAAGATGGCAGTAGAATTAGGAAGCAATAAAAAAGTATTTTCTTGGTTGGTGACGTAAATCATCAAATTATAAAAGTTAAAGTTTAACCGTTTAAGTCTTTGCAGCAAGCATTCACGAAGTTAAATTGACTTTTAGTAAAAGGGTGTATTTTGTCATTGTATTATATTCTGGGAAAAACCTAGAATACTTACCAGAGCTGAAAATTTTTTTTAACAAACACAAGACTTTTACAATCATCGTGAGGTGGAATTTCAACATAATTTAGATAATTCATTCGATATAGCATACGCTAATGATTTGAAATGAATGTAAATTGAAGAAGTTAAAATATTTTCACAAAAATAAAGAGAACCAGGGCACCCAGGGTGTTTAATGGTTGTAGATAAAAAGTTAGCTGAGAAAGAAGGAAGGGCGAGACAGAGACAACTAAAAGAAGAGAAAAAAAGGCAGCAACAAATGTGTTCCGAGAGTTTATCAACATTTCTTACTACGCACGGTCAACCTACCATCTCTAATGAAAGCTTGGAAGAATCTTTGCCATCGACATCTGAATCCGTAAGTTCTAGAGCTGCTACAAGAAATGAAAGGAAACACTTTATCACGCCTAAGTTAGTTGCAGTTTCAGACAAAAGTCAATTATGCGTAAAGGATTCTGTTTATGTACTTCAGGCTGTAATAGAAGCACTTATTCTGAACTACGATGATTTACCAATCAACAAACCTTCTGTTCAACGCATTTATATACAGAGTAGAAAAGTTAGTATGGAAATCATAAAACATGATGTTTAGAATATGTGCCTGAAGTACTTACTGTTTATTGGGATGGGAAATTATTACTGCACTAGACGTGAGAATTCATAACGATGAACAATTTTTAGATCATTTGAAAATGACATAAGAATTGGCAAGCGTTCTTCTTTAGAACTTCTCACGTCTAGTGCAGTAATAAAAGAGCTGTCCAATTTTAGTACAGCAAGAAAGAACAACTCCTTGCTGTACCAAAACTGGACAGCTCTTCCGGCCAAGATCAAGTTAAAACTATTTTAAAAGCACTAAGTTATGAACAGCTCAGAAAATATATTTGCTGCAATACCAGTCATTACGGTTATAATGTGAAACCCTGGGCTTAGGTGCAGTCTGGTGGTAACGGCACCACATCAACATTTGTGCTTTTTAAAGATGTTAAGGAAATACGAAACTATTAACGAATTAATTTTCAAAGCAGCCCTGAACAAGTTTAGCCAACACTTTTGATAGTATTCAGGAGAAATTGCCATCTTATCACTCTTTGATGATGAAGTCGATGAACAAACCAAGGGAAGCATTATAGTGAATTTACAGGGATTTTTTATGATTTTGGAACCAATACGTTCCATCGAAAGAAGAGATATCTGATTATTTGTATGGTGAGTGGGAATACAAAGTTTTGTTTCTTATACAAAGTTTTGTTAAAAGATTGATTCTAAACTGATAATAATATTCCCTAATGTTATTGTTGCAGGAAAATCATTGAATGATTTGTGTCCGTCAAGGGCACAAATTTGTTTTCTTGATTAAAAATTTATGAAAACTTCCTCCAGAAACCTTTTCTACGTGGGAAGATGTTTCCTTTTAGAGGAAAAAAAAGGTCATTTCTTTACAATTTTTGATGATACATCTGAAAGAGCTGTAAAATTTATGTGAGACTTTATGGTTTGAAATTTTAAAAGCACTTTTTGGTACGCTTTGTGCAAGAACATAAAAATCTGTATCCAGACTGTAAAAAAGAGACCCTAAAAAGGAAATATCCTGAATGATGTGTAAATCTATCTTTTTTTAAATAAATAAATACCTACCCGTCACACTTGATTTTTGATAAACATTTTCATAAAATATAAATATTAGCTACATAAGAGAAAAGTTAAAATCCGTTATTTTAAAAACTTCAGAGAAGCTACATAAGAGAAAAGTTAAAAACCGCTATTTTAAAAATTTCAGAGACTTGCCGGCACGGCTTAATGTTGCCGAAGGAAGAGAAAATTTTGTATTTCAGTTAGTCCAAGTATTTAAAAATAATTAGGAGGTATACGTTCCGATATCCCCGAAAAAAGGTTTTGACCCGTATGAGGGACCCTAATACATACCTCTATACCCTAATATATATACATATATATATATATATATATATATATATATATATATATATATATATATATATATATATATATATATATATATATATATATATATATATATATATACATATGTAATCCACAAATTGTAAAATATCATCCACATCTCTGTATCAAATTTGCTAGTTCCATTATAATTGTTAATGCCACTTTATTTTGTGGCTGAGCACTGATCGCGTAAATCAAAGATCGTAAGTTCGATTCCTACAAATTTAAAAAGAAAACACATTTTTATATTTTCTTTCAGATATAGGATTTTATTCTGGTCTATAAACAAAATTAAATTCTTTTTTATTTACTTAATAAAACATAAAGAAATATTTTCTTTAAGATTTTTTAATATTCATGTCACGTTTTTTATTATTCATTGTGAAAAAGTGTTTGCCTGTATTTTTATATAAAATTATGTTTATGATAAAATAAAATAACAGATTCAACACAATTCGTGTTGAACAATATAGTTTTGATATATTCATGATAATGGTTTAATGTAGAGAACAATAAATAACTACACATTTATTGCTTAAGGATATTTTTTAATTTCCTTACTAATTTGTGTACTTAACAAATAATACCTAAAAGTCTAATTTTAAAAATTATAACATTATAGATTTATAGAACAAGAAACAGATGACAACTATTTATTGAAATAACAATGGTACACGAAACAAATTTACCAAGATAAATTAATATAAGTAAGCTAACAGAATTTCGCAATATTTCAAGACAATATTAAATGGCGTTATTTCTCCAGAGTTCATTAGCATTTGCATCACTGCAATGCTCATCATATTCTGAAATTTATCTTACTAGAAGTTGACTTGACTTTTCCAAACTATGTTTATTTTATGTGTTCTACTCGTGTGAAGTTATATTCTCTGAGTTTACTCTCATTTCCATAATCTCGGCGTTCGTCGTCTCCTAAAGTTTACTCGTATCTTTTATAAAACGACTTAACACATTTATAAGCTAAGTTTATTTTATATATGTCACGTTCAGGTAAAGACTACGAACCGTAGTCAAAGTCTAATTCATCATTATTATCTATACGTAAATAATATTGTATTATTATGTGATATATAATATTGTATTGTATGGTATGTATTGTTAAAGCCATCGCATTTCTATGAAACATGGGAGAAATTCTCTTAAGTCTTGCGTTGATTTTCTTAATATCCACTTGAAATGTGACAATGTAGTATATTTTCTTATAGTATCATTTACCTTCTTAATACCGATATTAAATAAATTTCAAACCCTCTCAATATATTTAGTTAATTTATTCAGTGAACTTCTTTCCATCCAACATTCTCTTTTTAATTTCTTGAAACAAAAATTATTCAATTATTTTTATATTTCAATTTATTTTTATTTTTAATATCTTTTAAAAAATATTTTGAGAGACCGAGGTCTCTCAAAATATTTTTCCATATGCTCGTATTTACATGGAAATCATTAAAATAAAATTGTATTATTTTCTTTTACATTTACACACCATTATGTTGATCTGGTAATTTATTCAAATTTCTGTGTATCTATTTTAAATGTACTAAAAAATAATGTGTTCTATTTTCGTATCACCACATTAAAAATAGCATTCAATAAATCGAGAATTGCTGTAATCCTACTTTTGTCAGTCTAAGGCACTCCCAAATACCTTAAGAAATGCAAAAGAATTCGTCATGAAGGAAATACTCGTCTTTAATGTTTTAAATATTTTGTGTAGAAACCTTGAAAATTACGGGTATTGAAAACGATTTAATCTTACATACTAGAAAATTCAATTAGATACTATGAAGATGGTTGGTTGTATTTAATGAGTTACCTGATCAAGTTGTGTTAGCTATAATCGTTTTATTACCTCTAATCGGTTACGCTGAATCAAAGATCTGAGAGTAATATTCCGCACATTATCCTACAATCCGAAACTGGCCACCATATTATTAACATCTTAACTTTTCCATATTACATATTAGTTTGAAATTAAATAAAATCATTCCACGTTATCTGTAGTCCTCGATATCATAATTATAGTTTTATGTTTAGAAGAATTAGAAGAAAATTTGTGAGGTATTTATGCGATGAAGAAGATATGCTTCTCCTCCTCTCTCCTCTATCCTTGGCATGGTAATTTATAAATTATACGAGTACTATAGAGTTTCAAACATATAAACCATTTTCCATGTTTATTTTCAAAGAAGTGTACTAAATAATTCACGTCTTAAATACTATGTCATACACTACTATGTCTTTACTCAGTGCAAATAAATATGTATTAGAGCTGGTAGATTTAAAAATCTTTCCATACCAATTTCGATATATCATCGTCCCGAATTGATCTTTGTATATTCAGACACCTCACTGCGTCGCCATATTACCATAGTATCCTAGTAAAAATATGATAAAACTTTATTAACGAAACTTTCTATTAATTCATACGGTTAGATTTATTATACATACTGACGTGAATATTTTTTTAAAATTTGCTTCCATAGTGGGACGCAATTCAGAAAACTTGTTGGTACTAACATCCGGGGATAGAGTTTGGCATTGCATCTACGTAACTGTTACCTACATCTAAAATTTAGTGAAGCCACTCGGTAATTAAAAGATCACAGAATTCTTTACGGGGACGCGCCGCCGTTTTAAGGATTTCGCCGCGTCACATAATTTCCATTTAATACAAAATGTTGACTCGTAGAAGCTAAGACGCTTATTTGTTCAGTCGACAGCTCTTGTCCAGATTTATCGATTGTGTTTATAAAATATTAGTGTGAAATGGTTATGGAATATGTGTGTGGTGTTAAATCTAAAAATTACAAAAACTTAATAAAATATCGACCTATACTCTTAAAAAAGCCAATCCTAGTCCATTGATACTCATAAAACACCATATGATATAGTGAAGTGGTGCCGAGAACGTAGAAAATATTACACGTTAACGTACGTAAAATACACGGTTGTGTCGCTGACACAGCCGCACTTTGTATTCATTTGCTTCATTAACATTAAGTATTGATGATCGATTTGTTTTCCCGTTGTTTCAATTTTTTCTTTTTTTTTAGGATAAAATCTTAAATATATAAATTCTTACTGGTCTGACATAGTGGTAATATATTTCAATATATTCTTACTGGTCTGACATAGTGGTAATAAATGTAACCAAAATTAGGTGAACGTTTATAACTGAAACTTAAAAACAATAAATTGAGTATACCTGCATCTTAGATACGTTTTCAATGATTGTCTGAGTAAGACTTACTAATCTAATTACATCTAATTGAAACATACCTTCATTTAACAAGAATTGTGCAATATACATCAAAACTTATTGTAAACATTTTTCAAATTTATCTCAATATTAAATTAAAAATAATGTATATATATATATGGGTATATACATATATATATATATATATATATATATATATATATATATGTAAATATATATGTATATATATATATATATATATACGTTTTAGTACATTTAAAATAGATATACAGAAATTTGAATAAATTACCAGATCAACATAATGGTGTGTAAATGTGAAAGAAAATAATATAATTTTATTTTAAAGATTTCCATGTAATACGACCATATGGAAAAATATTTTGAGAGACCCAGGTCTCTCAAAATATTTTTTAAAAGAAATTAAAAATAAAAATAAATTGAAATATTTTTTTTCAAGAAATTAAAAAGAGAATGTTGGATGGAAAGAAGTGTCACTTAATAAATTAACTAAATATTTTGAGAGGGTCTGAAATTTATTTAATATCGGTATTAAGAAGGTGAATGATACTATACGAAAATATACTACATTATCACATTCCAAGTGGATATTAAGAAAACCAACGCAAGACTTAAGAGAGTTTCTCCCTTGTTCCGTAGAAATGCGATGACTCTAACTATTAGATCGATGCAATTTAATTAATATAATGTCAAGTTAGTGATACGAATTAACATGAACTTGATGAAATTAAAATACACGTATCTGGAGGAGGCGCCAATGAAAAACTGTGCGCGTAAAATATTATTTACAGATAGAAAATAATGATGAATTAGACTTTGACTACGGTTCGTAGTCTTTATTTGAACATATATAAAATAAACATAGCTTAGAAATGTGTTAAGTCGTTTTCTAAAATATATGAGTAAACTTCAGGAGACGACGAACGCTGAGATTATGGAAATGAGAGTAAACTCAGAGAATATAACTTCACACGAGTAGAACACATAAAATAAACATAGTTTGGAAAAGTCAAGTCAACTTCTAGTAAGATAAATTTCAGAATATGATGAGCATTGCAGTGATGCAAATGCTAATGAACTCTGGAGAAATAACGCCATTTAATATTGTTTTGAAATATTGCGAAATTCTATTAGCTTTTTTACATCAATTTATCTTGGTTAATTTGTTTCGTGTACCATTGTTATTTTAATAAATAGTTGTCATCTGTTTCTTGTTCTACAATTCTATATTATAATTTTAAAAATTTGACATTTAGGTATTATTGGTTAAGTACACAAATTAGTAAGGAAATTAAAAAATATCCTTAAGCAATAAATGTGTAGTTATTTATTGTTCTCCACATTAAACCATTATCATGAATATATCAAAACTATAATGTTCAACACGTATTGTGTTGAATATGTTATTTTATTTTATCATAAACATAATTTTATATAAAAATACAGGCAAACACTTTTTCACAATGAATAATAAAAAACGTGACATGAATATTAAAAAATCTTAAGGAAAATATTTCTTTATGTTTTATTAAGTAAATAAAAAAGAATTTAATTTTGTTTATAGACCAGAATAAAATCCTATATCTGAAAGAAAATATAAAAATGTGTTTTCTTTTTAAATTTGTAGAAATCGAAGTTACGATCTTTGATTTACGAGATCAGTGCGCAACTACAGAATAAAGTGGCATTAACAATTATAATGGAACTAGCAAATTTGGATGATATTTTACGAATTGTGGATTACATATGTATATACATACACACACATATATATATATATATATATATATATATATATATATATGTATATATATTATTCTTATTATATTCTTATTATCTCCTATATATTGTTCTTATTATCGCTTTCATTTCCGTTTTTTATACTATGATTTCTTCTCTCTAGATAACTATAAATATTCTAACAAAGTTTTCTAAATATTTTCATATGAATTATATGAAACTTTAAATATATTTTCTCCCACTTGAGAATACATGCGACAGAAAGGATTTTTAAACCACATTCTTTTCAATAATATCATATATTTTATAAGTAAAAAAATTATATTACGCCCGAGGGCATATAATTCGCGGGAATATCGCAATACTCCTATGTGTCTGCTAACGAATTTCGATCCATTCGTCAGTCATAATCATATCGAGATTACACATAGATGAAATAATTTCAGGCGTAGTTTTGTCTAATTCACAATTATATACAGAAAAGAAACGGATGCATACTGACTGTACAATTGTTCAATGTAAAAGTTAGTTCAGGCTCCATTAAAATACTTATTCAATATCACGTTGGAATCAAGAAGTGTTTTGAAACGTACACAAAAGAGTTAACTTAAGAAAAACCAGAAATAATCTGACCAACCTAAAATTGTGGTTTACCATTCTCAAACTAGGCAAAACTTTTTTGATCCCATAAACAATAAGAGAACTTTTTTTACTAAATACACAGGATCGGAAAGTCTGCACAATTGTTATTATGAGAATATCACTGCCGACAAAATTTTTGCGTTTAAGCTAATAATGCCTTTTAATAATAACATAGCCCACCAGCTCTCATTTTCCACTTTTCAGCTACTCTGGAGCAAATAAAATATGGGGAATTTACAAAAGAAGTTCTATAACATATGGACTTTTGATGGAAATTGAGTACATAATGTTTCTGATCAAAATATAATTTTTGGTTAAATAATTTTTAGCATATGTACTGATGCAGTATTTTGTCATATTATCACATTTGTGCCGTTATCGTATACTAGTTTTCATTGGAACAATAGGTTCATTATTAATGCACCTATGACATGGATTATAATATTTATCAAAAATATTTCAGCTCAGGCTTCTATTATAACAATTATCATTCGTAATGGATATGTACTACCAAAACTTCTCTTTATTGTATCCTTGATATTTCCACTTAATACATTTTAAACAATATTGCATATACCAACAAATGATCTATGATACATAAAACATCTTTAAACAATAACCAATTAAATTACATAACTACACCGAAGTCTGGTAGATTCGTGCGAATTTCTCGTTTCAGGTTAATAAACAATTTAGTTTTGAATTCTCTTATCACTTTATATCAGTATTAACCGTTCTGATTACACATTAAAAAATATTGCTCTTCAGTTTTTTTCAATGATACTAATAGATTATATAAATAATATTATTCAAAGTAAATTTTGTTTTCCTGTATTATAAATTAAAATTTAAATCTAATTTATATTAACTATATTATCCAAAGTTGATATTTCGTTATGTCACATTAAATAGCCAATTGAAATGACTATTTAATGTAACATATTCCTAAATATATTATCACTATTTCATACCACCATATGTGGTTAAAACCCTTTGCGATTTAAAATCTTACAGTACATAAATTCTAGAAATTACCACAAAATATATATCTCTACATTAATTGTTGAAACATTTTCATTTTCATTGGGAGCTTTTTAAAGCAGTTGATGACAACAGACCTTTTTGACTATCTTTTTTACCAACATCTGCTATAAAATATACTCAATTTATAATGATTTTTGCAATGTACACTGCAAAAATCATTATAAAATTTGCAAAAACCATTCCAAAATTATAAATAAAGTGATAAACTAACATTGTCTAATATATATACACCGCATATACCCACCTTGTTCCCAACTATAACTGCAATATCCAACGCATATACTGCATGCACCCACTCAGAAGTAAAAACAACTATTCAGAAAAATTAAACAAAAAAAGAAAAACTTTAACTAAAGAGTAAAAGCATTTCACTACAGTGACTGAATAAATCCCGAATATTTTCATTAGACTTAAAAAGTCAATGGCGAATTACATGAATATTGATCATGAAATGATCCAGGACTATTCATGATCACATGATACTGCCTTTGTTCACATAAACTCTCTTTAGATTCGAAGTCGTAAATAACTTCTCCATTTAATCGCTAAAAAATTTAACATCATCCTATTAATTTTCATGTATGTTTTCTTGTATGTAGTAATATTCCACCTAAATATATAATATTATCCTGCAACATTAATAGACAGCATATGGTTTTTAATATTTAATACCCTAAATTATTAATATTACCCTCCTTTAAAAATTTCTTAACATAATCCTTCCGTTCACGATTTATCTACCAAACACTCTTTGTTTCTGCATGGATTTCCGGAATTAGTCTCTATTCACTCCTTCTTTTTGGTTTAAATATATAAACGTCTTTTCAGGAGAAATGTTTCATCCTGAATTATAATTTATTTTATATCCCTCGAAATGTTCCTAAATATAGAGGAATATTACAAAAAGAAGGTTTCAGTATTACTTTGTATCTAACAGCTCACTTTGTATGTTTATATAAATATATATATATATATATATATATATATAAATATATATATAATATATATATATATATATATATATATATATATATATATATATATATATATAACTTTCAATCTACCAGTGAAGAAATGCTGGATGATTGGAGTGGTGCTTTACTTGACAGTTAACCTTTAGTGGCTTTGTGTAACACATGTGGAAATCAACTTACAATGAAATACAATATTACAATGAATATATTGGTTATCTTTTTGGTAAAGATCACAATATGAATATGGTTTCAATTTTTTCAAAGTAAATATTGATAAATTAGAAAATTTCTGATGTGTGAATTTCCATGAAATTCACAATACTTTTGCTTTCGTCAATTTTTTATAATTTCCTTCTGCTTCCACAGATACCATAAAATTCAAATTCATCTATGTGTTCAATTATAGCTTGGGTCATGCTAAACATCTGCCATTTATAATTATTTCATTGACACGTTAATTGTACTTTATAATTATATAATAATAGAAACAATAAGTAATGAAGCTTAATGTATGTTGATATTCTTATTAGAGAAAATGAATAATAACCTCCCGATCTAGTTGCCTACCACTAAAATTCAAGTGACTGCAAAACAGAATCATGCTGATCCCGAAACAGTAAATTAAAACTCTCCACTGTAGGTATAATTGTCCACTATGAGCAGGGAATAAATGAATAAAAGGTTTTTTTCATTAACTAATTATACATTTACTTTTAAGAGCAATGAACTCGCACAATTACCGTCAAAGTGTGTTAACTCATATTGAGATATCGATCACTTTTTTTACCTCAACGAAATAAAAATACTCAAAGATTTGAAGACATCGCAAAATATAAGAAAGTACCATACAAAGCCTTCATTGTTATAAGATGACTTGTAAACCGCCTTTTCTTTTTTTAGGTGGGTAGGTAGGTTGAAATATTCAAACATTTTTATGCCCATATAATAACGACGTTTGTAGGGAAGTAAGTGTTTATTATTATCCCGTTACACATTTAAATAATATTTATTACCATTTATTCGTTTCGAAAGATAATTTTCATAAAAAGTAAAATAAATTTTGATGACAAATACTTTATAGGCAATAGTTACAATTCGGTGGCGCTTCGTATTGAAAAGATTAGTTTCTACACAAATTTCAATAGATATTTATTATTTCTCAAACTATCTATTTCATCTTCCTGACTGGATCGAATATTGACTGGATTTTTAGACGCTTAGCAGAACTTAAATTGAAAAATTATTTTAAACTATACTTTATGTAATATTTAACAAATCATTGATCCAATAAATCATACAAGTTAGTTTGCTATCGGGAGATTTCAGTGCTTGCAACTGGCTAAAAATAACTGTTTATAATTTATATCGATTACATTGAGACACGACTTACTGCTAAATATGTCATACACTCCCGTAAGTACAAATAATTATTGGAGATACTTAAAATGTGAATGATGGTAACTACAGTGATGCTTTAATTGAAATATATGTAATGGTGAAAGCAATATTCTCATAAATTAAAGAAGAAGAGTAAGATCCACTTAACAGACGCGTTGTCCGTAAAATTATAACGAAACATTTCATCTACCAGAAGTAAATATTTATGATGAAAACAACATTTGAAATGTCATATTTATCTGTAGTTAGGTTGACTTCATATAGTATATAATACAGAACTGTCTATAATGCCGACACATATGCTTTTAAAATTGGACGTGTTATCGTGGTAAATTTGCGATTATTTCCGTTTTAATCTCCGTTAGTGACATTAAAACCATCTACGACCAACGACCGACAGCCATTTTATAGTGGCAATAAAGATCACGAGCGCTCCGGTCTACTACGTGCTCATATTAACAGATGTTGATATGAGCACGTAGCAAAAGCATATTTATAAAACTTGTTCGGAAAAGCTCCCTCTTATAACTGTAGGTTTAATTATGAATGTCAAAGGAAAGTACCATCATGATCTGTATTCGGCCACGGCTTCATTAATAAATTGCAGTGATTGACAAAAATATGTCGCGCTTCTGCAAACTCAAATAAACGTAAATTTATGAACAGCCCTGGAACACACCGAGAGACAACAGAACTTTAGAAAAAAATGGCCCTTTTACATCCTATGTGAGCTTAGAATAAGTTTGTTTATTCTTTCAAAGACGTATGTACTACATAAGCAAGTCGCGAGACCTTTCAGTTTTGTTACGTCAGTGGAAAGTGTCATATGAATATTGCATCTAAAGTAGAGTTTTGACGATGGAAAATATTCCCCACAAAAATATTTTTTTATTATCTCACCAATGTATACCAAATAACTTAAATTTGTTTATCGTTTTTTAGTAATCAAACTGATTCTTAAAATAGAAAAAAAATCGTAAAAATTTACCAAAATACCAAACTTACGTAAAAAGTATATTATATCCAAGTTTCTCGAAAATAACGTTCAATAAATCAAATTTAAAATTTAGAGTTTTCACTGAGTTCTCAAAATTATTCTTAAATTTTTTTCCACCGGCATTAATAATAGTTTAGAAGGGAAATAATTGTAAAAATTATGAATTTCAGAAATGACACTAATTGTTAATCAATAGTTGTATCAGAACAGGAGATTTTCATTATGCTTTCTCTATTGCAAATGAAATATTTTATTTACCTTGTTTAAAATATAAGTGAAAAGTTATAGTGCCCACTTCAGTCGAACAATTTATATTTTTAAGTGTTTTATAGTCGCAGTGCGCAATGTTAAAATTTACGGAGATATTCTACAATTTTTTGGTACTTTTGAAAAAATGAGGAACGAAAAATATTTTGTCTGGATCGATAGAAGTAATAAAGCCTAGGGTTAAATTAAAGCCTAGGGCTGGGACCGGAAGGTATAAAACATAACCCTCATTTCCAACTAAGGGCAGAACAAGAAGGCCAAAGACATATCATCTTTTGGGCAAGGCCTCCCTCTCTCGCAAGTTATATAATTAACAATTAAAAATAGAATCATCACATAACAAAGACAACAAAATGACAGCTTTAGCACTTATTCATTTACTTTAATTATTGGCACATATGGTGTCAATTCTACAGACATTTTCCAATAGACAAATTCACAAAACGGACATCTGAATCAATATAAAATATCGACCAATATTCACGAATTATAGAATTTTATAATTTATACTTTTTTTTTAAATAACAACTTAAAATTCCCTGAATTATATTGTTAAAATGAAAATAAAACGTGGAACTGCTCCTGAAATACTTCTATTACTTTTTTAAATCTAAAAAAACGTCCTCACCGTGGTGTATTAGGTTGTTCACAAGGCACATTGCCTTTGACGACCCGGTGCACCGTAGGGATCCGGGTTCGATTCCCAGCCGTTCGTTGAACGTGGCTGAACTGGCGTTATGGTTGGCTATAAAATATTGGTCTCGTAGCAATAAGTTCGTCATATGTATCAATTATTATGTATCGCCTACATTAGAGTAAGTAGATAAATAAAACATGTGCTAAGTAACTTTGAAAAAAAGCCCCGATATTATTTCGACATCTAAATTGCTTTTTGAACTTCGGCAATAGTATAAAAGGTTGCAGAGAGTTTATCACGAGTCTTTTGTCCAGAGACTACGCTTGAAATGAGGAAGGATTTGGCCGGGTGGACGTTCGATTATCGCCAGTAAGCTCTACCTTCCCATATCGGAATCAGATAACTGTCCTGTGGGCGCTTCAATTTTGTCGGCTTCCAAGTTTAATAGAAAAAAATTGTCACAAAGTTTTATCCCAGTCTTTTTAAATAAGTCTATCAATTGGGAGTCGATATCTATACAAATATCGATTCTGAAATTGTAAGGTTCAATTTCAAAATGAAGTTTAATTCAGAAATGTACCGGAAGTAAGAATATATGAATATGCTACAGCATAGCCATAGGAAGGAAAATGAATTCTATCTATAAGGATAATAATTTAACAAAAAGAAGTATTTTATTTATTTACTAGAAATGCTTACCTTTGCTTTTAAAATTATCAATGATCATTCGAAGTAGGCAGCAATTACGAAGTAACTTTATTACTCGGTGTTACTCTTTCTAACATCACTTTTTTGTAGAATATTCTGATATGGCAAACGAATCGTAGCAGTTTTCTACTGCAATATACAGGTAACATTATTAAGCTTAAAAAAGTGCTTCTATGACCAAAAATATCTTATGAAATTGTCGACTGCTCTTATAAATAGCATTTAAGATAACTACAACGTCATTAAATTCAAAATCGATAGTTTTTCAGAGCAAATATTCATTTATATAAATAATCCCGTGCCACACCTAAAAATATATTTAATTAAAATATACATTACTTTAAAATCTTTCAGAAATACCATAAAAGAAGGTACATATGCAGTAAATTTCTAATAAAGCCATAGAAAAATAAAAGCTGTGCTTCAGTTATGAACAACAAACTAATTTACATGCTGAACAGCAGTACACTGATTTGATGTCGAACATTTTCATCTCTTCTTGAAAAATCTACGCGAACACCACGTTTTTTTTATCATTTAGAAATAATACAAAACGTATAACCTAATAAAAGAAATATGCGCGTTTATAAGGCTTAAACGTGAGAAAACGATATGAAGAAAAGCCAAATGCGTGTCGGATACGCATTAGTTTGAGTTCTATAGTCATGTGTTTGAAGATATTTATACAACTTGTACCTCGCCATAAAGCGACTGACATCATACTTTATATATTATTTATTTGAAAGTTTCTAAATCACAAAGTCAGTTTGGGGTAAATTTATCTTCGTAATCACTTAGGTTGTCATAAGTTTCGTAGCCGCTTAATTGTTTACGATGATTTTTCTATGGGACCTGCTATGCGCAATTGCTTATTTGCCAGTATCCCTGTAATTAATAATGCAACTTGAACAAAATAATTTTGCATTACTCCACTAAACGTCCTTGTCCTGTTTTTTTTCTATTTTTTTAACGTAAGCGGTTAAACATAAGTGTTTATGGAATACGGTAAGACGTTTTGGAGGCTCATAATTTGAGAAGAAGATGTGAAAATTCATTACAAAATATTATTCGATATTTTCGACTACGCTTCCTAAAATCACTTTAGTGACATTCCAAAGTTTAAAGTATCATAAGAAAAATGTAGGTTAGGAATTAAATGTTAAGTTTAACAAGAAATATTTATAGTTTCATGAGGTGATTCCAGGAAAGGAAAAATTATGTGTATATCCAAATAAGTTAAATAAACTTTAACTACAAAACGATTAATATCGGTCATAGGAATTAAAAATGTAATGGATGGTAATTTCTCTTAATGCTAAAAATATTTCATTACCAAGACCCATAAAATACATTAAAAATAAAATATTTAAATGCATTCATGTAATAATGTACAATATGTTCAATAACATGAAGTTATTTTCAAGACTTATTTTGTTTCAATACGATTTTCACACCCCATCGTATTAGTTAATCCGCATACTACCTACGTAAATCTATACAGAAACTGTTTATACGTCTTTACCGTGCCTTTCTGAATACTAATCGATGATTTTTAATTATTTTAATCTATTACCAAAATAAGACTTTATTGAAATAAATGCTACGCAGCCCGATAAAATTTTAAACAATTATTTGATAAAATACCGATGTATTTTAATATGCAAAACTAGTTTCCCGTGAAAATTTTCCAATTTATTGTAATGACGTTATCAAGATTATTGAAAAAAAATATTTTAATTACGAGTTGAACACGCACTTCGAGGGTTGCGTACACATTAAATTCATCAATTCCCGCAGCTGCGTTGCCAAAATATATTATTAACACTTGCTAATTAGACACTTATGCTTGAGTTAACCAACCATTTTATTTTTATTACTACCCATATATTTTTAAAGAGTTATTACCTACAGGTAACATTAAATATTATCTATACTACTGATAGAGTTTTCCTTCGTTCAAAGGAAAGGAAAATATCATTTTTAAATATTATAAAAGTAGTAATTCAGTTCTTATCAAAATATTTATATTTACGGTATTGAAAAAAAAGAAGTACTTTCATTTTTATGGAACTTATATATACAATATAAATGTAAGCCGACGTTACACTGCGCATACTTTCCGAGTATCTATATTGTTGATAATATCCTAATCATCCTGGAGGACAGTCTGTTGGCACATGATCACCAGCGCTTCCAGTAGGCCTAACTTCACTTAACTAAATTGGTATATTTCTGAAGATATGTGGTAACTACATTTCTGCAAAAATCACAGTAAGTGCAGTTATTTTATGATTGTCTTTTGATCAGAATTGGACAAGCAGCATCTAAGCTAAAAGCAAACAGTGACACCACTTTTTGTCACGGAAAGCTAACCTCTTTGAGTCAATATTTTCGTCCAAATTATAGATTCCAATCAAATATTTGTACATCTTGATAATGTTTAAGCAATAAACCTGAATTTTTTGATCCACGCTTGTAATAGGATTCAATTCGTGGCAGTTTCATGCAAATGTAACGATATTGTAATCTTGTCATTTAGATACAAAATTTTCCGTAGAATTTTTGTAATATATCTCACCCCTTGGCTTTTTCATCGTGCCTTAAAATTTAGCAGTAGAATGTTCTAAACGGTTTTCACAAATAATGCTAGTTGATCCAGCATTCTGACGTCACAAATATTTTGGAAGTAGCAATCCACTGAAAAAGTTATCGACATATAAATGAAATTATCCTAAATATAGAACTGTAGTTTTATCTACGGCATTATTTGAGGATCAAGCTTTTTTGAAATTAGCTGCAATTGTTTGTCGAGTTTTGTGTAATGACCACTAAATTTTGGCGAATGTATCGTTGGGCGATAAAAATATACCGTCACATACGCGTATATAAAGATATTGTTGAATCTCAAAAAAAAAATATATATAATAATATATATATATGTACATACACACATATATATATATATATATATATATATATATATTTATATATATATATATATAGTGGGATTTTTCTGCAGCACATAGAAGTTATCGTTATAAGCTATGAATTACACTATGTCATCGCTATATATGTAATAAATCAAAACATTCAATGAACGCCATCTTCTGACCATTTGTAAGAGCTTTTTCATCGTAGTCTCCTTTACCACTAGCAATGAAATGATTATTATTATAGCACCCGTTTAGAGTGTTCGCTGTTTTTTTTCTTTTTCAGGAGTACAAATTCCGAATTCTCCCTGCATCTTTTTATCGATAGAAGATCTTTCAACTTGTTTCTTTGTATCTCTACTTGAGAACGAGGCATACGACCAGTAAAACGGTAAAAATTAGGTTCATTGTTATCTCCACTCCATTTTTCAACAAAAGTTCTATCATTAAAAGGGAATAAAATAATGTCACGAAGACCCATTGTTCAGTTTCTGGGCAATCTGTCCGAATACCAATATGGAAAAAAGAAAAAATGTATAAAGCAAACCTCTTCAAGCCATAGCAACTGTTTTATCTTCAAGATAAAACCCTAATCTTGCCAACGGGTGACGCCTCATATTTTGAGTGTTATCGTAGCCATGTATTTATTGCTTGCAATAAAAAAATAATATGTACTTATAGTCTATACATAATTATTCTAATTCCAATTGTTGGAAAATGCATTAATATGAGAAAACCTTATAAGCGCCCTAATATGTAAATTAGAATGACGAATAATAGATATTTTGTGTTGTCAAAAAAAATAAAGCAAAGCTAGTTATCAACTTTCAAATGGTAATGGAATAACGGAAAACATAGGGAATTAAGTAAGTAAGGACATTTAAACATTAAATATAGTATTTCCATTGTACTATTTACAATCCCAATCCTAAATTCATAAAAAGAATAGTTATCGCAGGAAGCTAGAGAATTGTGACAATTTCGTAGATAAAAAGTACAAGAATATTAATTTTCTTTAAAAATACTGTTAGAGATTTACACTTTCTATCAGTGTGCCAAAGGCAAAGATTAGTCATCCTTAGAGGGCCAGACAGAAACACTGGGAATATAAAATAGTATTGCCATAAATGGTATTCTGTCCACATTGGCGACAATATACAGTTAATTTCGACTGTTACTGAACTTAAATTAACACTTTTATTTTCTACTTTGAGCACCTCGTAATTCAATCATGTCAAGTTCTAGTTACCTTTATATTAACAATGAACCCATTTGTGATTGAATTGTACCTTCTGGACCTATTAAAACTACGCAATAGTTACGTTCAGGAGAAGGTTTCCTATTATTTTTAAGTATTGCCTTATACCTACTTTTATTTGTACAAAGGCAGATTACACAACAAGAGTTTGGAATTAATAAGAGATATCGTGTGACGTTCACTGAACAAGTGTTTGAAGCTTTGAAGGACAAGCCCACTACTAGCACCAGAAAAGTGGTTGTAGAAGTAAATTTATAAAAATAGAAATTTTGTCCAGATTTTCACGAAGAAAGCAATAGAATATGCTAAGAAAGTATAGAATATGAAAAGAATAAAATGATAAGAATATGTTTTTGCTAGTTACTGTTAAATGACGATATCGAAAATGGGTGCTCAATAAAATCCATTTTGTAATTTGAAGAATAAAGAATTTAGAGAGAAAAGATCTTGCGCATGCGTAACATGCATATATTACTAGGCACACAAATAAGTAACACTCTCTTTGAAAAAATGAAAATTATTTCACTGAATATGCTTAGTAAATATTATGAAACACAATATCAAAAATGGCAGCTGAGAACTACTTATTGGAAATACTACAAGGGGTTTCAAAATTTGAAAGTGATGGGCAATCTTTTTTTTCAGAATAGTGGCTATGCAACTTTGTACCGTACAGCAGCCCCTCCCCCTCTCTACAATGCATTTCCTTCAGTTAATTATTTACGCCATAAACAAATTAAAATTATTTCGACTAATTTGCATCAATCATTTCAAGTGGTACAAATGGTTCCTAGTAGTTTGGTTCCCTAGTACTAAATACGTGTTCCAACATAAACTTGGCAGGCTTTATGATTATTGCGAATACTTTTTTCCAAATCTGATAAAGAAAAAAGAGTTATTTACCTTTACATGTGTTATGTTTCGTGTATAAACAACTGATAAAAACAAAAACCATCTTCATCGAACCACTAACGTAAAACACTTGTCTATTTATATACATGGGCTCCTGAAGTTATATTAATTTAGGTGTAAATTATTGATCCTTAATTGGTTTTAAAAGAATATTATACGTACAAAAATTATTTTTTAAAAACAATATTTTTTTTGTAAAAAATATTCGCAGTCCTGGTACGAAGAGGCAAATGATATCCGATATTAATACGGAACCAGATAATCACTACGCCTACTGCTTCTCTGTCACAGGTGAAATTTCAATTTTGAGTTTCTTTAAGTATTACAATTTATATAAGAGGTCCTTTTTGCCACATTCTAAAACAATAATAAATACATTTCACTATCATTGTTTGATTTAATCCGAAGATAATAAATTCAATCTTGTATAGAGATGTAAAAAATAGAAAAAATATTACAATATTATGGGAGTATTTATAAAAATGTTTATTTTATCAACAAATATAAATACATTATTACAATTATGAAGTATGTTATCGCTTAGTAAATTTGAATGTTTTTGTTCATATACTGAAAATACTTATACGCGCGACGCCACCTGGTTCTAGGGGCGCACGCTCCGATGCACCCGATAACTCCAACAGTTGGGCAATGGGGCGAGCATCTTGTAACTAACTCCTAGCGGTGGTGGTATGGCAATTTAAACTATTGATTTTAATGTAAATAAATTTGTAGATATTATAATAAAAAACGAGATAATATTACATTTCACTAATATTCCATATTTAATGTTTTTTTTATGACGGACCACTCCCCGCAGCATCGCACGCATTGGAAAACTGTGTGTTTGTTCCTCAATCACACCGCTGGGTAGGTTTTAGAAAGACTTGGCATAATAATTGAATTAAATGTAGAGATTTTTTATTCAAGAAATAGTATAATTTTTCTAGATTAAAATTTGACGTTTAATGAATTGAGCATTAAAACATGTTAGTAGATATAACGTGTATATTTAATATATTATTTTACATGCATCTTAAGAGAATCTGAAGCCTCCGAACATATTAATGTTTAACTTAACTATATCACGAGCGAGGAATTTTAGTCTTGTTTTTATGTAATACTTATATGTTTAAAAACACTGTGTATACACAAATATGCCAGCAAAAATTAAAGAAAAAACCGTGCAATTACTTTTTAAATATAAGTATATCAATCTAATCACAGTGACCTATATTTGACATCTAAACACGTGAATATGAGAACTATTTAAATTGTCTACGTCATATATTCCAATAAACAAACATAAAAAAAACTTCAAGGCAACAAGTGTTGCTGTTAGAACCCGATTCTGTACTGGCCGACATCTTGCCACCTTTCAGAAACATCTCCCCATTTTATCCTACCCCATTTACACCTATAATTTATCTCGATGAACATTATTAGCAATATAAATAAAAATTATTTATTGATTCGTAAATATCATCGTGTTTATTTTTTTTATTTACTTAAATTTCCCCAAATATTTCAACAAAAACAATATAAATACATTATGTATATATTGCTTCTAATTATATACACGTTTCAAACTTTAGCCTTTTTAACGATAATAGTTTAGTATTTTCCGGGTAATAAATTTTCTACAGTATAATAATCTGTAATAAATTATATGCAAATATATTTTATTCAAATAACATAGATATTGTTTTTTTTAGAAAATGGTATCAAAAAAGAAACGAAACTCTTATAATTTCTTCATGTCCGTGTGTTATTTCCGATTAACAGAATATCATGGCTTTTTAAATTTAATCGATTGCTAATAAATTTTATAAGAAGATTTATTTAAATTTCATGAACACATAAAAAAAAATTGTTTTTAAGTTGTTTAGAAGTGGGAGACACTTCATAAGTAGAATTTGTGGCCCAGAATCGTGCTTTCTCGTGGACCGTAATTCGTCTTTGCAGAGATTTTTTTTTAAATTCGACCGAAAATGTCTAGTACTACTTTTTAATACGATATTCTCTTCTTGAGATATATGTCTTATAGCATTTGCAGTAGATCTCGCCACAGTCCGTCTTTCTTTTTAAGCAAGTACATCTAAGATAAAAAAAAACTATAATAAATTTGTAACATTACTAAATACAAAATGTCTCAAAATTATTGCTTTGCAAAATCATTTCGGCGAACTTGTCTTAATAAATTATGTAGATATAGGCAACCAAGTTATTTGCTTTACGCAAATGAGAGATAATTACATGGTAAGAAAGGAAATTTAATTTCATAAATTAATTTTAATGTTATTTACATGTGAACACTTACTAGTTCAAACTTTTGTAAGTACTTAAATTAAATGGGTACCTGTATCTCTGTTAGTACTTAAATGTATAGTGAACCCTTCTTGCGAGTTCTATTTGTATTTAACTGATTTTACTCATTTCATGATATTTTTTTCTTCGTTTTGTGTCATATTCTGATTCCATACCCTACACTCGTTTCTAGATTTGACTAAATTCTTATGTAACTTCGTCGCCTCCATATTCAAATTTTACCTCATTGATATTCGTAAACAACGTCTCATAAATAAATTCAGTCCCATTAATATTCGTAAACATTTACTACCTTCGTTGTCAACATATAATTATTCATTTACTAATCTATAGACAACTTATTTTGTAGTCATGCACAGATCTATTTCATCGTATGTTTATTAAATACGAAGTAGTCGCTTCGATATTTAAAACTTTCGCTTCTTATACTTTATTAAATATACGTACTAGCAACTTTGCTCGCGCAGAAGTCGATATTACTGTACATTTCAATATATCATGCAGCTCATTTTTACCCTATATGTATAGTTGAAGCAAATCTATAAAAGGAATCAAAAACATCATACAAATTTTCATTTTCTATTTTACCCACTCAGGGTTTGTATTTTTAAAAATAATGTTCTTGTAATACGGAAACATGAATAAACCTACAGCATTTCCACATAAACTAATTTTTTTACTAATTTCGTGGTCGGTGCCAGTAATACCAGGCTAGTTGGAGCACTGACACGGGAGCAAGCCACATAAAATTGAACATGGGAAAAATAACTCCCTTAAATCAACCCCGGCAAATTTAAAAGTCTGGCCCTGTGATTTATTAATTATTATAGCAAAGCAGGCATTTGCTGGAAATTGAACTCTTTTAAATTCGATCGATATATCGTTGAGTGTCATAGGGATTCGGGATATAAAGACCGTCTCACCCCTAGTGTACACAATCGCGTACGCTTTTCCCGTTGACTTTACTGTGTACGCGGTACATTGTGATAGATGATACCTACACAAAATGAGAATTTATTTTCGTCGAATCGAAACAATTATTTATTACTGGTTTAGATGAATGTCTGAAATTACCCTTGTAATAATTAAATGTAACTATATAAGGGCAAACCATCCACCTTACGGACTTCCATATAAACTTTCATCCCCTATTTCACACCTCCAATAAACGCATTAATTTTTTTTCTTAACCACGAGCGTAAATTCACCTGTCTAACTTACAAATTGAGGAAATTTCATACAAATTGTCAACTCCTATTTTATCCCCTTAGGAGTAGAATTTCCAAAAACCAATACACAAATTAATTTTGTTTATTAACCAAGAGCGTAAATTCAAAATTTCAGGTGTCCAACTTCCAAACCGACGAAATTTCTAATTTTTCAACCTTTGTTTTACCTCTTAGAGGTAGAATTTCCAAAAACCAATAAATCCATTATTTTGTTTTTTAACCAAGAGCGTAAATCTAAAAATTCATGTGTCTAACTTACAAACCGAGGCAATTTTATATAATGTTCTACTCCTATTTTACTCCCTTAGGATTAAAATTTCTAAACCTAATAAACACATTACTTTTTGTTATTATCCAAGAGCGTAAATCTGGAATTTCACGTGTCTAACTTAGGAACCGAGGAAATTTCATTTTTAATTAAAATTTTCAAGTCCTATTTTTTTTTTATGGGTGCAATTTCCAAAAACCAATACAGAAATTAATTTTGTTTATTAACCAAGAGCGAAAATTCTAAATTTCAGGTATCTAACTTCCAAACCGATAACATTTTATACAAACTTTCCGTAGAAGTTTCCGTTTCCGTTAGAATTTCCGAAAACCAATAAACGCGTTATTTTTCTTATTAACCAAGAGCATAATCTAGAATTTCACGTTGCTAACTTACAAGCCGAGGAAATTTCTTCTAAATATTCAATCCCTATATTACCGTCTTTTGGTTCTCATCTTAGGGGGATTTCCAAATTCCCTTTCTTAGAGCTCATTTACGTTATATAAAGAACCTATCTGCAAAATTTCATTATTTTAGTTTCAGCGGTTTCAGCTGTGCGTTCATCTCTGCGTCAGCCAGTCAATTTCATATTTTATATAATATATATATATATATATATATATATATATATATATATATATATATATATATATATATATATATATATACATAATATATGTATATATACCCTCGAAATTTGCAAGCTGTCGCATGAAAAGTAAAAATTAAATAAGTCATCTATCACCTTATTCGAGTGGACGACATATTCTTTGTAAATCATTAATCCCTTTACGGAAACGGGGACTTGCTGAAACAATATCATTTCATACAGAAGTTTTATTTCCCACAAAAAATGATCTATACAATAAAAGCAATCGTCGCCGTGGTATGTTGTGTTGATCACGAGGCATACGGCCCGTGACAATTTTTTTTGTACTTCTAAATAAGGGGCATAAAAAATAATTTACTAAGTTATTAATTTAGTTTATAATGCAAAACGTAATTAATTTGATAACACATTGGCCGCTAAATAGACCGATTTTTGTATAATGAAGTCATCTCCTTCATGTCTGATCGTTTAGGTAACTATTCAGTAATTTGCCAAACTAACATAAATCATCAGAGTATGGATCCTTACAAAAACAGTAACAAATATTTCTTAATTTTAAATTTTCTTACTTAAAAAGGAAAAAAGAAACAAAACGAAACCTTTATGATATTACTCACCGTCTCCGTCTATTTGCCGTATGCCAAATATATTTTACTTAGAAAGTGTATGGCCTAGAAACTTTAAATTGATGATAATGACAAAGCATATTTCCCTCTAAATTCCGCAGACTACCATATATAAACATATGTATATTAAAATTTTAGAGTGAGTAAATGAAGGAAAAGAAGAAAATAATTTGTTTATATATTCAATGGGGCAACAATTATTATTTATTTATTTATTTCTTAAAAACTCTATGGCCCCCTTACCGATTCACTCAAAGTGTTGGTTATGAAGAGGAATATAATAACATAAGGTGCAATACAACCACATGAGAACAACAACTAATAGGATACGAAGTAGTAATAATGACAAATAAGAGGGGACAATACAGAAATTCCAATAAATATAATTCTAAGTTATAACCAGTTTTGAGTCACCAAGCAACTCCATTCCAGAAGCAATCAATGAAGCCGAAAAATATATGTGAACTGAATGCGAGTGCAAGAAAAACCGGTAAATGCTATAGAATATTCGAAATCCTAGTTCCTTGCAGGTTTTCCAACAGGGTTCGATGACATGACCGTGAAATAATTATTCATAATTACACTGAGATATATAATTACACAGATAAAACTCTTTCGAGGGTGGTTCCACCCAGCTCATAACCATTTGTATTCTTGTTCACTTCATTATCATATATGTAGGTCCTCAAACTTGCCAGCCACAGTCAGTATATATTCATTCAGTCATATTTTACAAGATATTTTACGTAGTTTCTAGCCAACCTGCTTAGGCCAGCATTAACATAATCATTTTTTAAAGTTATTATAAATATATTTTTAATAACTGTAAAAAAGATTTTCATTACTTTTGACAAATTGCACTTAATATCAATTACACGTATTTTGTTGATTTTTTTTAAAAGATCAGTAAAACTTGTTAAATACTACAATTTTATCTTTAAATATTTATATTGAAAACGTTACCTTTACTAAAAGTTTATATCGAAGAGAGAGAAAAAAACAACATAACTATTTATCTCCGTTTTGATAAGCAAGCTGTTCGTTGTCAAAAGGCAAGCTTTTCGATAACCGTCTCAAATGAAGGTTCGTCTCAAGTCACGTCATATTGAAGTGCATAGTGCACTTCAATATAACGTATATATTTCTGAATACTTAGTTTCTTGTTCTAAACAGCATTTCTTTTAAAATATTGACATTTTTGAAGTAAAACAGATTCACCATTGATATGAATATGTTGATATAAGGGTTAAGAGAAACCAAGAAACATGAGTATTTATAATGATGTTCCATATATTTAAATATATATTTTATTTTTCTCTCTCCTTGCTAGTAACGTTACGCGCAACTGAGCGCGTCACCACAAAAGTGAAGACGTGCGTATCGGAGCGGTCGTGCAGGCGCGCCACCCAGTACAACAGAGCCATCGTACCACATGGCACGGCACAACACAGCACAGTACGGTACGGTGCAGCACAGCACAACCCAATATCCCATCACTGCATTTTACATGTTATAAACGGAAACAATGTAATAAGTTTGAGATGAGGAGCGGAGATTTAGAGTTAATAAAAACACAAAAAAAAATAGATGTTACCTATCAGTGAGGTCAGGTCAGCAAAAATGGCACGCTTTTTATATGGTTTCATGTCAGGAAGAACCTACATTTATGGAATACATGTCTACTATTATATATATAAATGCATCTTTCCACCAGCCAATATACGTCTTATTTCTGCAATTTTTGAAATGCCGATATGGTGGATAATTTTTGTAAATTATAGTAAAATAATTTGTGTCGAAATGTAGTGGATAATTTGGTGAAAAATTTAGGTATTTTCATTGTTAAATAAATTACTTCCTTCAATACCCAAACTTTGGTAGTTTGCTATTTTTTTAAATATTTCTAAAGATATCATTCAGTATATTATTTGCTGTTGCTAGAACTGTGTAATGGATATCTAGATCTAAATGAATTGTTACGATACCTTCATGTTTATACCATGAAATATAATAAAGATATATATCGTATAGAACGAGAGAAGAAGAAATGCAATAGATTAAAAAACAAGCTACAAAACAGAAAAAAGTTTATTCAATATATAAGGAAAATTTTAAAATTTGTGTAATTTTTAATTAGTTTCTTTAAAAAACAGTTCATTTAATTTTCTGATGTTATTATTCTACGTGAAGTTTAAATTCTTATCCAAATTTTACTCGTATGAAAAATTTACTAAAAACTTGTTCAGTTAGATTTAATCACCGCTTAGAATAATAGAACTAGACTTAACGTAATACAAGAAAATAAAACTGAAGGTAAAATAAGAGAGAAGTTATCAGGAAATAAAAATAATATATATGCAACTAACATAGAAAACGAAAGTTTGCATTACTGGATGAATTTTTCATCAACCAAATTCTTTCATAAAAAATTAAAGGACTGTTAATGGTATATGTAGTTAGGAAAAAAAATTAATAATAAAAATATTAAATTAACATTTTATTTGTTAAAATTGTTTACGTAATTTTATCATATATGGTCAGACAATATGAAAAAATGCGCAGTAATCATAGCATAGACCGTCGTCACAACATCCTGTGACCAAAAATTTAAAATTTGAAGTCTCGTAAATAATATCCTATCAAAATAAAACCCCGAAATCCTTTGTTAAACCTCTTATGTTCTCATTTCATTACATATTATAGCTTAAATATTAAGAGATAATTGTTTCATAATATACACATCAATATAAAGTTATGTTACATGCAGCTCAAAGGAGGTAAGAAAGACTTAATTATCCAGTTTAATAAGTTAATACTGACGAATTATTGGTTAAACACTTGTATTATGTATTGAACTTACTTTTGTTGTTAAAATCTTGGTATGATAATAAATAAGTTATCATAGAAAAAATTAATATTTTCAAACCATTTATACGGTTGAAATAATTTAATTTATTGTTACATTTTATATTCTAATTATTACACGTATTCAGTATATCGAATATTATGTAATATTATTTTATTAATAGAATTATAAACAAGTTATGATATGTGAAACCTTTCCACAATTACATTATACGTACTTTAGACTTAATAATTATAGAAAACCACGAGTAAATATTTGATATTATTACTAAGTTCTACTATCTTAATCAGCTAACTTTTATCTCTATTTTGCGTCAACGTCGCGAAGTTAATACATAAAATTTATTGACATATAATTATCGAACAAGATGTAACGAAGAATAACTTTCACATTTAAAATTATTCATATTCACATAAATTTACTTCGGTATTACAGGAAAATAGTCGAAACCTTTTCACTGCACGCGCCGCCTAAACAATTCCCCAAATCTATTTCAACCGCCGAGCACTTTATACCCAAAATAAGTGACAGACGGCTATGACTATTGAACCCAATAGAGGCGTAAGTAATAAAATATTCAATAAGGTAAGATGAATTATAAATGAAAAAATATTGTAAAGGAAATGAATAGAGCAACTTTGAAATACAATTTCGGACAGAATTACACCACGATACAGTTGTGAATGTAACGATTTAAAAGTATATTGAAATGCACATTTATTAAATAAATGTAAACTTATTACAATAAATATATTTTTCTTAGTGTGGAATCCGGCAGAAAATTTGAAGCATAATGGAGCCACAGCTGATGTTTAATGAACACGTGTCAACAAAAATTAAATATGAATCGCACGAAAATCGCACAAAAAACGATATTGATAGGCATCGCCCTATGAAACACATCCAAATGTACGGAAGAAGCAGCGCATACTCGCAATATTTGTGAATTACTCTCGAATGGTCGAATAATTAATACGTATTGCTATATATTCAGAAGATGGCAGCAGAATTAGGAAGCAATAAAGAAGTATTTTTTTTGGTTGGCGATGTAAATCATCAAATAACTGAACAAAGCAAGTATCTAACCGTCAAGTTCTTGAAGATATATGTTTTAACATTCGCAAAGTAAAATTGACTTTTAATGAAAGGGTAAATCTCGTAATTCAAGAGTGTATTATATTCTGGAAAAAACCTAGCATACCTACCAGAGCTATACATAACTGTGTGAAGACACTTGCAGATTTTTATAAAGCTTGGAGAGAGTTGAAAAAAAATTTCAAATAACAAGATTTTTATAATCAACGTGAAGATGACTTTCAAAATAATTTAAATGAATGATAATTGAAAAAGATAAAATCTTTTCACAAAAATAAAAAGATAAAGAGAACCAGAGCATCCAGGGTGAAAAGGAACAACTTCTCGCTGCCCAAAACTGGAGAGGTCTTCCGGCCAAGATCAAGCTAAAGCTGGGTCAAACATACCAAGTCACAAGCAGCCCTAAAAATATGTTTTTTGCAATACTGGTAATTGCCACTATTTATGTGAAACCCTGGCTTCAATACAATTTGGTGGTTAAGGCACCACATCAAGACTTGTGCTTTTTAAAGACGTTAAGGGAATATGAAACTGTTTACAAATTGATCTCCAAAGCAGCCCTGGGCAAGTTTAACCAACACTTTTGATACTAGTCAGGAAAAATTGTCATCTTATCTCTCTTTGATGATGAAGTTGATGAACAAACCAAGTGAAGGATTGTAGTAAACTAACAAAGAGAGAGTTGTATGATTTTGAGTGTGAATACATACTTTTGTTTCTTACATTGTTTTTACGAGATAGATTCTAAACTGATAATAATATCACCTATTTTAACTATTGCAGGAAAATCATTGAATGATTTCGTGTTCGCCAAGAGCACGAGTTTGTTTTCTTGATCAAAAATTGATGAAAATTTCCTCCAGAAACACTTTTCTACATGGAAAGATGTTACTTTTTGAAAGAAAAAAGGTTCTTTCATTAAGAGCAATTAATGATACAGCTGAAAGAGTTGTGAAACTTCTCACATAAGTTTCACAACTCATTCAGCTGTATCATTCATGGTTTGAAGTGACTTCAAAAGCAATTTTTTGGTGTGTGCAAGAACATAAAAATCTGTATCTAGACCATGAAAGGGACCATGACCAGAATAGCATGATAGGGACCCTTAAAATGAAATATCCTCAATGATGTGTAAATTTATCTTTTTTTAAATAAATAAATACCTACCATTTAGACTAGATTTTTGCTAATTTTTTTCATAAAATATAAATATTTCAGTTGATCTAACTACATATGAGAAAGCGTTAAAAATAGTTTTTTTTTTTTTAAATCCTTTAATAATCGACATTTCTGCTTCTGAGAAGTTTCATTTTGTTAAAACTTTACACTTGAATTAATCTACAAAGCTTTCGTGAAAAAATGTATCTAATTGTAATATAGTATAATATATGAAAACAACTTATTGAATGATAATGCTCACCAAAGGGAAATAGAAGGTACGTTGTATCTCCACGTATTTTCATAACGATCAATGAAGTTTCCAACTAACGAGCTAAAAGGGACGTGTCGACTGGAAGAAAGGAAAATAAGAAAAATATTCGTATTTTTCTTATCCGTTGAGAAAAGTATATTATACACCATGATAGATCTAGACACACCCTGATGAGCTAGATTTCGAAAACTTCTAATAATATTCAACTATTTCTCTACGCATCAGTCGGTGTCAGATTGAAGTTAATGAAACTAATTATGGCCGCAGCAAATTATGAATAACTTTTTATGACAAACAATTTATTATCAACAAAAAAGGTGAAATATTCATCGCGTTAACCATCTAAAAGCCAAAAATCCTAACAAGTAATTAAAAAATTTAAGTATTTTCCATTTTCTGTATCAGATCGTATTAAAGAATTTCGGTGCGATAAAGTATGCTTATTTCTTATTCGTATACATGTATGTATTTCCTAACTGTCGTTTATTATTTGCACACTGTAATGGAAGAAGACACTTACAGAATGGCAGCATTCAATTTATATTGAGATAATAGAAACCATAAACTGAGAATCCTAGATACTGTAGTAAGGAAAGTCACTTCTCTCGCTCCTCGTCACGCAAGTAAACTTGCACTAAAAGGTTTTTTTTATTCACCGAATTTTTTTCCATTAAATATTTGGTAACTCTTTGTCTATAGCTAAATAAATTCAATTACATAACTATAATGACGGCTTTCAAAAAACTTTACAAACATTATTTCTAAACAATTTGAAACACCTTTTTTCTGAAACCGTTTATTATTTCAGTATATTATATTTGCAGTATACTATATAAGTATCATTATCTATTTAGATTTTTTAGTATTAGTAAGCTTATCACACATTTTGAAAACAAGGGATGTAGTTCACTATATATTAATTACCATACTTTAATTTCCACAGTAATTTTAATAATTTTACCTGAATTTTAAGGTACTGTGCGACTTTTGAATTCTACGCAATATTCATGCATCTATCGGATAATGCCCCTTATATTTTAAGAATAATAATTTATAAATATTTTTGTCTGTAAAAGTTCCTAAAATATATGTAATCCCACGAAGTATGCACGGTTGTTAATGTATAAACTGGTCGATAGATTTATTGACTAGTTCTTTATTTACCGTTAGTAAATATCTATTCTATATGCATGCTTATGTTGACTAGCTCCTTATTTGTCATCAGGAAACACATATTAGATAAATTAAAATAAATAATACATAAGTCGTTTTATTGAACGATTGTCAATAAATGCCTGTAATGGCTTTTAAATCAATTTACATGAAAACAAATACAGATATCTTTTATTTCTTGAAAATAAATCCTTTTTTTCTTGAAAATAAATTTCTTGAAAATAATTCATGTCATCTTATTAACATCTTATTAACTAAGACTGAAAAAAATTACTTTTGTTCTATATACAAAGTAGGTCTGACTTAATTTATTACTATATAAATTCAATAAGTAATATAAATTTTGCCAAAAATGTCATGTTTTAACTAGTTAAAATTGTATATATTTCATTTAAATTGCAAGTCACTAGAGAAGTAGAGGTAAGCAAAAAATTTTAAAAGTTATGATAAAATCGTCAATAACTTAAAGATTATCGATATTTTCTCTTTTCTCTATAGTAAAATAAAATGAAAGGTTTTATATAAACGTTGAGTTCATTTAAGCGGAAACGGGAAATCCTTTAATATTCATTCAATAAAAATTCAAACTTCACATTCCGGCGCTGAACACATTTTCCGGCATTTACAATTTATCGTCACGAAAATAAATCGACTGAAAAATTCTACGGAAAATTTAAACCTTCAACAGAATAGCACCGTAGATGAGATTTTCCACCCAATAACTTAATATTTATGACGTATAAATTATACTTCACGCCATGTGAAAAATTTGTAACTTGAATATTTTCGATCGAGTATAAAATATATTTTCAGTAAAATATTTAATAATGAAAAGATATAATTATATTATACTATTGGCAAGTTTATATATGTACATATATATATATATATATATATATATATATATATATATATATATATATATATGTATGTATGTATGTATGTGCAGAAAATGTCAATAATGTTATTAGCATTTTTACATCCAGATATCATTAAATTCAAAATTTAATAGAAAGGGATAAACTAATAAATTTCATTAAATGACTGTTCATTACCTGTTTCTAATAATTCCTGACAATGATTTTATATCGCACATTATACATTAGTAACATTTTAGTTATTACTTCTACTAGTTCGACTTGATTTCGTGTGACCACAAATGGTGAAAATGTGGAAAATTATGAAGAGCCATTATGTTTATCCGAACAAAAAGATATCATCAAGCCATTCTTCTCCTCCTTCCTCTACTCAAATCAACACGTAAATAAACAAGCCAGACACGACAATGGACAATATGCTAGATATGCTACGCTATCACTACCTAACTTTGTTGGCATTATGGACAAATAGGTAACATAACTTTTTTTTAAATATTTGTTGAGTAAATCAAAAGATTTTAAATATTTTTGCTGTCATATAATTTCCGGACTTAAAGAAAGTTCAAAATACTCTTATTATACGATTGGCTTTTTAATTGAATCACCTTATAATAAGAATATACTCCTAGAATCGTTTCATAATTTTATTTAAAAGAATACGCGGTGTAAATAATATTATCTTTTTATTCGAAAGTAGCAAATATTTAACACACTGACTTTGTCTAAAAATTATTCGTTACTTTAAATAAGTAACGTTTACCTACAATAATTTTATCACGCTTAGTAAATTTAACACATTCACATCTATTCTTGATTCAAAACGAACAGAGAGAGTACATTCACACTCATATATGATATAACCTGGTCGGAACCAATCTTCTGTCGAGCTTTATACATACAACGCTTCTATCGAGCTTTATAAATGCAATGGCTTCGTCGAACCATTAGTCATAAATCTGACGTAGTGTGGAAACCTAGCCACCGGAGTACAATTTCGTACCGGATAACTGATAGCTCGTTTGACTGTATATTTCATTTCATCACGATCGTATATTTTTCGATGACATTGTTTGACTCTCCGGCAGAAAAAGCGATCTGTACTTTTTGGCGTACTTGATACTTTCGACTATCAATACCACAGAGAACAACTGTGTAATCTTCGTAAGATCCTTTAATAATACATCATGTGAGAGTCGAATGAAAATAACTTTAATTTATAAAATATAATAACTAGAACAAAACAAATTTAATTAAAAGACGGACAAGTATTTTGTTACTTATAGTATATAGTTAAATTATCAAAATAAGAGTAAATAATAAAAACTCTTTATTGATTTTTACCATTTATGTAAATATATTTTAATTACAATTTTTTGACATATGTCCCAAAACACTCTGATACACGTTTCACCGCAATAGAAACAACATCATTGGTGCAATCACATACAACTCACGTGGAGATTAACACCTTATGTTGGTAACGAAATTAAGGATTTCTCGTTTTTTAAATTTTTCATCAATTATATTGTTTTTGTGGTATTTATTGTAAGTATTTCGTGGAGAATTTCTACTTACTGAAAAACCTAACCCGTCTTTATAGAGGGTCCTTTTAGATTCAATTATTTTTTTAAATAAAAGTTATTAAAAAATGGGAACAATGATATCAACTACTTCAATTAATATAACCACGTCCATTGCTACATAGATCTATATTAGAGAAGGACGAAAAATAATCTATTATTATATGTATAATAATAATATGGTAATTAGGCCGTATCTATGAGGGCATCACTCAAGAATACTACTGTTTAATTAATTAACAGACAACTACTTATAAATAGACAGCAATACTTATTCCCTGTAAACTTAAAATGTGTAGTTTTATAATTTTTCAATAGATGGCAGCATATTTTTTATTTCTTTGTAATATTTACAATTATATGTTAAAGTCTAACACCCGTTACATCATTATTTATTAAACAATAGGGCGTTTTTATCGGTTCACTCTAAAGATGCAAACTTTAAAAGATGTTAAAATATGAAATAGAGTAATTTTTCCTACGAAACACGACAACTAGGTATAATATAACACACGCAGAGAACAAAGATAGGTCAGTGTAACTATTTGGATTAATGTAATACTACTAAAACTTTTTGAAATCTCGTGCCTCCTCCCGCAATATTTCAATACTCGTCACGTATTATCGCTCAAATTGTCATGCGTTCATTTTCATCGTAAAATATTCTCAACGCACGCGGCTTTGACGAGTTAAATGTCGTTAGTAAAAATAATGCCTTACAATTGTAGACAGTAATAAGCAAATCGCAACATTCGAATGAATAGTAAGTTTATATGAAAAGTTTTTTATCACCATTTTTTCCCTTCTTTCTACCAACTAAATCCATTAGTTTGTAAATTATTTCAATAGAATATAATTAAATGTTACTTCCATATTTTAATGTAACTTTATTATTTTTATTGTAAACTCTTAACAACTAAGTACTCACTGATTTTGAGTTAAAATAAAGAAATTGTAAATAATTTTTCCACTAAATATAATTTAAAAATGTTGGCAATTTTTTAAGTGTTCTTGTTTCTTATCCAATCTATGTATCGATAGGTGTATAAACAATTGCAGTATATGAATAACCATATCATGTTTGAAATTCATATTCGTGTTAATTATGAACAATGTAGATTTACTTGCCATAATACGAAAACCTCAAGCATTCTAGTAAAAATTACTATTCCTCTAGCATTTCTCTATCCCTTATTACCTGTGTGTGATTTTGTGAGCTGTGTGAATTTTCTGTCATGAATTATGACTGAAAGTCGTATTTACTTGAAAACATCGTGTTAAAAATGCCCACATGTGCTTTTTCTTTGTATTTGGTCTACTTCTACTATTCCTCGCCAGATTGTATTTCTCTCTTCTAGCTATGTGGCCAAAGTACATTACAGGCATATGTTGGAAATATAATTTTTAATATTAAGTCCTTGAGATCGGACAAATTGATGCTTTTGGTTATCTTGGAATATTCGACGCCAACGAAAAGAAAATTCTATCTTTTCTTATGCTTTTTTAGGCTACTCCATGATACGATATCGAATAAAAAAGTTTTTACGAGTCTCACTTCAGCGTCTCGAGACGTTTTTATTTTGACAATATATTTTTATATTTTTCTGTATTTCTACCTTGCAGCCTTACTGACTGGACAGAATGAATCCTAAATAAAATAACTAGTTGCTAATTTTAATATTATGGAGCATACAGCTTTGAGCGAGTTTATTGACCGAAGCGGTCAATAATCGTAATTTTGCTTTTTAATCAGTTTATGCTCAATCCCCAGTTTTAGCTTCCCATTTCCACGTGATCAATCAACTAATATATTGTATGGGTAATGGAATCGAAATATATAGCGGGCACAATAAAATATATGAAAATTATATATTCAAATAGCATGTTGCTAAATTTTTAAACTAACTTTATGTCAAAGGAGTACATTACGATAGAGGTGTGTGGCATTATTTTACCAATGCTTATCAGAAAATAGCATTCTTTCGCCGCTGCTTAATAAAAAATAATATCATTTTGATAAACCTTAACTAACTTAGCGCAAGACGTATATTTAAAACAGATACAGAGTCATCTAATTTTTTAATCTAGATAGGATCTTCCAAATATTTCTTGACATCAAAGTTTAAACCTATCTAGTACAAATAGAACTCGTAGTACGCTGCTTTCCTACACATTTAATCTCATTTAGACGTTTAAGGTCTTGTAATATTTTCACCATAATAATAGATTGCATAGTACATTTTTACAGGTATAAAAGTTAAGTAAATGTTTCAAAAATAAACATTAAATGAACTTCTACAAGTAGTGCCTTGACATTAGCAATTTCTAGAAGATATATTTGCTGGTATTTTCAACAATATATCCGAAAATGTCCTATATAAACTTTAAAAAAATTATTGTTAGAGAATCATTATCAAGTCCTATTTCAGTTGATTTCCACACAATACATGAGATAACAAAATATTTCGAGTACTTTAATTGCCCACTTAAAAATTCTATAAGAATTATTTTGATTGTTATCTATTGGAATATTTGTATGTTTGTGTTAACATTTGTAGAACTACTTCATACTCAGCAATATAGCTTCAGGACTAATAGATCCACTATAGATGCAGCAATGGCATCAGTTTCGCTGATCTTCTACACTTGGGAGAAAAGGTATGTCGCTACTAACGTGTGCGTGAAACGTTTATTTGTGCTAATAATAGAATATTACCTTGCAGATTAAAATATTATGAAATAAAATACGAAACCCTGTTTTAGGTAATTCATATTTCGCAATATAAATAGCTAAGATTACAAAGAATATAAATAGCTAAGATTACACCAACAAAATCGTTAGTTTGCTAAATTTTATTAGAACTATCTTTTTTGTGCATTTACCATCTACTTTTTTTGTTAGAAAAAATCACTGAAATAATATTGCTCACTAACTGTACATCTCTCATATATAAAAGAAATATACATACTGATCAATTGTTAAACTGGTTTAAGATAATAAAATGTTTACTCAATGTAAAAAATATTCATTAAATTTGCTCTTTCAAATATAATCTAAATGTGTACATGGATACAAATGTATACCTATGCGGAATCAGACTGGGCCCTGGTAATTGATAGATTACTGAAATAAATATTTTTTCAAATAAAATCATTGGCAATGGAAAAAATGTTTTGATTTTCCAAGTGAAATTTGTAAACTTATAAATATTCGTAAGTATAAAAATTAAAATATATAATATATTAAGATTACAAGTGAAATTAAAAATACTAAAAATAATTTAAATCATCTGACAAGATATCAGATTGAACGACTTAAAAAAAATCACATGTGTGACAAACAATTTCCTCGTAAGTATACGCGGAAAACTTACCTACAATAAACCTCCTCAGTAAAGTAAAGCATTCCAAAGAGCAAAAGAGAAGCAAATTTTCTTTCGAGGCTGATGTTTCAAATAATTTCTGGTAGAGTCGTTATTGGCTCAATAAAAGGTTAATTATATTGCATTGCAGGTAGCCGTTAAATATTATTTGGACAATTTTACAATGTTTGTGTTTCGATTATTAAATATAAATAATCGAAACACCAAATATATATAATAATCGAACGTATAAATAATATATTAGTAGTATTACATTAATCCAAATAGTTACAAAAGACTAAGTACGATAAAATATACTTATCGTACTTAGTCTTTTGTACCAACTGCCCGCTAATGTTAACTATTCACACATAACGCTAAATATTAAAATTATAAACGCCATTGCCGAAAGTTGGTACGACTTTTGGGAAGAGTCCTTTCGTTCTGAATGTGCAATTTATACAGTTAATTTATAATAATTCTACGAGTGCATTTAAGTATAATTCGGCTGACGTCATTAACTTCTAAATCCTTTGTATAGAATACTACTATAAATACCATAAATTTTTAAAGAAATCGTACATTGCGAGTAACAATTAACCATACCGGTTTATCAACATTTCGAGATTATTTATATTTTAGCAACCTATTAAGGACATTATGATGTAATTTTGTATCGTTAATGGAGTACATTTCTTAAAAAAACAACAGTCCATTGTTGCAATTGACAACACATTAAATAATCTTCCGATGTCGGCACGTTAAACCAAAGTTATGGTTTTATAAGTTAGTATTTTGACTTCGTACTTTAGTACTTGTTTTTTTAATATCAGATCTGCAAAATAGGGAAATAAATTTAACTTCTGATATTAGACACTATTTCAATGATTCGATAAACGTTACATCACTTAACCATCTACACATAACTCAAACTTGCATAATTAAAAACGTGACCATTTTTAATAGAAATACCTTTGAACAGTTAATTTCAAAAATAACTAATATTAAAATTATACTTTAATATAAGCTATTGAAATTTTACCAAAACACAAATATTTTATTCGTACAAAACAATTATTAATAAAGTAAGTCACAAACGGCGTAAAGTGACCAATTTATTTACAACAAAGTTATCTTAGTTGTGATTTACTATAACGTTTCTATGAATTTTATTATTTGCAGTTACTTAGTTGTCTGTATTAATTTAATTCAAAAATTCAAATTATTCGAACTCAATTTTACAATGAAGTACCTTCCTATTAAATACCGTTATTTAATTTTTTTTAAATTTTAAAATATATCATTTGAATGGGGTGGAGAAGATTTGAAAATATCGCACGCGTACTCACCAAATTAAAAATTAATATCTCATGAAAAAAATGCCGGATCAGAAAATATTTTTAGACATTTTCGATTGCATTTTGAAAGACCTCTTCAATAGCTCCATTCGACGAGATGTATTAGAACATTTCTTATCCCGAAATAATTTCTGTGTCTGTGTAGTTTAACTATGATTTTATGATATACTATCTAGTAAAACTAATGTTGCAATCGTTATTAGTTATTGCATGTTTGTGTGTGAGAATATGAGAAAACAAAGGTTTCAACAATATATTCATCAAAAATCTTATAAGTTGTAAAAACGCTTCTAGTTATATATTTATAATACTAAGCAAATGAAATAACATAGGACTTATACACATTTAAGTGTATAAAAAAAATTTATTGTAACACTCTACATAACACATTAATATGATTTACAATATACTAAAGCCAAACAGTCGCATTCAATTCGATTTTCCGCAAATTCTATACGGATTCTTCTTTCCAAGGAACAATGAATGAATTCTCGACGACACTGATTTTATAACCCAACTGATGAGGAAATTTATTAACATACAATACACAGAAAAAAATTATATTTTTTACAAAGTTCATCTTATTTTACAAGCCATAAATTTCAAAACAATTCACATATTATTTTGTAGCTCCCAGTTCTATATTTTTAATCTACAAAAAATAATAAATAAACATGATACAGAGTATTATAAGATTTATTAAGAGTGCAACGTCGGTTGTAAAAGGAAAACTAGTTGCTAAGTTTGAATTTTAATAATCATACTTATTTTTATCATCTAACATAAGTAAAATTCGTACGGCGATTACAATGATTCTAGATCGCTTTTAAATGCCATCCCGAATCGAATTTAGTCAGTTTAGAATTAACTGCAAAATTATTTGTGCAAATCACCATATATTCGGGTATCACTTAAATTGATATATCTTTAGAAAAAGAAACAACAAAAGGGGATTAAGGAAAATTTCATTCGAAGTTGATCTTTTAATTGCATACTCGGAGATTAAGACGGAAAATTTTACGTTTTGGAAATTTTTTAATGAATTAATTTAAAGTACATTAAAGCGCCATTAACACTTACTTAACTTAAATTGCAGCCAAGTTGCGAAGTCATCCATAAAAAAAGAAGCTGTAGTCAAATTTAATACAAAATTAAATCTGATTTACTTATATCATTATATATTTATATTTATATTCTAAGAACACACCATAAGAATGCAAGTATATTTAAGGTTAGCGCATTCATTTTTATCCCTTTATCTGGGGCAGCGCAATATGTCTCTCGTGATTCAAAAAATTAAACGTAGAATACTCATAGCGCTCCAACGATTACGAATAAAACTAAGGTTCACTAATTATTCTATCGAATTAACTGAAATTTAGAACCTTTTTCAAAATATTTCAATAAATTTCATTCGTTGTCAATATTTTATTCATCGTAAAAGTGGTGCAATAAACATCATGTAATTCAACCAACTGTAAAGTACCAGTATGCATGTATAAATTATTGAGACCGAAATATTTCAGTGCGGCAATCTAAACACATTGCATCTCCAGGGATGATTTCAAAGATCAATAATAAGATATTTTATATAATTATTGTGCAACAAATTTTTCACAAATATTTTAGTATATTAATAATTCTCTCGTTAATTATATTTTATAAAACATTTTATAAATATATTTAATATCTTAAGAGACTTTTTTCTAGAATAAGATTAAAAAAGTCTCAAGATATTTTTAAATAAAGTTATTGCTACAAAAACAAAAGTTTTATCCAAATGGACCCTAGGCCATGCCTGACGCATTTGGATAAAATTTTTTTTTTGTAGCAATAACTTTATTTAAACTAAAAATGCATGCGCATCCAGCTCCAGTAATCTATTAAAATCCAATAAAATACTTCATTGAAATTTTTTTGGAAAATGTAAACTTTCAAGTTTGGTCTAGCATATGTACAAACAGAAATAGGGATTATTAAATATCAAATATTTAACTCTCTCTATTATTTAATACCCTTCCAATATCAATGTATTCATTCAACATGAGACGGGTGCGAAACATTAATTGGGTTACTCTAGTTTGAATGACATTTAAAGAAATAAGGATATTTACATTTACATTAATAATATTGGCGGATTCCAAATGTTTGCGTCATTTGGTGATTATACGACCACGCTACCTCATTGTAATTATGATAGGTTGCCTGGAACATCAGATGTGCGCCCACTTAAGTTGGACGCGCAGTACGCCGGCTGCATCTACATAAACACAACCGGGCGAGTGCGCATCTGCAACCCGTAGCAGCATTTCCATAGTAACATTTTCGTCGACAGCATCCTGCACCCGCTGCGCCAGCTGTGCCCATACCTAGAAGGAGACGCGCAGTCCAAGCGGCACGAGGCGCAAGTCGGCATCTCGAGACGAACACGCTCTGAATGGCAGTCTCCACAGAGCGACCACGCCTAAACAGTGAAAGTAAATAGTATTTATTTGTGATAAGGGGAATCTTATATATTGTAGATGTAATAAATTATAATTTGATTTTAATGGAAATAATACATTTTAATGACGACAATATAATTTAATGATGATAAATAAATTTTAATAAATACAATAAAATTCATTGCTGACATTGTGACACGATACCAACATAACGAGTCCCTTCCGAAATAATTTGTAGTAAAAATAGTTAAATGTATAAAAAATGAGGATAAGAAAAGTAAAATTCAGTATACTCTAAACGATTTTTTCCCATCGATTTGAAGCAGCATATGTAAAGTTCTGTACTGAAATGAAATGTTTTCTGCCAAACTGTGTACTTTCTCAATTAAGAGTATAACATGAGATAATTTTAGTAAAGTCTTAATGTATTTCAATTATATAAATATGACAAATTAATAACATAACAAATTCGAAAAATTTCGAAAATTATATTTCGACATTATTAATATCACGAAACGAGTGAAGAGGTAAAAGAAGGTATGGTAAAAGATTTATTATATTCAAATAAGTTAATATGATCCAATTATAGAGCTGATATTTTAAATATGTACTTGTTGACAAAATTTGGAATTTTACTGAAAATGGACAATGACACAAAATGAGTTCGAAGAATCTTAGCAAAAATTCTAAAATTAAAGATAGAAACCCCAAAAAATATGATTTAAAAATATTCAAATGAAAGCAATTTACTCTCAATTACTTCCAAGAATAAAAATAGTAATTTTGAAATGAAGTATGAGCATACGTCCAACAAAAGAAGCGAATAAAAGAGAGATATTCAGGTTCCAAAATCCGTACTTATCCTCTTTAATTGAAGATATTGAGAATGCAGATTAATGAATAAATAAAGTTTTATTGTAAACGTAGAATTAATATTACAAAACAGCATCGTTGCGACACATGAATGGGATGGGGGGATGGGAGGTGATATTAAATTTTCTCTATAATTATTCGAATGTACAGAGTTTTTTTTAACAGACTTTAAAACGAAGGGAGGTTATCAATTCAACGAGTTTAAAACTCAAAGACGCGTTGCCTAAATTATTCATTACAAAGAGGTCTCATGTAAGTCAGGACCTGATAATGTACTCTGGAAATATCCTAAGAAACTCTTCTAAGAATGAGACCACAGATATCCCTTTGAGAAAATTGAGACCGATTTTGAACTTATTTGATATATGTGTGAAAGAATGATACATGATGGTCAGAGTTTAATGTTAGAGCTGGAGAGTGGTGACAGAATTCCTCAAGTAAGAAGTAGATTTGTCAAATTTAGATTCATTTATATTTTTTATGGGTCTATAGATCACAATAACTGACAACAGTAGCAAGCGCTGGGAGTAGATTCATAATTTTTGTACTCATTCGACTTTTCCTGGTGAATCTTTTAAACACAAATAGTGACCATTGTCTGCTGATGGAGCCGAAAATTTGTGACTGTGTTTGAAATTTATGACTTTGTTGAAAATTTGTACACTTCAGTGGTGATGAGAAATTTCATAAAAATTCCGATTTGTTTGACTTATCTTAATAAGTTGTTTAATACATATTATGGCCAATGTCTGATAATGGAACCAGGTGATGGCGACAGCAACACTTCAATGAGAAGGAATAGATTCATCATGACAAGTCTGGCTGGTTTTAATGAGTCCTTTGGTAATAAGTAGTGGCCAGCATATGATAATGGAGCAAAAAGATGGTGATAGCACTACGCAATAGGGAGGGATAATTTTGACGACTCCGGCTCCGTCTGGCTTATCCTGATGATTGCTTTGGTCAAAAATGTTAGCCAGTGTCTCTTGATAGGACCGACAGGTAATAACAGAGACTCTTTAATATTGGAGAGGAGGTCATCGATTTTGTACTTATTTGATAAATCAATGATCATAAATGGTGGTCAGTGTCTGATGATAGAGCCAAAGATATTGACTGGAAGTCCTCATTGGTGGGGAATAAACTAATGATGTTCGAATTCGTTTGACTTATATTGAAATCAGCAAGAAAGCAACAAATAAATAAATAAATGGGTATGTAAACAACCAAGACATTGGTAGATAGGTTGGTAAGTAAGAAAATATGAACAAAACTTACCCAAAAAATAAACAAAAATAAAACGGGGCAAGACAACTTATTTAAAAAAGAATTATTTTTTTCTAAAGAACACTTTGAAAAATTAAACGATACAAGGATTTTTTTGTTTCTCGGATGTCAGTCATCACTTCTAAATATATTAGCAGTAATTAAATTTGAAGGACTCCCTTTTTGACTCTTTATGGGTGAAATAATAAGCGCCATGTAACGCGGAGTATAAATACTAAGTATTATAAAAATTATATTTTAACCAACTAAGGTGAGGTCAAAAGAGTATAAAGTGTCGATATGTACGAGTGTGTATATTTACATAGAATGCATGTAAGTATGTAGATATACGTATGAGTGTATTCATGTTTACTAAATGCCGCAAATACATTTTCAGTATAATTTCATGAACTCCCGAAGTATTTAATAACATCTAATAAGTAAATGAAGTATAATTAAATACTTCATGAATTCATAAAATTTTGAGTACCATAAAATTTCATCACCATAATTTAAATTTCTTTTACAAAACATTAACCAGGTTTCAAATATGGATTAAATAAGAAACGCACTAAAAAGTATAAAATAGTAAAAATACGAGTATTAATTGGAACTTTTGCAGTAAAATATCGTTCCCGAACATTAATAAATTTGCACCATATTGCTAGTGTTGAAGATTTTCGGAGTCTATTCCAAGCCTAAAGTGACGCTTAATTACTTACACTCTATCTCCATTTATCTCTCTCTCTCTCTCTTCCTCTCTCTCTTTCATAAACGTTCACCCTTACACACATAAATTAAGTGCCATGTACCACATGATATACATGTCTTATTATATGTAATTAGTTATATGTATTTTATCTCCCTCGTTTGTTTCAATAAATCAATTATCTTAATAAGGGAGTCGTTTCGTAATTACCAGTTATTACCTGATTATCTCTGTCAAACAATGATTGCCTCCAGCGGAGAGGCAGGCAGGGGTGGCGCCAGTAGAACAGTTAGGTCTACCACACATCTCACCCATTCTAGCTCCAGCATGCATCGTAAGTTTCTCTGGTAATAAATTATTACGTAAGCATTTATTTACAATTAACAATTAATACAATTTAAACTGGAAATCACATTTTGCCGAGAGAATTGTATGAGTAACTTGGCATTTATTATTCTTTCCATTTTTTATTCTTCAAGAAAGATCAACCGATAAACGATACAGACTTTTGAGTTGTCATTATTTAGTGTTCATGTTCGCGAGTAATTAGAACGGAAATACTTCGACACCAGCGCCATCTTCCGTGAACTGTCATTAATTCTGTAATAAATCTAATCATTTGATTACTTTTTATTCTCAGTTTAAAGATGTAAATTTGCCAGAAGCCTGATTTGAATTTATAAAATCGAAACGTAGTTGCGTAAATTGTTTAAATGAGCTGTGTTTTCAATTAAATCTCCGTTATTTTGTGAGTTATGCAAAAAGCATCACCACAATTTGTTACATTTTAACGAAGACAAAAATTTAATTAAATTTAATAAAAATGTACAGACTTTTCAAATAAATTCGAGTAATGAGTGGTCACTTCGAGTAGCTTCTTCACTGTATTGCCCCGTGCCACCAGGTGAATTGTTGAACTTGCATACTTATAACGAGAGGCCGCAGCCTAAATACGTTCCGTTGTCGTTATCTACCGAAGTTAAGCCAAATTCTATTATTTTACTATCAACTTCATAAGTAAAAACGAAAAGAATCATAAAATAATAATAGAATGTATGATCGATAACGGTTCACAGAAAAAATTAATTACAAGAAAACGTTTCAAAAAACTAAACTTAAAAATAATTTCATGGACTATTGTAAAATTAATTCGTTGATCATCACGTCTAATTAAATATTGGCTATGTTAATTTAAATATCGAGTCCTATATATATCCAAAGAAAAAGTACACTGTACATCCGCTTGTTGTTGATTATATTACTAATCAGCTGCCCGCTCACTATATGACAAATGAGACGTGCGCTACTTAGAGGGTATATATGTCACTTGCGGACTTAAGATGGAATATTCCTGGAGACGTAGATGTCATCCAAGCTGTGCAACTGTTTCCTTATATTTATTTGGGAAATAGGATGGAATCAGGCACGATTGCCCTCCTACCTTTACGCCTGCCTTTGAAGTTGTATTGACGAATAGTTTCTCTGATACGGCTGTTCAAGAGATTACTTCATTTACAAGTACAAGCGTCACTAATAATTTAATGTAAAGGTTTTGACAATTAGAAGAAATTCCTAACCGGTATTTTTTGAGTCCACAAAAGACAAAATGTGAAAATTAATTCACTCCGTCTGTAACTCGCTCTAATCATGAAAGTTGGAAGGATCCATTGAAGGATCCAACGGAAATGGGCAACTTTTATGTTATAGCTCAACGCCGACTTATGACGTTAAAGAAAAACTTACGCAAATACCTGATTTACGTGAGAATTCCAGCAATATTCTGAAAGGATTCTCTGAATTCGTAGAATCCCATGTGTCAGATGATGAATATTACATTAAAAATCACGTTCTTGCGCGAACTATGTGTTACTGTACGGAGAGGTAATTTCTTGAATTAAGTCGAATTTTAGAGTTTCGTATAAAAGTATATTATTAAATTTAATTACAAGGGCAGTTACATATTAGATTTAATTATACTGACGAGTATCGAATGCTTCTTTAATGCGGTCTTCAGGTGGTATATAAAACGTTTGTTGTCTGGTGTCACATTCTCCTCCGATCTGCTCCGTTAGCTTTGTTGTAAGAATTCGGTGAGTCTTGTGCGATCAGCAATGTGGTTGAATATTGTCTTTAAGTATAAATTATACCACTAGTTGTTCGGATTTCCGCTGATTAATTTAATATATCGTGAATTCTATTGATTCATTTGGTTTCGTATTCTCATCCGATTTGCTACGTTGGCTTGATCATGAGAATTGTCGTTGTGTTTTATACGATCAGCATTGCAGGAAGCTGTTGGCGTTAAGCATAGCTCACACCGTGAGATATGGTAACTCGCGTCTCGATAAGCCTTTACCTCAGATTGTACTCGATTCAAGGACAGAAACGCATACTAAATTATCTCCAAATGACATCCTACAAATAGTTCGAATTTAAAGGTCGACCTAAATTTATTGCTGCTTAACATTTTATCTTTTTTCTAGTTGCAATAACTGCCAATATTAAGTAAATGTATTTGCAAATTATTGTTCCTAATAACTATCGTATATATTCAAGGATATTTTTCGATTCGATGAACGATTCAAACCTTTCTATTTAATCGTGTCCCCTTTGACCTTAACTTAAGCCAGTATTTAGCTACGCGTACAGTTTATCAATTGGCTTATTACATGATTCCTTACTGCCCTAATAAGGTTAAAGAAGTGGAGTACACGCTTTACATGGATGATGTGTTTCATTCAGCTTCTAATGATGAGCACGTGGTTCACTTTTCACCTATATATATATATATATATATATATATATATATATATATATAATGGAATTGTGACTGTAGGATATGCAGTATTGTTTCGGATAAGAAAAAACCGGACACCATCATTAAGAAATTCTCAGTGCTTACGTATGAATTGCTCTCAACTTTGAGAATCTCAGGTTACGCTGGTGTTGTCGAAGACTGCGCCGTTCGTATTGTAGCTTTCTGTAATGCTGCTATGAATATTTATAATTGGGTTATTTATTCAAATACCTGTGACTTTACTCGGAACATTTTGGTACGTTTGGTGTACACGAAATACATGGTCTCCCGCACCAAAGTAAAAACTGTTGCTTGCTTGGAGTTATGGGCTGCCGCCTTGATGTCAAATTTGTGCAGACTAATCACGCCAAGATTTTATCTCTATTATGGAGACATATGCTTTTTCTGACTCTACAATTGCACTCTCGTAGAGACACTTATCGCCACATCGTTTGTCGGTGTTTGTAAATAACTACGTGGTGCATTGTCATGAAAAGTAGCATAGGGCCTAGCCTCTTAAAACCATTTACTTAGTTTAGAGCATTCAGTTTTTCTTCACTCGGTTTAAAGTATTCATTTTGTAGACTAGTTATAGAGATCGTTCCCTTATACTCGTTCCCTTCTGAATTACTCTTGCCATCAACAGCACCAAACAAAGGTATAAATTTGTTTATTTGTTTGCCTTGTAACTAAAGCTGTTCTTATTGAGTTGGTCTCTGACTTAACTTCAAATGCATTTTTTGCAGCCTTTAGCCATTTTATTTTACGGCGTAGTTCAGTTTCTTGCCTCTATTTGGGCAATGGTACTAATTTTGTAAGTGCCAAGGCTCAGCAAAACTTCTATGAGTTTTGTAATTGGATCACAGTTTCAGCCTGCTTTGAGGTATTAACTGGGTAATCAGCGTATTGAGTGGAAGATAATTCCACCACGTTTGCTCCACTTTGATATAAAGGGTTCAAAGACTCAACTATATTGGACAATTGAAACGCAACTTCTCACCTACCAGAACTTACAAACTACATTGATGGACATTGAGTCCATTCTGAACTCTCGCCCACTGAATGTTTTATCTGCAAATTCGAATCATGAAGATATTACACCCGCGCCTTTCATCGTGTTGATACTTTTGCAAAATTGACTTGCAGTCTCAGCCGCGATTAAATCTTACCCACAGGAAACACCCTACAAGTCATGAAACACAAAATGGCCCATGACCATGCCACTGATGTTAGAACTGTCGCACTCATAAATGAGCATAAACAGGCAGCTACTAATTTAACTTTGTTTTTATTGTTATATTTTACGTTTAGCTAATCAGACATTTAGGTTAATGCGCTATCTGTGTGTTTCAACGTTCCTCGGCTTGTTGATATTCTATTGTCCAAAAGCCTCAATATATGGCGCTAGTAATACGGTTTTGGACCATAAAACTTAACCGTATTCAACTTGTTTTTTGAAGTCTGATTTGTCACTTGCTGTTATGTGATAGTCAATTACGTATGTAAAAATCTTACATTTTGACTTATAAATAATCACTTTATATAAGTTGCCGTTTCATATTTTCTGCACCCGTAAGCGAGAAATAGATTATGTTCCGTAACCAATTGAAAAAATCACAAGAATAAAAATAGCAGGTGGAAGAACACCCACAGCGCTTGCCACTATAATACCTGGTTTATGACGTTGAAGATTCAAAGTAGCGAGTGCTTCAAACATACGACGACATTGTCTCGATCATTTGCGAGAACCTCTGAGTAGGCAACTTACTATATAACTTATTATATACTCCATTATAAATCAGCTTACATTGGTGCAAGCTATTTACTTGCCTCATCAATAGTATTAAAATAATATTATATAATTACAAATAGTATTACAAAGTTGATCCAGTAAAAACTACAGTGTTCCGTATGACGGGTTGTGATTATTGATGATCTACAGTGCATCCCGATACATTTCAAAGACTTTAATGATTACAATTATTTCGTTGGTCCGAGATAATTGTGGGAGATCTGTGCCTCATGCGTCAGTAATGACATTTTGGTGGCAGTGCTCATTGGCTCTGTGAATACGTAATTGGCGATTACTTTAACAACATCATTGACATATTGTTTACCTCCTCAGTGTTACCATTGGTTACAATAATATCTGTATTTCGCGATGTAAATATGGACAATTATGGTAGATACAAGCAATCGTTTTATTGGGTAGGTTTAACAAAATTATTTTGTTACATCACCTACAGTCGATTGTGGTTTTTATAACGCTGTTTTTAAGTAAATTTTAAAATAGGAAATACATTATGTTTTGAAATATATAGCATTCGTAATATCTAACGTTATCACAGATAATTTCAAATGTTATTTAATACTTGTATAGATGATCCGATTGCAAAAAGAATGGATAGGTTTAAAGAAGCGGTATCAATATTCACTTAGATTTGTTACCAATTTTATTGACATCAAAATTAAGATTTATTAGAAAAGTTAATTAAAATATTTGAGTTCTACTTTGATTACCTTATATTTAATTGCAAAAAATATCAATAGCATACATTTATAAATTATCACTACAGCCAGCAACTCTATACTGGAAGTTAATAATTATAAATCAGTAACAACTCTTTTGGTTCTCCTAAATGTAATTGTAATTGTACTTCTATCGAAGCATTTACTTACACGCTAATTTAGGGGTTACAAGCGTACTTTCGGTCATAGTTGCTATACGGTAACTAACAAACTTTTTAGATCGAGTGTTTAATGTCCTGATCTCGGATTCCAAGTAGATGTAACTTATTTTGACTTTATAAAGATAATCAACATGTCAACATAAATATGCTCCTTATGAAATGACTAAAATCCGGACTCTTATAATCTTACTGATTCTTCTTTCGTTCTCAAAAAAAATGTTTATTGAAGGAAATATAGGTTCCTAATTAACTAATACGAGCGTAAGCTAGTACCATGTTTATTTAATTTTGTGATTAATGATCCAACTATCCAAGCCGGTAAGTGTTTTCCGTTTGCCATGATCTAAAACCCTTTGTAAAAATATATAATGTTCATAATACAATTGCTACTTTAAAGCGATACCATCTCTGTTTTTCGATGAATTCTGAACTAAAAAATTCATTTTACTATAAATAAATGCGCGATCATGACATATTCTTGAAAACTAAAATGTCGTTATTCATAATTAGTCACTCTAAATTGACGTTACAGGAGTCGATCGACTCCTGCAAAAAGTTCTTTATATGCTCGTGGTATGTCGGTTTACATTTCATATTCATATTAAAGGTGTAATTCAAAAGTCGTGGAAAAGTTTTCTTTAGTGTCCTTGTTAGGATTTAATTTTAAATTATTAGTCACCTTATGAGAACTTTTGTAAACATAAAGTGGTGAAAATCCAAAAAGAAAATAAATCTTAGGATGAATGAATATTATGCTTATTAATTTCCGGCTAATTCCATCTTAGGCAGATCCTGATACATTGTGATAATCGAGATTTACACTTGATAAGCATTTTATAAAATTTTACATCAATTTCATGGATAACAGATTTACGTTGGGACTGGGCTCTTATTGAATTCCTGGCTCTTGTGTTCCAATCAAAACATTCCTAATCTGTGGCCTTTTTGATTTCAGTCGAAATATCTATTTATATGATAAATAGATAATAACATCTTAGTTAGATAGAACAGTTTTATGTTAAAATATATTTAAAGAAAATTATTTACCAAAAAGAATAAGTTCCTTATCCAGGTAAGGAAATTTTCTTAGCTTATATTATAAATGCTAAAATTATTTTCTATATTTCTACCTACTTAACAACTTTTAATGCTAAGATGAAATATTTCTAGAAGAACATTATATTTAAATTACATCTCTATGTTTTTCTCTTTTCCATACAAGCTAAATCGCGAGTCAAAATAAATGTTCCATATTTATAATGTGACTTTTTGTCCATCGTCTTCATTTAAAGTATAAGTTGACTAAAATTTGAATAAATAATTTGGATGCAACATATTTGGTATTAATAACAAAACACAATTTAGAATACAAATTATCATTCAACGTAAGTAACTCATACTGTATTGCAACTATAATTAGACGAATAATAGGTTAATAGAACTCAACTGTAAACGGTGGAATAGGTCTGAAAAGAATAAAAAAAATACTTTTTTTTTCAATATTACCAAAAAATCAGTAACCTGGGCTTATCACTTATAAATACGCTTTTATTGTTCAAAGCTCACCGAAATTTATTAAAATTTTTATATAATTTATTACGAATTTTTTAAATTTTGAAATTCAAAAGGAAAAGTTCTCAAATGGTTATAATTATTTGAATATACTTCACACGTTGCACGTGGTCGTAGCTACAAATCTATCGTCGTATCTAGACTTTAAATTATGAAATTTTCAGTCTATAAGATCTATTGAATTATGACACTTAATATCTATACTTCATTGTACTACGCATATGACATATAAATAGTGTTAATACTGTACGTGTTAACTACGAAGTATTACAAATTTTTGTCTAATATAATCTGAGTAGAAAATTTATGTGGCCTTACATGTACATTAAAAATAATGTTTTTTATCTTCGATAGTTTGTGATAAAACATTGCATTTACATACTAATGTGGTATATTGTTTCACTAAATCATGAAGATCACACTAGAAAACCCGGTTTTTTCTTTACTGTAACGATTTACAAAATGAATACCAGAATTATTTACGCTATCCATATATATACAATACAGATATGTATAGTGTTTAATTCAATATTTTCTTTGTTATTATGACACAGATATGTTATATATATATATATATATATATATATATATATATATGTGTGTGTGTGTATACATATATATATATATATATATATATATATATATATATATATTTACATTTTTAATTCTCAAATTATTATATTTGCCTTATATTTTAAACATTTCTGTTTTACGAACCTCAAATACAGTAAAATAAATATATATAAATAAATTATTTGAGAGTTTGCAAAAAGTAATAAAAATATCTTTTCATATTTTGCAGCATCACTGATAAATACTTTAAATTTCTAGCGAATAATCTCTAAAAATATGGTAATAAATAATTATTACCATATTTTTGTACATTTTTTCTATACGAATTGCTTTTAAAATGTTGAATGTATCTCTTTAATTAATAGACTTCAAACATATTTTAATACGCAGTGTGCAAAGAGATAATTATGACTGTTCTTTTGTAAGCCCAATTCGACTAGACCTTCCAATAATATATTTCTGTGTGAATATTCAGGACGGAACTTCAGGGTGGAGGCGAGACCGTGGGCGGCACTATGGTTCTGCGGCGCAGCATTTGTGGCGCATCTGCCGCTCCAAGTGGGTCAAGTACGTCATGTGCGACCCAATACTACGCGTTTAGATGCCAGCTTCCACTACCCGGGTTTACCCACGGAAAAATGGCGGGTCACCAAAAGGCATTTCTAAAATACTATTGTGCATATTTAGGGTGGCAATAATTTATAATCTTTACCAACTTTTTAGATGAAATATTACTTATGTACTTGTAAACATTTATTTCACCTTTTGGTATATTAAAAAATATTTAAATATTTTTTATAATTACGGATATAAAAACAATCAAAATAAAAATTACGCGAAGAAGAACAAAATATACTTAATATTATTAAATTCAAAATACATAAACAGTTAAAATTAAAAAGAACCCTATCATAGTTACTGATAAAAATTAAAATGTATAAATGTTAAAGAATGTGTTTATATTAAATGAGAATTGAACACAATAGTAAAATAAACATAGACTATTAAACACACATCATAAAAAATAAACATAGACTATTAAAACACACATCATAAAATCGTAAATAAGCTAAATTATTATGAATACCGCAGTAATGAAAGTTTAATAAAAAATTAATGTTATTATTAATGTTACAAAAATTAACTTTATAATTAAAATTTATTCCAGAAAACCGTCACTTTTCCCTATATATATATATATATATATATATATATATATATATATACATATATTTATTTTTGTTATATATATTTCACCACTGTCGGGAAAACCGATCTGACATTTATTAAAACCTCATTTTACATTGAAAATAAGTGCTAGAGCACAGTATGTATTTATATATTTTCCTCAGTATATGACATATATGGGTACATATAAATATTGATTGCACTCATGGTTTCAACGACAGAAACATTTACCATAGGAGTTGATATTATGTTCTCATATCGTTTTTTAATACATTATTTTCAAATAACTACTAATAATCATAATATAACTTCTATTAATTCAATGCTTTTGTGTTAGAGGAAGTGAACTTACACCACTACTACAAAATATTACATAAAGATGAAGTAGCTACAAATAAGGATTTTACAATCATTCAGCCTGAAAAAACATCGATTTTAAGTAACTAAATCTGTAAAAATGTTATCGAAGCTTGATGATGAAATGTAACCTGCAGTTCATTTCTGTGCACGTAAACAGTTTTATTAAACATTAGAAACTAATCAACCCCCGTTCGTTATCTTACATTAGATAAAAAATTCTAAGTGTCCTATAAATATTTTATAAACACAAGAATTAATAAAAAAAATGTTAACAGATAAGAACCGACCGCGCGCATGGTTGCGAAGAATAGGAAACCGCTTTTAAATTAAACTGTATTTGAATATCCATTGTTAAAATATATGTTCTTGAAAAATTGATTAACAAAAAAGACAAATCACTGCGAATATTTTTCTCTAACGCAAATATCTAAATGCAACCTAATCGAAGTATACTCACGTTTCGTAAACAAAACATTAAGCAAATTCGTTCATTTTATAGACGTTTCGATCTATTAAAAGTTTCCAGATAATACATATTTCCATAACAAAGAAGCGTCGTCTCTTTGAAGTAAGTAAAATTGTTAGATTTGTAATTAAATTGGAAACATTACTTACTGAGTATGACTTTGTATAATTAAGGTAATCCGTTATTTTGTATCCTTACGCCTCTCGGTTAAGGCATTGCAATGAAAACCTAACGAAGATTATAATTCAAACTAAAATTTATTTCCGCGTTTAGAATGTTTAGGCATAGTTTGCTTTATATTCAGTTTCAGCAGTCCAACGATATATACATATTTATTAAATTATTAGAGGATAGAGAAAAACACACACTTTTTAATAATTCAAAGCTATTAAAAAAATTAATTACAACCGATTTAATAAGAATTCGTAACACCTTTTTAAATATCAATGAATCAAAAATAGCTACTCATAATATTCCCGTATTTATTAGGTACACAAATATATATATTTATTCCCAACAGTACATCATTTTTCTAATGTTCAATTATATTAATAAAAAGATGCTTAAGAGGTGGCCTCCGAGAGGGTTAAAATTTTATCAATTTTATAAATAGTTGCACGCAAAGCGCTGAAATTTATTTAAACATAAATTTAGCACCTATAGTCCCTTATTTTACACAATAAGGGACTATAAAATAAAGAATAAAGAAAATTCGGATGCTTTGTACTATTCGCGATGTCAACTTTCAACAAAAATGAAATGTGTTCATTTTATTACAAAGTTAGACGAAAGCTGTTGGAACTTAGATCGTATTAAATGGATTTATTAGGAGCAAACAATATATTTTTGTATATTGCTGTAAAACACTATGGCGTCAAATGAGCAATGTAATAGAACAATTGAAAATGTAAATTGCAAATATAAAGGTTCATACATTTAATTATTAATCTCATATTTAAATATTCGATAAAATGTTTCATATCCAAGGGAATATGGAAAGCTTTTACAAGTTTACGCCTTAATAGTATAAACAATTAGATTTTGCATATATCTTATTACGAAACTATATACAAAACTAGTTATTAGCACACTAAAGCCTTTACATTTATAAATTTCCTTGCAATTAATTTTTCTTCAATGTTAATGTATGTAATATACCTTTAATAAAACGACAGATGAAGTCGTTAGCGAAAAAAAAAATTGAGTTCAAGATGGTTTATCTAGATGTTATACAAAAAATTGCGAAACCATAAAGAATATTCTTAGATAAACTTACCGACCTTTAAACCACTATTTTTTCAATTTTTGTAAATATTTGCACTATGCTTGTCATGTTTTATGTAAATATTTACAATTCCATATTAATACCATATACACTTTAACGCAGTCTCCGATCGATATACTCGTATGTATGAATGTGAAGTACCACATTCAACTATTGTTTAAATATTTTTTTCACAAATCGAACCAGAATTTCAACTTTTCAAATCATTAATGTCAACTTACACCAAATGAACGATATTGTAAAAGATAGAAAGGGCTCATCAAAAAACGAATTTATTTTTCTTTGTGAATATCTTGACTCATCACGATCTGCTAATGTGGGCAGTGATTTTATGTATGCTATGATGAATCTGGTTATCTCTTTCGTTACCATTGTGATCATAGAGATATAGCTCCCTGCCTCCATAGTTGAAATAAATGCGGCTTAATTATATTGATTATGATTCCTGGTATGTCGCACTGGGATATTGATTAGCAACTCGGTAGTAAGAAAGTTCGTAATCTAGATGTCTCTTTTGGGTATATATATGTATATATATATATATATATATATATATATATATATATATATATATATATATATAACATTATATTAAAATACCAACAATAAAAAAAAATTATTGACATATAAGCAAATATCGTATTACAATTTACATTATTTTTTTTACTTATTTACCATTCAAGTATTATTTAGTTTTATACTTAATAATGTAACATAAAACACAAAAATCAAGTTCATGTTTAAACTATGGGAAGTGTTAAACATTGTCCGGTCGATCTTGAGGAATTAAAATATAAACACTTACGGTCTTATTAATAAATACGGTGTAGCGCGAGAGTAACTTTACTCCGAGGTTAATCGCAGTATTTGTAAAAATTCATATTAATAAACGCATAGTAAAGAAAGATTATGCTAATACGAGGTTAGTCTCGAAGTAAAATTTAATACGAGGTGGGGTGAAGATTTGTCTTGGCGTAACCTACAAATTTTGACACTGACGTAAGTCTTGTTGATTTGTTAGTGTAACGTTAATTTTGTTTTAATTTATATCTTAGCAAATGTAAATATGGACGGATTATTTACATGATTTAAGATTGATTCAAGAAACAGACGATATTGAAAACCAACGATACGCTATCAGATGAGTGAAATTTTATAAATGTCATCAGAACCCTTTCGAGAACTTGGAAGAAAAAGGATTTCGAGAAAAATATCGATATTCCGGAGCTACTGCCGTTTATATAGTGGATTTAATAAAAAATGATTTAGTTCATGTTGCAAGGGGCGCGCAATACCGCCATATCTGCAAGTGTTGACTGCTATTAGAACATGGCCCGTGGAGCGGTAAATGTTTTACTTCTATTATACGTATTATTGTACCCTTACACCTAATGTGAATCGTTTTATCTTTACAGACACAAAGTGACGAACAAAACAAAATTATAGCAGATTTTTATGCAATTTGTGGATTAAGACAAGTTGTTGGTGCAATAGATTGCACCCATATCCGAATACGGAAAATAAGTAATAATATTGGCCAATATTATATTAACAGAAAAGGACATAGTTCATTAAATGTTCAAGTAAGTTGTGTCATGCATTTAATACATTTCTATTTTAAATGTCAGGCTCTACAACTAGGGGATCAAAATACATCTCCTGTAAATATACATATATATATATATATGTATGCATATATGTATATATATATATATATATATATAAATATATATATATATATACATATATATATATATATATATATATATATATATATATATATATATATATATATATATATATATACACATATATTTACACTATACTTTAGAAATATGATCCTTTAAATATACTTAATGATGATACACCACACGCGAGTACTTTTTATTCTAATTATGCAAGTAATTTCATCACTTATCACCTGTACTTTCAGATGGTTTGCAATGCAAGACTCGAAATTATGGATATCGTGGCTCGATGAAGAGATATCACTCATGACTCTCATATATTCAATGAGAGCAGGCTAAAAAGGCGGTTTGAATTTAAAGGACGGTTACTTGGAGATTCTGGATACGCCTGTGCACCCTATTTATTTACTCCTACATTGAATCCATCTACAGCAAAGGAAGAGGCTTACAATTTTGGTCACATTCGTACAAGGAATACAGTGGAACGCTGTTTTGGTGTTTGGAAACAAAGATTCCGCTGTTGAGAGGTTTTACCACAAACCTAGAAAACACAAAATTATATATTGTAGCGCTGACAGCACTACACAATATTGCAGTGGCTAAAGATGTTCTGGGAGAAGAAAATATTGGAATGGGAGAAATTAAAATAACCCCCGCTGTAAATGGTAATAATATAAGGGGAAATGCAGTGCGGGCTGCATTTATTGAAAACAATTTTTAAAAGGAATATTTTTATTCAAATGGTAATGAATCATTAATCAATTTAATTATATTTTTTCATTAAGTTTTTTAAAGTTTGTTTCTATAAGTTTTTTTTCATATTGTAGTTCTATTTCAAGTATCTCCCGTTCGATCCTAACGCATTTTAATTTTTCTTTTTGAATATCAGTTTTTATCGAGTGCTCTTCCTCCGCCATCTCCATACGTAGTCTATGTTCAATGTCTTTTAAGTCCTTCGAGTGGCTCAATATATCTTTTGCATAATTGCAGTCCTGTAAAAGTTTAAGAAATTGTTCAGTACAATTGTAGTATGCAACTATTCGCGTACAAATGATAGAATACAATTTTTCGCTATTATTACCTGATTGATCCTTGACAGGCGTCGTTGCGTTGAGAAGCTCGCAGGTGTATTTTGATTTTGCGATTTAAGAACCTGTAAATAAAAGTGATATTTGTATATTTTCATTTTGTAAACTGACTAACACCTATTCTTTACACGTTGTAAATATAACAGTGATATATGTGTTTGTGTATTTTCTTTTATAAACTGATTAACCTAACAAGTAATTCAATAATTTAGTAAAACAACAAACGTCGCTTAATGCTTTTGAACTTAATTTTATTATTAGACATTTAAAATATTTTTAACCGAAAGTATATCTCCCAACAATTTATTCTAGGCAATACATTGAAAGATATGTAAGATGCATTTCTGGTTTAAATTTCAGACTCTATGATGAGAAGATCAAAATAAATATCACCCTAAACATTAGCTTTTACCTTTCACTATGAAACCATAAAATTAAGTAAAAGTATGTATATACCTTTCTTGGAAAGTGTTTGTCCTGATATGGCTTAGGTATATGTGTTTTTAATATACTTAAATTTGTTGGAGACTCCTGTAAATAAAAAATAAAACATTTAATATAATATATAATATTCAATCGAATAAAGTTTATATAAAGTTTGTGACTTACACCACATTTGTTCTCTTTATTTTCAGTGTTGATTAAATTTATTTATTCTATCACCACTTCATTGGAGACCTATAAACAAATTAAATAACTTATTACATTTCTTTACTGTGAGTTTCTAGAGCCATATCTGTTTGTCAGTCTAGGTAAATGCTTACACTGGAATGTTCTTTTCCATAGTGTTCTAGAATGTATGGAGAAGAAATTCCATCAACCTCTGTGAATTTTTCCTCAGGTGATATCCTCGTTTCGACATTAGGAATGTTTTCTCCCATTTCTGTATTTTGTACCTTTAAAAATAAAATATTGTAATTTACATATTTTACTAAACTAAATTATTAATTAGCTGCGAGTAATAAAATAGTAAATAATCAACTCACAGATGCTATAAGAGTGCCGCCTGAGTCGAATTGATTAAAATCAGTTGACAAATCATCGGGATGCAGTAAAGCTGCCACTTCCAGGTCCGAATGGGATAAACTGGGAAGTTTTGGGCCACCTCCGGTTTTGAAGGCTTCCATTCTATAGGAGAAAATATTTTTCCTTGTCTTTATTTTCATTGTCTTCCACTGTACTTGTAATTGGACCAAATTTCGAGGACGGCATTTCAATCCATTAAATCTATAAAGATACGAAATTAAGAAATATTGTTATTTCATTCAATTGTATTTATTTCACTTCTTTAATTTGTAAATGGATTGTTTCAAATAACTTACTTCTTGTGCACTTCTTCCCACGCCTTCATTTTTGCCTTATTTGTATTCGTCTTTAAACTTTTATTTTCTATTATGTGATAGCTGTCTTTTAAGATTTCTATCAATATTTGCTGTCAAAAAGATTAATAATTTAGTAGCAAAGTAAACAAACAAACAGATTCAACTAAATAAATATTATAAAACTGTTATTATGTTAAATATGTATCTAATTATTTAACTAAAATTTCGAACGTTGAATAAAAGAAAAAATTAAGTAAAAGGGGGACAGAGGTACGAGGGCATTAATAACGAGACATAAAATTATTTACAAGAAAAGGTAGTTATCCTAGGAAACTTAGAATAAAAAATAATTTGTAAAAGTGATAACAAATGAGAATAGAATGTATATATACTTCCCAAGTACGTTTTTTACTTATTTCACCCGGTGAAAAAATATCATTAGTACTTGGAGTAACATATTTCAAACACAAATTCAAATACATTTTCATAAATGCTTACCTTTTCTTCCTCATTCCAATTTACCGATCGAATTCGCTTTTGACTCATTGTTAAAATGTATAAAAACGTGGTAAAAGCACAGAAATACAGAATAGAGACCTACACGGAGATTGTAAAGGTCACTAGTGTCAAGATATCAAAATATCAATATATATAGTTTTTATTTGACAATAGACTATAGAATACATTCAATTTTAAATGATTATGGTGGGAATTACATCTGGGTTGCCATCATTCACGACTAATTCGAGGTGTACCAAATGTATTATTAATTCGTCGCTAATCCTTGTTTATTAATAACGTTTTTAAAACGAAGTTACAACTTATATACTCGAAAATTAACTGCTCTAAGCTTAACTCGAGATTAAATTAGGAGTAGTATTGTTTTATTAATAAGGTCGTTAGTATATATTCACGCGTCATATACAGTTAAAGACTAACTAGTACCTGTCCACCGGGCTGGCTGAGCTTTTATTGACATTAATAATCAACATGCATCCTATGGAACTGGCAGTAAATAGCATACTCAAAGTATAGTATCAAACAATATTTGTACATATGACAAATGCATTCGTTCCATAGTACGATTTATAATTAATTAAATATAATGTAGACGTAATGGAAAATTAAATTAACAATTTGTGGTGGCTCTTAGGTCAAATAAATTCTAAAACTGTTTTGTGTGTCTTTAAAATCAAAACATAATCTCCTATTACTTAGACATACGACGCAATCTCCAACAATCGAAACAAATAAATAATCGAGTTGAGCATAAATTTGTGCGTATTGTTTGAAAATTATACTTCGAATCAATGTGTCGAAATGGAATCAAAATCACTACTAATGTTAAACTTACAATAGTTATTTAAAAGGTAATTACATTATACGCATAGTCGTGTTGTGTGCCCTTGCGTACCAGCCAGGCACATGGCCGTCTCCGTCGGAGTATTGTTGGAGCGATGGGGATCGCGCGCCGCCCAGCTGCACCGAGTAGCGCACACGAGCCTGCTGCGACCAGCTCGAGAGCCGCGTCAAGAAGACGCCCCTGCTACTCTCGCCTATAGGTGAACGTTTTAAAAATAATTAGGTATTCGTGTATTTAAAGAATGTGTGATCAGATTAAATTATAAATAATTAAACCCTAAACTAGTTTATCATTTGTCCTGTCATATGTCTGTCAGTCACAAGTTTCTAGATTCCAAACGAAATAAGATAGGGACCTGGAATTCAAACATAATATGTGGTTCCCTAACCCATAACTAAAACTAATGTTTGTAATTACTTATAATTGTATTTTGAGACTCACGTTCATGTAAAGGGAGCTAGGTTTTTTATACTATGTATTGCAAAGCTGCCTTCCATTCATCAAAGTTTTCATTTTAGACACATTGTCTATTTGAAAAACGGTATTACATGGAAAGATGCAATACGTTTCTAATATTTCTTATATACTATCTTCAAATAAAAATATCAAGAAAATCTAAAATGAAATATAAAAAAAAATTATATGCAATGAAATGCAGAATTTTTTAAAAACTCACAATATCTGTACATTACATATCAAATATAATATTAATATTTGACAATTAAATGAAACTACGTGATGTAGTATTATTTCTACTTTCTTTAATTTCTTTACCACGACCTAGGTTTCGTTGTATTATAACATCTTCAGGTGGGATATTAGCAAAGATATCATAGATAAAAATATAAAGATATGAAAGATCTTATCTTAATTAAAGAAAGTAGAAATAATACTACATCACGTAATTTCATTTAATTGTGAATAATGAATTTCTACAAAATTAACGCCAAATATATTCAATATTAATATTTGACATAAATTTTAATATTCTCGTATTTTTAAATTGTATTTATCGAATGTGATGAAATTGAAAGTGATTATGGAACTCTCGTAGTACAAGTTCTACTTGTATTTATTAGGTTTATTTTAGTTAGTGGATATACAGTGTAGGAAAAATCACAAAGGACTTAATATAAAAAGAACATGTAATAAAACGTACATTTCCGAGAAATTTACGATATTTTTACGCCTATTAAAAATAATTAATCAGTGTGAAAAATGTTTAAATGTTATTTTTCTAAGTGGGTATGCACCGCTCGTAGCGCAAGTTCTACGTGGATTTAACAAGTTCATTTAAAAAAATTTTAGCGTGAACTCGCCCCAATTCGTACATTTTAATGAGATTCGTTAATATTTTCATAATAATAATATCTTCATTTATTGACTAATCGTAACTAATCTTGTCACTATATATAAACAAGCAAGCCATGAAGTTTCTATCGATGTTTCTTTTATCCATATGAAAAAGAGAAACATTAAATAAGAATATATAACATTTTGTTGAACAGAAGCATATACAATTTTTATATAAATGGTCTACAACCTTACCAGCACACTCTTGTTAAGTAATATTTACAGTTTTTACGTAGAGTGCGTTCCGAGGGAAAAGTTTATTAAAATAATCAATTCTATACCATGTTAGGGTTAAAGTAAGCATTGAAATTGTAAAAATAATAAATTTATTTTTCATAAAACTGATGCACTTATAAAATTTTTGTTACTCCTGATCTCGTTATCCATTCAACTCTATTTTTCCTTTAACCAAAACATCTAGTTGAAGGAATAACCTAGTTCTTATGAATGTTATATTCATACGCTAATATGAAAATCAAAACTTTGGTAGATTAGCGTTCGTACGAGGCTCGACGGTCATACACCGTCAGAAAATACTGACGGTCATACAATAGTACGCCCAGACAATACTGACGGTCATACACCGTCAATATTGTCTGACGATGAATATCCGGTGGGTGATGACGCCGGTGCATTAAACACACAATCGATTTCGGAATTAAAATTGAGAGAGAGGACTTGAAAACACTCCGGCTGCTGTGAACATACTGTGTAGGCAATATATTTATAAATCAATATTTAGAGATGTAACAATGATATTTGAACAGCATGCTGCGAGTCAAATTAGTAATATGCTCATTAACCTATAGATATGGACAGTTCATGGGTGAGATACGGCATATATACGTAAATTTTAGATAAATATTTTATCTACTTCATTAGAAGAATTATTAATTACGCGTAAAGAGTAACGAAGTATATTTAATCGTATATTGGCCACAGTAATATACATATCACAAACAATATAAATAAAGACTTCCATGAAATATTTTTTTTTTTGGAATCCATTTTACACATAGAAAAGAAAAATTAAACATAATATCTACTCGTAGAGAATTAAAACGAAAAACTCAAATTAGAGGGCAGATTTGTTTGGAAGTTATTATACTATTAATTACTATATTTTTATTTTTCCCCCTTTTTAAAGACCACAATAATAGTTACTAAATCTAAGTGGTAATACCCACTTAGAGCGTAAATTCGAATACGGGAACAAACTTCCTTCATCATTAACTGATAGACGTCTATTGCTGAACAGTAAACACCTCCCAGTTGATGACATTCCGTAGCTTATCATAAAGATCAATGACAGGGCGCTTGCATCCATCATTTTCCGTGGCCTTTACCAGATTATCTATCCATCTAGCGGACGGTTGTCCTATTTTACCATCTCCGTCTACCGGTACATGGTCGTCATTCAAAAATCTTTCTCCTCCATTAGCCGTTGCTTCTGCGTGCTATATATCCTGCTCATCGCAACCTATAATTCTCCTTCGTATTTCCTCTTTACGGATCATGTTTCAATTAAATGAAACTACGTGGTGTAGTATTATTTCTACTTTCTTTATATTTTTTACCACGACTTGGTTTCATTGTATTAAATATCTTAAAGTAGGCTATTAGCAAAATCTACATAGATATAAATATTACGTAATGCATAATTTATTTTTGATTACGTAAAAATGTATACATGCAGGTTAGTTTTATTAGTTAAATAGGCTCAGAATGTCTATAACGACAACTGCAACGAAACACTAACCGAATTTTCTTATCAGGTTTTGCTAAAATTCAAACTATAACTTATTCACAGTTTGACAAAAAGCAGCAAAATAGACTTTCAGAAGAAAGGTTTTCGAAGCGAATACAACCATTGTGCGCCCGGCAAATGGAAAGCTGAAGGCAAACAAGCACATTCGAGTTTTCCCCAATCTCGTGGGTAAATACGTACACGCTTTACATGTAATAAATTTAACTCGAAACATATTTCATAATTACTATTTGTATTCTAAAGCAGTCAAACAAATTGCATGAGTAAAGTAAATAAATGGAGGAATTTTACAAAATTTACGTGATTTTTTTTTCTTTTAAAACACAGTTTCTGACGTATCCTATAAGGAGATTAAATATAATTTTAACTAGTTTGAGGTAGTCTACTACGTAAAAATCTTAAGGTAAAGTAAAAATAAAGTAATGATATTGGCCAATAGTAAATAGTTTACTTAGATGCCAATACCCTGCATGCAAAGTTTATTCCACAATATCATGTAACAAGTGTGATGTGAAATTATGCCTTAATAAAAATAATAACTGTTTTGTTAAATATAACTCAGAATAAATAAAATTTATTTTAAGAAACATTTAGTTTTAATTTATTTACTACTGAACCTAATAGTCAAATTGCATAATAATGGATAATTCCACAATGATAAGAAAACTATATTTTCTTATTTTTTAAAAATCCTCATATATTTGTTTTCTTTATTTTTTCTTTGAATAAGTGCATAAATTACATAAACTAAAACTATTTTTTCAGGAGTTCAAACTATTTTTATTTAACTATCAATTAACACAAAGCGAAATAGAAGAATACAAATTATCCGAATTCCTCCAACCAATGAGTTACAACATGGTCAACATACAGTAGTTGCATTAAATTGGCCTTTGAGATTCAAATAATTATTTAAACGATGAGGAATCAATTGAGTAACTACTCAGTTTAAAATTTCCAGCCATAGAAATATGGTTTTAAGTTGTATTACTATATATTATTTTATATTAAATAAATGCAGAGTTGATAACATAAAACATTATTTTGCTTTTAAAATAATAATTAACGACAAAACTCTGAATACTTCCACAAGTCACAATTCCTCACGCCTATTAGTAATCAATATGAAAGCGATTATGATTTACAAAATATGATTTACTAGCAATTTACAGGCTGCTAATAGATTGCGATATTTTGATATTCAGATACAAAATTTAATTTTTCCCACAAAAAACTTCTAAGTAAACTTACATAATAGTATTTTGTACCATTGATGATGATTCTAGTCCCAATCTTTTGAAATATTGATTGTTAGATTAAAGACCAATGATTGTTAGCTTAACGACTATTATCAAAGACAATGATTAAAGACCAATTTTAACAATCTGAACTAATGCTTAAAACTGTCTGTTGATTTAGCCCTGACAAAAATGTTTACTTGAATTTTATGATAACCATTTTATTCAAATGCAAATGTTATGATTAACAACGTTTTATTGACCAATATCAAGTATATATTACAGAAAAAAAAAATTCTGGTCAATGAAATTCAAATCTACTTATTTACATTCAGCTATTCTATCGCGTCTTTAGGTAACGATGTCTCAGGCTATATTTTTTATACCACCCATACTTTCAATGTCGTTTCCTATGTTAATTTCTTTGTAATAAATTACCATCTGATTCTCCCATATCATTATCCTTACTGAAAACGACTCCAGAATAACTCTACTCGCTAAAAAACTAATAAAATTGAGTAGTTTCGGCAGTTAAAATGACATAGATCTATCTTTGAAACGATACTTAACTCATTTAAGTATAACTCGCCTTGACTGAACTTATTTTGGAAGTCACATTATTCTCACTTAAAAATTTTAAAAGCTTGCGATGACAGGATGTATATAAAATATTTACGAAAATTTGTCGCAACAGCATGTCGGATCTGAGAAGATATTAAACTAAAGAAAGATATCCTAGAATTATAAAATCTAGTTTATTTATGTCATATTTCCTATGACATAAATAAACTAGATTTAAAATAATCAAGTTTTATTTTAAACTGATATTTGGATAAGTAAGTATCAAGGCAATATCATTCAACTATAATTATATTTATATATTTCATAAATTTACTATACCTTATATTATTATAAAAAAAATATAAAAGGAAAAATTTCATTTTCCGACATTTGGTTAAATGTGAAAGGCGGTAAAGGTGCAATATCAACAAGACAAGGAATTAAGAAACATGATATTTAACAGCGCCCACAACACACTCTAAGCCTTTTTGTTGCCGCATCTTTGAGCGACGTCGTGAAAACTTTTCAATTATTTCCGCATTAAATCCACACAACTCCATTAACGGGTATAGTTTTCATTAAACCATGGCCGGCTTGCTTCCATCATGCAGATATAGACTGCGTGCAGACTCGAATAAGGGTGAGAACACTAAAGAGAAATCAACATGTAATCAAATATTTAAATATACAACAAATACTTAGAAATGGCATTACGTGAAAATATGACGATATTCATTCACTCTGTGTTCAAATATTAATTAAACTAAGGGTACTATGAAGTACGAGATTAGAGCAAAATTATGCCATGTGGCCTCTCCACTTAAAATAATTTGTACTCCATCCACGGAAACCATATTTGTAAAATAAATCTAACATAAATTTAATTTAGTAAATAAGCATTCCTCTAGTATCATAATTTTGAAATTTGGTATTTTTTTTTCTATTTAAAGGATAAACTTTGGCCTAAATGGTTGAATAAAAATATTTATTCCTACTTTATATCCTTCACAAAATGTGTAATACAAAAATAATGAAAAACGTGTAAATACAAGTTCTAAACCAAGTTAGTAAATTATTTATAGAAATTGTACCGACACTATTTATAGATTCAATAGAAGAATTAAAAATCTCAATCGTTTCCAACAGCTAATTAAAAAAAGCGTTGAATATATTTGGCGTTAATTTTGTAGAAATTCGTTATTCACAATTAAATGAAACTACGTAATGTAGTATTATTTCTACTTTCTTTAATTTCTTTACACCTAGGTTTCGTTGTATTCCAACATCTTCAGGTGGGATATTAGCAAAGATTATCTCTTAGGAACAACCAACAGCATTTATATGTTTCAAACACAATAGCGGAAGCCTGGTTTGTGCGGATTTTTCCATTGCTTATGTTAGTGAGTTTATTGCAGGGGCGCAGTGTATGTTTTATTATATTTCCGAGAGTTATACAATATACCAGTATTTTAGTGAGAATAATAAACTCAATTGTCGTTATTATGTGAGGTTATACAATGCAAACTTTACGGCGTATGTAATAAAATTAAATGGAAGTTATTATCGGTAATATATTTATACAAAAGCAAGGGTATTTGATAGTAAGGACAAGGTAATACACTAATTCTACATATCTCCGGTTTTGTGTACTCATATATTTATTTATTTATTTCTTTTAATTTTTTTTTTATATTATATATACTTATATTTATATGTGTATTTGTGCTGAAACAATTTCCAAGGTACTGTAGTATCAATGTTGTATATTTATATTATATCCAGAAGATATTAAGAATGGGTGATGATATTATATTTAGTTGTTCATTTAATATATTAACCTTGGTATCTTTTTTACATCTGTTTATTTCTAATGTTTCTAGGATATTAAGTTTATTACCTTTTGTATTTATTTGTAATATATAGGAGGCATTATCAGTATGGGGGTGATGGTTATTTTCAATGACATGTTTAGCAAAGTGAAATGCAGTGGGTGCGTTCCATTACTAACATCTCCCTCTGAACGCAAACCCATTTTACGTATACAAAACAAGTGATTTTCTAAGGTTGCACCCTTAGTTAAAATATCTGCAATCATTGCACTTTCCTCACAAAAACAAAATTTTACTTTAGATTTATTTACTTGGTCCCGGAGAAAATGATATCTTATATCTATGTACTTCATTCTTGGAGAATCATAATCATTATTGGAAAATTATGATTTTACTTACTTTGGTAATTATTAAATTATGATGGTACTTTCGTTATAACTGTGAATAATAATGGGGTTGCCCTGTTACTGTCCGAGCTCGATGTGTAGCTGCTGCAGGAAATAGCGCCATTCTGAAATACGAAAATGTTACCAGTGCACTACTGGCTGTCATGCATGTCACTTTTCGAGTCGGCATCACAGTATCCTGTAATTATTCCAACCTCATCTTGTGTATAAACTAACATTAGAACTTTGGTACCTTTTAAGTATCTTAGTACTCTTTTGACAGCAATCCAGTGTCCAGTCTTGGGCTCTTGATTATATCTACTTAACGTATACACTGCACATGATATATCGGGTCTCGTACATTATGCAATATATAAAAGAGATCCTATAGCCTATTGATATGGACCCTCATATATGGTATCTTCTTCAGAGAACTTTAACCCGATTTCAATTAATGTTTTAGCAGGTTTACAATCAGACATTAAAGATCTAGCTAATACTTCATCAATGTACTTCCTTTGGTGCAACATAACTACGTCTGCTTTTTTCATTACATTTAATCCTACACATTGGCTAGCTTTTTCAAGGTCTTTCATTTCAAAATTGAGTTTTAATTTATCCTTAATCATGTTCTTCATATTTTGTTGAGACGTAAATATAATTAGGTCATCCACTCACGCAGCAATGTATGCATTTCTTTCGATATTCTAATAAGTACATGGATCTGTTTTAGATTGTAACATTCCCAATTCAAGTAAAACTTTATTGAGTTGTGTGTACCAAAGTCTGCTTACTTCCTTGAGGCCATATATTAATTTATGTAAATGGCATACTTGAAAGTGTTGTTCGTATAATTCAGGATGTAGCATATATATTTATTCATCGATTTCTCCCTGTAGAGATGCTGAGACAGCGTCCATCTGAGCAATGTCTAAATTATGTCTAGTAGCTAAAGCGAATAAACAGTGGAGAGAAATGTACCTTGCCACGGGAGAATAATCTACTTTATAATATGTACTTCTTCATTGTGCATGACCTTTAATAACAAGTCAAGCCTTGTATCGCACAATGTTGCCGTCTTAATCCGATTTTGTTTTGAATATGCACTTTGAAGGTAAAACCCTTTTGTCAGAGGAGAGATAGGTCAAGGTTCAAATTTTGTTTTGTATCAGCAAGCTGTATTCTTCACCCATAGCCTCTTTCCATTGGAAAGCATACTGTGACAACATTGCTTCCTTTACATACTTTCACTTACAGGTTCACCTCTTTTATTATGACTTCTCAGTGTCTTGAGTCTACTAATAGATGACAATTATAAATTCCTTGGTAACTCTCATCAGGATTTCATAGTCTCTCGAGTTTTCTTCCGCAGTTTCATCAATGTTGGAGTAGGTACTTGGCTTGCTGTACGGTTGTGAAGGCACAGCTGTCTCTTTAGAATGATTATCTGATGACAATCCAATACTAATAGCACCTGAAATGTTATTCTGAAAATTTTCAAAGAATATAACATCACTGCTTATAAGTATCTTATTTGTTTTTCGATCCAGCAGACAATATCGTTTTGAATTCTCGCAAATTTCAACTAATATCATTCAATTTGATTTCTTATCTCATTTACGATGCTTCTCCTTTGGGATATGTACCATTGCTTTTGTGGGTTAAATTCATTCCACATCTCGAATGAAGTTCTATAACCTACGGACTTAGTAGGAGATAAATTAACAATGTATGCTGCGGTAGCTATAGCTTCGGCCCATAAATGTTTTTCCATATTTCTCGCTCAACTAATCAATAGTTTTTCCTGGAGTGGGCTCAACACACTGCCACAAGTCTTCGTGTTCTAAGTAAGTTTTGGCCGCAAATTTTCACGTAGTAAAGTTATCTCGACCACTGAGTTTTTCTAGATTAAATATCTGACCGCTGGAATTCATCTTAAAGCAGTAATATGCGACCTTCACACGCGGAAATGTTTTATAACCTAATTAGCGGTAATTGTTTAGCCAGTAAACTTGTGGAATATTTATAATTCAGATTTTTGTTATTTATTATCATCGCAACCACGCTCTGCTACCATGAAGGTTCTCGATAAATAACAGAGACTATTTATTACAAATATTTGACTCAATTCTTAACAATTATTACAGTGTGTCTTTTACTTGACATAAATAAATACAGAGAAAGCGCGAAAGTAGTGGCGGTCGTAGGAAATAATTCGTTGCGTTCCGTTACTAATAGTATTACGAATTTTTTTTTATAGTTTTACTTCGTCTAAATCGGAAATAAAAAAAATAATCAATACAGTTTTACGCGCGTAACCCAGAGTGTTCCAACACGATTCCGCTTAGGGACTCAAATATAAGCCGTAATCGGTAATTAGACCAATCAGCATAAAGCTCAGAAAACAGCGTGACCATGACCCCGTCTATTATCTGTCCGTATTCGCAGTTAAAACAAAATGCAATTTTTAGTTGATTGCGACCAATTAAACAAAATGTAATTTTTAGTTGATTGTGACCGACGCGCTACGTGAATGTCGCTCGGCTTAAAATATGTCCTACAGACTTTTTAATTTTAATTTACTTGCGGTACGCAAGTACCTTAATGGTGTATTTGGCGATCATCTCGGCCCCGACCTTATACTTGTAGACTTTAATTTGTTGTTGGAGATAAAACGGTTAGTGTACACAGAAGTGGTACAAAGTGTAGACGAACTAAAATAACATTTGATACAATGAAACGTGACCAAATGATGCTAATACATGTGAAAGAAAACATTCAAAGACTTGGAGCAGATTTGCATGACATTTTGAACTGTTAAAATATCGATAGGTGAGTTGTACCTTTTTTGTACACACGTCGTTGAATCGACGTAAACGAATCCTAGAACTTTATGCGATTTTACAATTAGCTGGTTTGTTTATAAATCAAATCACTAGCATCTATCTACGAACCGACTGCCCGCGTTTCTCGTATCGCTCGTTATGTTGTTGTCCCTCCGCCACTGATCCACTCGTCCGCCGAACAATAAGTCCATGCGCATTAAATGAAATGCACAGTGTGCTTAATTGTTTATTGATCGTAATATTTTTTTTTCAAAATAAAATCTAATTACTTTTTTCACATTTGTAACACTGCGAATGGGTAGTCCTTGACAGACGTCAACTTTAATTCTAGGTGTAAAATGAATAAAAAGTCACCGTGTATAAACATCTTTCATAGACATAATAAATATAAATTTTAAAATAGAAATTTATTTTTACAGTTGGTGTAAGTTTCTTGTATTAGGTGAGTTTCTTGGTGGAGTTTCTATAAAGTTTTTACAGACCCAACATGTCATAAGTTGGTCGACTATAACTCGTACACTAAACGTGGAGCCTACTCAGCCGAGATAGTTTTCCTTTATACATGGTGTCCAGTGGTAGATTTCAACGTTTGAAAAATTGTAAAAAAAACTACGCCTCTAATACAAAGTAGGTTTATTTTAACTTTATAACAACAAATGCGGCCATCGAGTCTGACACACTCTTCGAGTCTAGCACGCGTGTTTTCAAAAACGCGTTTGCAGAGCGACTGGGGTATCCTACTGACTTCGGCTCGAATATTTTCTTTAAGTTGTGTCACAGTGCTCGGATTTGTTTTGTAAACAACGAATTTTAAGTATCCCCATAAGAAAAAGTCACATGGGCTTAAATCAGGTGACCTAGGTGGCCACGGTACAGTACGGTTTCGGGATATGTTTTTTTCTGGAAATAACTGCCGCACTGCATTCATGGACACATTAGCAGTGTGAGCTGTGACCCCGTCCTGCTGGAACCATGTGTTTTGGTTGAAGGATGGACTATTCTGTAGTTCTACTCTGAAATAGTCATTTAACATCTGGGCATGTCTCTCCGAATTCACAGTTTCAGTTTGGCCACGTTGATTTTCAAATAAATAAGGCCCTATGATTGCAGATGCAGACATGGCACACCAGACTGTTACTTTAGGCTTATGTAAAGGCTCTTGATGCATTTGTCTTGGGCTGTGGAGATCCCAGTAACGAAAGTTCTGCTTATTCACATATCCTCCAATGTGAAAGTGAGCTTCGTCACTAAAGAATATGTTGCCCATCCGGGTAGCAGTACAAAATCTCAACAACATCACCTCCGCGTAAGTTTTTCTTAATTCAAAGTCAGAATCGTGTAAATCTTGAACAATTTGAATTTTATATGGATAGAACTTGAGCTCTTTTTGCAATGTTACCTATAAAGTTGATTTCGGAATTCCCAATATCGTTGAACGTGTACGCAGTGATAAACGGGGATTTTCAACGACAGAAACCATAACACGCTAGACATTTTCATCCGTGGCTACCAATGGTGTAGATCCTGGCCTGGGCTTATTTAATGTTGATCCTGTAGCTCTGAACCTTGCTACCCATGACTGAATGAGGTTGATCGATGGTCCATCACGTAATCAACGAATACTGTAACGATTATTAAATCGACGGCGTGCGACAGACAGCGAAAATCCACTCGAAATGTACGCCTTGACGGCAAAAGCGCGGTGCTCTCCACTCCACTGTTCCATGGCTACTAAAACATCCGCACCGCTTGCGCTTCTAACGATGCCCCCCGCGCCCCTCTTATGTGTTGCGTTCAGAAACTATGTTTGTTCAAACTTTGAAATCCGCCACTGGACATCCTGTATAATTTTATATATATATATATATATATATATATATATATATATATATATATGTATATATTGTGTTGACTATTTCATTTATTTAAATATTAAGTTTCCTGAAAAAGATATTTGTTTTTTTTATCGGTATTATTAACAACTAAATTCCTACTCATACTTCATTACCACTTCAGTTGGTTTCTCTACTATTACGCCATTGTAAGTTTCCCCGAATAAATAATTAAATTATCAAAAACTTATCTGCAGTTGACGATTAACATTTAAAATTTCGGAAGAGTTAGTCTCTAAATTTATGGTATATATATATATATATATATATATATATATATATATATATATATACACCAAACGATATTTTAAAATCTCATTTTACATTATTGATCCATTGATAGCTTTACAATAGCATCATTTACTTACCGCTATAAAATTACCCCTTCTGCGTTTCACATAAAACGTTTCCTTGAATCCAAAAGCAATTTAATTTCAACATTATTCATTAGTAATATATTTATATATAAAAATAAAAGTATGAAATATATGCGGATAAATTATTATAATGCTAAATTTTAAGTTTCTTTCTCAATTTCTGAGAAAAAGGTAGTGACCAATGAGCAGATAAATGGACACGTGAGTAAATTAAGAAGGTCTTTCTTTCCTTTCAAAGTACGTAACCCCAATGTGAAAGTACAGTGACGATGTATTTGAGAATAAAAAGAGATATTCAAAACGTGAACTGCAAAGCGGTTGTAAATCTGAACTGAAGATAATACAGATAACGATATTTTGTTAAATATAATAAAAAATAAATAAACAATTTGAAATTCAAAATTTTAATTTAACGTAATGGTAATATCTGCTCGGACTAAAAACATATACATTATCGTTTTTTATAATATTATCACCTAGAATACTAACATCATCAATGAGAGAGCTTAAATGTTTGGATAATTATAGCCAAATAATTTTACACACGAGCAACAAATCACTATATGTTTGAGGTGCGAATAGTTCGCCTTGCAGACTATAGATATTAACCCAAAAGGTGTTTTTAAATATTTGTTACTTGATCACATCTAAATAAGTAAAGACATAGTTCATAATCTGAACAAACTTATGGATAATTTTTAAGTAGAGAAAAAGCATATTTGTTGTAGAATAAAACTGAATAATGAACTGTAATACTAAAACATATCACTACATGGCTCAATGTACAGTGTAAGTCAATTGTTTTTATGTTCAGAACACTCAAAAATCTAAATATTTTTGCTGAAAGTGGCAAAATATTTAACATTATTATTTTACAAATTCCGCACTCTTAATCAAATAAACAAGCCGGCCAAAAACTAGTAATGTCATAAAATCTAAATTTACTTGTTTATTTGTTAAAACTTATCAAAAAATGGTTACGAAATGTTGTACATCGTTTTTAGAAGTGACATATAGAATAATATTATATCATAAGTTCTGTCTTTTTTCTCCTTCCGAAAATCTCCTTTCCGAGAATATATCGTGACAAGTTAAATTATAAATAATCAAAGGTCAGTTTGTGTTTGTTCACTATTTATACGTTTTTTCTGTAAGTATAGTACGTAATTTCTAAGTCTGTAGATACCCAGTACAACTCCACAAATTTGGTCCATTGCGAGCAAAATTGCTGGTGGTTTAAAACCACTTATTGACATAACGAACCTTATTAAAAATCAAGAATTTATATTTTCCGTCTCCCATACAATTTCATTTTTCTTGAAATATTTTAAATATTTACCTTCCTGTATAAAATTTTTCTTGCAAATAATCTCACTAAGCGAACACAACTAATATTTGGAGTGGAATGGCGGAACAGAACTATTGCTTGTATCTCTCACAATCCATCTGACATTTTATTTATCGTGACAAATGCTCTAATAGCGCGCAGGTCCTTTTTTATCGACTAAACTCACTAAAAGTGCGAATATACTGAAAGTGATAATAACAAATCCTACCTAATAAACTATGACAACTAAGAGATAAATTGTAAATTCGTTGGCTAGTGAACTTATCAAAATAGAAGTAATGGATCTACACTGTGCAAAAATATATTCAGCAAGCTTCAAATTTTCATTAATTTTGTTAAAGCAACTATATGTGAGATTGCTATATTATTATGCATATTAATATGTAGTCAGTATCACATGAAACTTAAATGGTATGAACAGTAACAGTGACTATAATGAAAAGCGACATACAAGTAGTTGTTGCAAAATTGTATAAAATAACAACCATAACCTTTGTTCCTTCGCTCACTTCTGCTAATGTTACCAGCCTGTATGAAGGACATATTAGGATACTTTCCCTAGTGGCATATTTAAATTTGATATTTTATTGAAAATAAAAATTATGGTGATAGAATTAATAATAGTAGGGAATTTGGATTGTGTTCTATTCCAAAATCTATCACTTCCTACTAAAATGAAAGGAACACATTTTTTATCAAAGGCTAAAAAAGTTAAATCAACAGCTTTCTTCATGAGCTTAAGTTCTACTTATTGAAATTATTTCTTACAGAAAATAGTATTTTCAAATTTATGTTTAAAATTCTTTATAATTTTAGTACTTCTCGATGATGAGAAACCACCTTATGTGTAAAAGTTATAAAACTTACTTTCAATAGCTTGGTAGCATTATGTGTAGCATATCCATTACTGCAGTTACTATAACACCGCAGCTTCATATTAAACTTAATGATAAAAAAATGTTCGGATACCATCTATGGACAAGTTGTTAATAGTGTATCAACCTCAGAATGGAAAGGTCCGGCTCAAAAAATATGAAACCGAGTTAATGGAATTGAAATATGAAATAAAAATTCATTCATCTATTTAACAAGTAGATTATAACTATTAAGAAAATATTTAAAATACGGAAATACATATCTTGGTCTCTTATATTGACTAACTCCCACGTCATTCATTTCTCAAACACTTATATCTAGTTATCTGACTTCTTATTTGATTATATAGGTATTAAATTTACAATCTGTCTTTTAGAATCATTTTAATGAGATCATGCTCCATATAAATACACTAGTACCATATAGAAAATAGAGTTGGCGCTAGTAGTACTAATGGATCGTGAAAATAAACATTTCAGGGAACCTGTTTTAATGCCGCTGCAAAATTAATCTTAAGGTTGAATAATTCAAAATGTTATGAGACTGATATAATGATCGGCAGCTTAACGATGGGAATAATTTCCATTAGACTTTATAAAACAAAATAAACACGAACACTACAACGCATTTGTCTAAACATCTACGTATTGGTCAAAATATATAACATTTCCTTGAATGAAAATAATAATTTTAAACGTAACTTTAATAAGAAGTGAAAATGCCTATACAGGGATATACGGCTCGCATACATCTAGTATCCATGAAAATATACAATAATAACAAAATAAACAATTTCATACCTACACTGTAATAATAGGACATATGGAAATACGATCCATATTTTCTTAATTATGGAAATAAATATTTAAAGCAATTGTTTTTATTTGCTGACATGTGACAAAATTATTCATACATTGAAAAAGAGCTAAGCTCCAGGTGAATAAATGATTTCAATATATTTCCAGTTCATCACTTATTCTTTCTGTTAAAAATAAACGACAATGAAATATAGATGAGAATAAATAAGTTCTATGGAATATGTGTTATACACTTTTTAATTCAACTGTACGCTTATAGAAGTAGGCATACACCATTTTCTGTATGATCTTATAGAAATAGGCATAACATAAATAGTACCTAAATTTTTGGAGATCCGATGCTAGTTATACAGCAAAAATCACTAAGTAAAATGTTTGATTGCTAGAAGATATATTTAATAAGAAGATTTGTCCAAATTATACTTGATAATACGATATGACTGAGAGTTGACAAAGTGAGGTTTATTTTGCTTGACACTCATCAAGGTGAAGTTATAAGATAATTTCTGTCTCCAAAAAAATATTAATATAATTCTGACAAATATTCTTAAAATCCTGACGTAGTAATCGTCAGATTAAGAATTAAGACAATACTCGCTGTTGTACAAATATACTACTTACTGTAATATACATACATACTTAAGTTCACATTTTCATCCCAAACGGGAAGATTTTTAGTTATCGAAAAAAATCTATTTAATTGCTATCTCCACAGTACGGACAACAGCTTTGTAAAATTGTATAAAGTCAGTTTAGTAATTCAGGCATGAAAACAAGGTAAAAAAATCAACAAATGAACAAACCCAGTTTAGCGTTTCAAATATTACAACTTTTTATACTAAACCAAAGTAAATCTGCTTTGCTCTGGTGGAAAGCATGTTTGTTTAAATTAAAAGTTGAAAGCATGTTTGTTTAACCTTATATCGTTATGTAAATACAACAGTTACAAATAAAATCCATTTTCATAGCTTTAGTGCTAACCAGAATTATGAGCTCGCATACATATACTTTTATTTTTTATTTGTTTATCAGTTACAGGCACATAATTTTTTTAAATCATGTTGTAGTTTTTTCTTCGTTCATAATCTTCTTTCTTCTTTTGTTTAGCCTTTTTTCACCCCTGAGGTGTAGGCCTACTTCGTTCTTATGACTCCCTCTAATTGCTAAATATTTATGTTTTTTCTTACCATTTCACTCTAGTCGTTCTTTTGATATTGTCGTACAAATATATATTTGTCAGTCTTTATGGGTACTTTTTACCTCACGATCTCCTTTCCACAAGCGCTTTACACCACGAGCACTCTTTACTTGTGAGGTAACCAGCCATTGACACTTAAGCTTCGCAGCACGTTTGATGGCGTCCGCAAACCTGCTCATCTCTCTGAGCTATTCGTTCCTCTTTTGGTCTCTCAGCATGACCCATATCAGTTTCCTTTTAATTTCTCTCTGAGCCACTATGATCTTGGTGGAGTCCAGCTCCACATCGTAAGTATTAGTAGGATACACTGGACATGTATCCGAGCTTTGTATTTAGCCTTAATTTTCATTTTAAGGTGAATTTAATTTTGAGGCAGTCTGCCCATGCTAGTCTTGTACGCCGGTCTATTTTCTTGGTTTGATTTTCTTACCCCATATCACCTTCTTGACCGAGATGTACGTATTTTTGTACCCTTTCTATAGCTGTTTGTTTTTTTTATCTTAATGCTCGCGGTACTCTTTGAACATTAGGTTTGTCCAAGTTCATTTCCAACTCTACCCATTCAAAAGCATCGTTTAGTTCTTACATTATAGCTTCGAGTTCACCCGGATCGTTTGGGAATAAGACACTGTCTTCAGCAAATCATAGATTTCTCAGTCTATTTTCTGCTATGTTAAGACCATGATATTCCCCATTCAGTATTCTAAAGATGTTTGCTAAGACTAGTTTTGGAGAGAGGGTATTTCCCTCTCTTACGCCCTCTCCACTTTTATTGTTTTTAAAACCAAAATTACACGGGAAGTCTTCCAAACATATGGATAAATTTCAGAACATAATGGAAGATTTATTATAAATGTAAGTTGTTGACAAATATATCTGAACAAGCCTTGATTACATACGGAAGCTTTGTTTAGAATGGAGCTCTTTTCGATTCTGATAACATCTACCCCTGCTCTGTAAACTTTTCAATGACAATTTTTATAGCCGATAGGTGGATCATGGTGCTAAATCAACCTCTGAAGGCTTTCTGTTCAACTGGTTCAAAAAAGTCCAAATCGTTTATTAGACGAGCCGTTATAAACTTAGTTAATAGTTTATAGAGTTAGAACAACAAACTAATAGGGCGACAATTGTTCAGGTCTAACTTGTATCGTTTCTTGAATAATTAGGTGACTGTGATACTCTCCCATTTTTTGGTATTCGGCTTTTCCCTAGACATACATTGAAGGTTTCTTTAAGTAACCGCATGGTCGCCTCTCCGCTGTCATCGGCCATTTTTACTATAACATCTTCTTCACCAGGGATTTTTCCGTTAATATTCTTACTAAGGTTTAATTTTGTCTCGGTTTCTATTATTTTTGGTACGTTTTCGAATCCAACGTTTGTTACAGTTCGTATTACTACACTCCTTGGATTAATGTTTCTAGACTTCGTCATTCTAAACCTCATCTTTCATAATAATATTGATTATAATCTATAAGAAACTCACCTGGTAGTCGCAAATTTACTTTTTATTCGTATAACCCTTCATTGTAGCCATTTATAGGGACAGCAATATAATATACACGAAACGTTGACATACTGAGTCACATCAATTTCTAACCAAATTTCGCACAGAATTTTTCATTTATTTTACTTCTTTTCTAAATTATTTTATCATTACTTATTGCGGATATAAACTATAATGAGAATAATATCATTGGAAATAAAGTCATCGAATATAAGAGTTATACTTAAGGAATTTGGTGGATGCTACTTTATGACGAACGTGTTCACGCATTCAGCATATTTACGACAAAGAGGTTTAAATTAATTCAATCTGATAACGTTTGTTATGAATTTTCATACAACATATTTGTGAAATAATGATTTTTACTTATTATACGTATCCAAAAATCTTATAAAATTTGCAACTTTGGAACGCCGAAACGTACTGTTACCATACTGTAATTTCAGCCAATTACACATTTTTATCTCTGTGAAAATCACTCAAAGAAAATATAGTTGAAGCTTGCATCACAAATATATGTTATATATTTATTTATTTATGTTTGTGTGTTTGTTTACGTAATTTTATCAGTAGGTTTTTACTCTTGTCTGCTTTTATGTGCGAACTGATAAAAATTAAAAAAAGTATAGAAGTTTTGAATTTTAACAAATTCGTAATGAAATTATTAATGCCGCACATACTATTCATTTACGATCTTTAAAAATCTTTACTATTCAGAAATGAACATTCAGCGGTTATGAATGAATATATAAATAATGTTTGAGCTACATAAGAAAAAAAGTGTATGAGTGAATGCTTAAATCCATCGATAAATACAAAACACTCCGTTCCAGTGCCATACATGCTATTGTTATATTTGTGTTAAATAGTGTACACATATTTTGATTTTCGTTACTGCGTTTGGGTAGAGACTTTTTTCTATTATATTAACAGATTTTTCAAAATATTCAAATTTCACCTAGATTTGTATGTACGATAATGAAGATGGTACAACCATCATTATTAATATAATTTTGTGAATGTGAATGTAAGTTTCAAAATAATAATTACAAATGTAATAGATTTATAATGAAAAATATTAGTTTAAAAAATCACTTTATGAAATATGTTTAGATTTGTAGATTCTATAATTAAAAAGTAAATAATAATTTCATAGCCAAGTTTTTTTTTTACTTTTAATAATTAAAAATAATAAAATTATTTATACGAAACTTTGTAGTTCGCGTATTTCCAAAGTATTTTTTTTAAAATGTCATATTTTCCGATTGAATCGAGTATCATTACATTAAGTAATTCCTTGTAACAAAACCTTACAATTTTTTGTCGTGTCCTGCTTTCAATTATTTAATTGTTTTTGGGGTAGAATTTTTTGTATTCTTTACAATATAACACTTCTCACTAACATTAAAGTAGATATACAGGAAATAAATTAATATAAAATGAATAATCTCTATTCTGCAACTAAGAATGAACTAAACGAAATATTTATAGGATTACTCTCTTGTCCGTCTGTTTTCGCCAAAAATGGATCGAGGTATCAAGTTAAAATTAATGTTAAATACTAAAAACTAAGTTCTATAGTTCTTTTAACAATCAAACCTTCTTATTCAATTGCGATGCAAATATAAGGTCCTTCAAATATCACATACTCGTACTTTGATATTGACTCATTCGTCAAACCTAAAGTATTTCTCTTTGACCTGAATTACTTGAAATGGAAATCAGATGGATCTTGAAATTTGGGAAGAAAAAAGGTTTCATGTCGTATATAAATCAATGAAATTGGAAAATCATTCATTTACATTCCTCATCCGCAACAACATATCCAAATTCATTAACTGGACGTAGGCATTTCCAATGAGCAATTGGAGGTTATTACCCATTATCGCCACGTCGGACAGACAAGTTGCAGTGAGTAGCTCCTCTAATCAGTGGTACTTTAATACTTTCTGGCATTTTAGCTCCCCGATTACAAACAACACTCCTAGCCCCACTTGACGATCAGTCAAGAATCAAACTAGGGTCGCCAGAGTACTCCAGGACAGTAGGCCGTAAACCTTATAATGTATTATGTAATATACAACACTACATAGTTCTTCCGTTTATATTTATAAAATACATAAAATAATCATAGAACTGTTTTACATAAAGTTTTATTCTTTGTAAGCAACGAAGCCTGCTACCTCTACTACATTTATGATCCATGCACAAAATTAATATGTAATTACACCGAAAATATTCCTGACATTAACGTCAAAGAAACAAAGATTGCTTTTATACAGTCTAAAAAGAACAAGGCTAAAGAAAATTTTGGTATTAACAAAAAGTTCCTGAATGCACCGGCCCTCAAAAAAGCAGAGACTATTTACTGCCTTTTTTATGAGACAGTGCCCATATCGTGGTGCAAAAGTGATTGTTCAACAGTATGTTTACCTTGAGAAAACGAATCAGTTAAGAAGAAACAATGTCGACAAAGAAGCTTACAGACAAATTGTAATCATTTTTTAACAATCCAACAGATGTGATGGTAAAGAAGCTTCAAAAATAATCAAAATTTCACTCATACTATTATAAATTCTTTAACCATTAGATAACAGTTTAGCAATGCGTACATTATAAGCGATGTCTTAATAAGTATTTACTAAAAATAAATTATTTACAAATGAATTCGAATTTTCTAAATATTATGTACAATATATATCACAATCTTTCTATGATGTTAAAGGTTGTAATGACCTTGAGATCTAGTTTAAACGGTTGGAAGAAAATCGGTTGAAACATATAGTTGTCCTTATATTTCATTCTTCTATTTTTAAATTTAGAAATCACTTCATCACATTCCATATTTCTGGAACATTACATTTTTTGGATAATATGGTTCGAAAATGAGAAGAATTTAAAATGTCACGAGTGCGCATCATATTAATTCCCAAACTGTTTAATTCGCCTGTAAGTTTCAGAATGAGAAATATTCACAAAACTAGTACAAACAAATAATATTCAGAAAAAAAAGGAACGCTTTGCTAAACCGATAGAACATGCGAAATGAGAGACGTAAGTAATATATACTCAGTATCATATACTCAGTAATTATTAAAAAGACGTAAGTAATATATACTTAGCGCGTATCAGAACTCGCTACACAGCATGCTGAATGCGCATGTAAAAAACGATGATTGTTTAGTACAACATGCAAGGCAACTAGAATGAGCGAAGGTGGTGCCGGCAGCAAGCGAGTAGAGCGTACGCACGCTACCCATAGCCAATTCGAGTTGAAACTCGCCACGGGGTCATTCGAAAGCCCGGGCCAGCAGCTCGCCTACCGGAATACAGTTGCAGCTGCCCTGCACCGAAGTTTTCGGTGTGAACTTCACCTAAGATAATCGAATAGAACATAGGTTTTAACTGAGAAGAATTTAGGACAGCGGATAAGTTTAGCTGGCCGTTGACATTCGCGCTTGGAGTATACTTACTTAACCGGGCATTAGTTATCGCAATTTGATGGTATGGGTCATCCAGTGTTATTATTAAGGGTTAATTGCCCTTATATAGTATAATTGTGCATTATTTGGATCCTGTCAATGTAAGAAAATAAAAGGAAATTTAAAATATACACATATTCCAACAAATTAATTAAACTGATTTTTAAATATTTTTTTTAATTATAACCTTCTTAAACAAATATTTGTTGTCACAAAAATATTTAAAGTATTAATAATAAGAATAATATAAATATGTGAAAATTTCAAAAAATATAAAAAAATTAAAAGGAATATTAAAGTATTTTATAATTTAAATAATCAGAATTAGAATAATTAACACATTATAATGTTTAATTTATTTTTCATTCGCATAACTACATTACAATGAAGTAAAACCTTTACTTAGCAAGTTACATTTAAATTTCTTTGTAAATTTAATTGACTTAGTGAAATAAATTTAAAATATAAGTTGGTGTGGAGCAGAAGACGATTGTAAAAAAATTAATATTTAGAAATAAAGAATTACAGTATACAATGTTGATTACACCATTAAAAACTTATTGGCGATTACTAAAACAATAATGATTAAATTATTATGATCACTCTCATTTAGAATTCCAATAGATGTTTGTTCACATTTTAATCACTTTTGTTCTAAACAATTGTTTGTTTATTTTTACGTTCTTCAAAAAAATTACATTAGAAAAGTTGTTTTAAATCTATTAAGAAATGCTCACATAATTTACAAATAATTCAAGTCCAAATACGCAATATGTACATAAGTCAAAACACTTTTTAGATAAAATTTGGCTTTCATCATTATTTTTGCTCTTTTTAATGACATCCTGTCCCTAGCAGAGTTATGGTACCTTGTATTTCTATTTATTTAACAATACTTTGATTTGACAATTAGTTCAATTTTTCCTTTTCGTTTTATAATCTTAATTACCTATTCATAATTTCATTGTCTTTAATTTCTTGTTCCAGCTAACATAGTCAGTGGAGTTAGCTTTCTAAACTAATAGCAATTTTTATAAAAGAACTATATAACAATTAGAATTAATACAAAAAAAATTATTATTTGATATTTTTATTTGAGTATAAGAGCCAAAAAAAAGAGGAATAAGATAAACTAAACCGACTTCAAATCCAACTTTCCTTTTAAAAGATAAAAATAATATTTATTTATCATAAATAAATAATATAATAACAATTAGCACCGTTTCATTTGAGTATTTACCAATAATTATTGATTTTATCGAGATTGTCAAGTTAAAAAAAATAAACAGAACAAAACAAATTTAACAAATGTTATTTTGGTTTTCTTATTATACCTCTTCATATTTGTTTTTATTTGGCACAAACTCGAAAGAAATTAATAATTATTGATACGTACTTAAAACGCGTCATATTAATATTATTATAGTACTTGTTAGGATAAAGAAAAATTATTTTGTTACTTTTTAGTACTTTGTAAAAACGTTTGTTTTGAAATTGATCTTTTTTTTGGATTAATATACCTCTTTTATAATTTTCGTATGGTTTGTTAGAGATTTATATAAAAAAATTGGATAGACTTACTAAATGCATCTTTTTTATAACTAAACATGGAAGGAAAAGGAAGATTGTATGAAAAAAGGATAAAGAAATGCAGTGAGTATTTCAAGAAATAATGCTTAGCAGCGTGAATACAGGATTTCAAGGATAAATACTTCTATCATTATATATCATATTCATAATGAAAGCTGAAGGATCGTTTTCCCCCACTCACGATTCTAGTCCAGTAAATCTTGTCTGGTAAATGATTTAATACAATTATTATACATCCTTAAATGTTCCTATAAGTGCGTACTGAAACTTTGTGGTGCGAGTCCTACTCATAGTTAACAGGTTTATTGTTTACTTTTATTTCTAGTTCGAATAGTTTATGATAAACTAATTAATCAATATGTCATTAGTTGAAACGTGGCTTATTTAGCTATAAATAACTGAAAAAATGGACCCCCAATATCACTTTTAATCTTATACTTATTTCTTAGATACCAAAACCAAAAATCAATATTTAAAAATACCCAAATCTACAACAATAGGATTGAGGTCGTACCCTCTTAGTCACATTCCGTTTAATTATACCAAAGCTTCAAATGCTTTATATCATTTCAAACAGTCATAACTAGGTATAGAAAAACTTCTAAAATAAATTAACATATTTCACTAATTCGACATAATCTAATCATTACACAAGTATTCAATTGATGACGACATGATTTAACATTCGTTTACGAGCACCATGGCCCATCCACGGAATTTATAATTAGATCAAAAGGATGCGGACCACCTTTGAATTATATGAATGCAAATAAAAAAAAATAATACGTGAAATGTGTTCACATATACCGGATATATGTGTTAGCATGTATAAAAAACGCATTCAAAATGAGAACCTCCTCTTTTTGGAGGATAATTAAAAATGTAGAAACTTCACCTAATTACGAAGAGTTTGATGCACGTGTAAAATATTCTCTAGAATTTTTGGATAAAAGTATAAATATACAATATAAATATTAATTTAGAGGAATATTTTTAAATCCCTAAATCATCTTCGTGTCGTTGCTCATCTATAGAAAATATGAACCAAGTTCAACAAAACAACTAATCTATGTCGTTTAATTTAAATTGAATTATTGATGCTTGGAATTATATGGTTAGAACCTAAACCGAACTATTGTAGGTAAACGTAGATCGGGTTACCTAATGTGATAATAAGGTTGGAACTTATCTAATTTAAATGGACCAACACAAATGAAACAAAAAATATAGTTCATACAAAAGACTACTTACATTCATACATCCAATAAAGCTCTTATTAAGGAAGTGTAGTAATATGGCCATAGTTTTATCTGCTTGTGGGCAATATAGTGAAAGTTCAAAAACTGCCCGTCCTACATCGCACCATTCGCATATAAGGCTCGATTCTTTTATCTTCACATGCCAGTTTTATTACTTCATACTTCGAAGTGTTGTTTGCCTAATTTTTCATGCTTTTTATGCTAATAATGGGGTGATAAACTGTAATATTACTCTCTTTTTTTATGGTAATAAAGAACCAGTGTGAGGCTTATCTGCGTAATAGGTGCTATGAATAAATTAAATCCATCTTGAAATGGACTAATTACTTATTTGTTTTCATGTGACAGTGTCATCGCTATTTCATTAGTATAATTACTATAGCGATTTAAAATAGCTATAAAACAGTTTGTAGTCTATTTTAAAGCATCAAAGTTATTTATTTATTGCATAAAATGCAGGCAAAAAGATAATATTAAGAATGAATATATTGGACCGGATAAGTTTCCATTTATGTATGAACCAAAATAAAAAAAACAACGATATAGCTGAGTACATAGACACAAGATATATACCATGAACAGAGATATAAAAAGTTTAGAAAAAAATGCTGCAATGATTTTTTATGTAATGCTATAACTTATAGGTCAAAAAAACTATTTTAAAATCAATACAGTGAGAAAAGAACATGTGATAAATAGCATCTATAAACTAAATACTTGATCCAACTGAAGTACTTACGTATTTGTACGAACGGCTGTAAATAAAAACAAAATTTTTAGCAATATCTTGAGTTTTATATAATGCTAAAGATAAACAAATTTATTTTTTATTTTTTTATTTTTTATTTATTTTTTTATTTGATTATTAAGGCATTTGCAACACACAATAGTTCTTTTTGAAAAATTTTCCACATTCAAGTTTTCTGCAATTACACGAATATTTCTTTTTCACACTTTGTATTAATTTAATACGACCGCCTATTATTACTTTCAGTTGTTTTTTTTTCTTCCTGACGTACATTTTTTCTAGAATAGAGGTTAATGTAGATTTCCAAAGTTAAAGTGATTTTCTAACCTTGTCTTCTAAGATGGACGTTAATAGTCGGTCCAGTGATTTCACGATAGATTAATTTACGGTGGATAAATCAAGTATATTAAAAAATATATGTATATAAAGATTTCTTTGAATTTTAGCCCTCATAAAATATTTTTCTGCCATTTCATCAATGATGTCCACACTTACCTTAGTTTCATTATAAAATACAATCGTATCGAGAAGTTTTTTTGGGTGGTACCAATGTCCACATGCGGATACCATGTCATACAAAGATTGTTTTGTTTTCAATTCAAAATAAATTTTTCGTACCTAGTTCAGATAGTCCAGCTTAATCGGTTAGCTTAGATTCTAAATAAAAGTTTATACTACGTGCGAACACTTTTTTTTAAATATCGGCTACTTCTGGCCTTGCTCATTGCGTTGTTCGGATGAGTTTTTGGTTTTAAGTTCTTAGGTTTTCTCCCAATTTAAAAAAAAACTAAATAACAATGTCTGTTGTAATATTTCTACTTTTTTTCAAATAAGGGGCAAATAATTTCATAATCATATACTACATTAAAGGAATATTGCTTGATAGCTCCTAATGTTTACCTAAATAAGAAAAATCTCCATACAAACATTTGTACTCAGCATACACAAGCAGCCAACTCTTTTATACCAAATTTATTAGCAGTGTATTGTAAAAATCGATGTCGAGTATTAAATACAAATTGTTTCAGTAAAATTTCATCTTTTTCGGTAAAATGTTTACCAGATATGTAACACATTTGACATTCCTACTAATATTACAAATATGAAGTTTGTACTTAAGAATGAGTTAGGTGTGCTTGATTTGGCACTAAATTTATTCATATATTCTTAATCCAAGTCATTAAAAACGATGGTCAAGTCAAATTTAAAAATAAAATTTGCTTTATAACAAACAAAAACCATGAGACTGTAGCTATTTGTAGTTTTATGTTTTAGTGTACATATTAAATATATGCAGTAATATTACATATGTTGACAATTCGATTATTTGTCTATAGCGTCAGCATCCGGGTCATCTAAAATTCAGAAACTTAATAAATATTTAAGAGAATATTGCTAGTGTGCAATAATCCAAAAAACGTAACGAACTTAGGAATTTGCATTAGTCCACCTTCTAGATGCGTTAGGCATGTAACACAAATAGAAGGCAAATTAACGCGATTGTTTCTTAAATATAAAATTTACAAAACCATAAAAGTAGTGGATTTAGTGCCCTCGGGTGTTATTGATTCATTAGATACTACATCGCTCGTCAAAGCGAGATACTTTTTAATATTCATATATGACCGAACGGAAAAAATTATTCTGTTTTCAAAAGTTTAAAAAAGTTCCTGCAAAGGAAGTTAGAAGCTCTAGAAAAATTTTTAAAAAATCCCAAACCAATTAAAAAGGGACATTCATTGTCTTCACACAGAGTATAGGCTCAAATACATAAATAATAAATCTTCTGAGTTCATAAAAAAGGCTGGGATCATAAATCAAACGACCACCCCATATGAATTAACATTGGTTTAAAAATCAAAATGTTCGAGCCTATCTCTTGAAGCAGTACTGGGCTGAATCAGTGTATACGGCTACTTATCTCACTAACAGACTTTAAGCACAAACACCCAAATGTGGAACCCGAGAAAGGTGTGGTTAGGAAATAAACCAAATATCAGTCAAATGAGAGTATTCGGATGTGAAGCAATTATTGATCTCCCAAAAGAAAAGATCTGAAAATATGATCGGTGCAGGAAATTGTAACCCTTATCGTATATTAGCAATATAAAGACAGGCACTGATTCATAATACCCAACTAAAGAAGAATAATAAAAAGTAGATTTGCGGTATTCCTAAAATCAACAGTAAAAATAAAATAATGGTCCGGTAAATTGAACAGAGCCAAAGTGCAAATCAGATACATCTTGCCCTTCGGAAGGTACTCAAAACATATTAGAGTCAACGAACACCGCAGTAGACTGCGACTCTGGTGAAAAGAATATATCTCGGAACGAGATCTCATCTAGTCAGAGCTAGTGCTCACCAGACATAGGAATAAAGAGTTTGACATATTTCCACATAATATTAAAACCACGTAACCAAAGAAGACGAGCACGTAAAATAGTTATTTATGTTACAATGAAAGTTTGTTCGACTTTACAATACCAAACTGTCAAGAAGCAATGAAGTAAACTGCTCCGAAAATTGGAAGTCATAATTAAAAAAAGAGTAAAACTAGAATCTCGCAACTTAAATAAAATATGGACAATAGTTAGAAAACTACAAGATGTCTGACTAATAGAGTGTAATGGTTGTCAAGTATGAACCAACAGGCCTTCGGTATAAGTCACATCTCTATGCAAAAGGATATTCACAAACCGAAAGCATTAACTGCGGCAAACAATTTTTCCCTATTGTCAGATATGATACAATACACCTATTGCTGTACATAGCCGGTCAAAAAATTTTTGAGATAATACCATTCCATATCATCACAGCATTATTATACTATGATTTCAAAGGAACTATATACATGACATAGCTTGAAGGATTGGAATTTGAATCAGATACGTACATGAATTAAATAAATCGCTCTACGGACTGAAATAAGATACCGAGATGTTAGAAGAAAATTTTTTATTTATTTTTTAAATAAGCTCTTTACTAGAAGTGAAGCTGTGTGTGTGCTAGTGTTTTTATATAGAACAAGTCGATAGAATAAAACGTTCCCCAAATATCTTAATATTTATGACGGACTACGGATCTCAAAAGAGAAATGCACTTTGAATAAGATATTTAGAAATCTTAGAGCTGATTTCGGTTTAAAAATGTAATCAATCTAAAATTTTCTTGGTATGCAAATAGAGAAACACAATAGTTACATTTTTATTCATCAAATCAAATGCATTGAGCAATTGCTAAACAAATTTAAAATGACCGACGCTAACCCAAACAATGTTCTTGCCGATCCCCATGTAAGACCACAGAAAGGCGACTCTGCATCTGAAAAAGACTGTCCACAAAAAGAAGTAATGAAATCCTGATGTTCACTGCAGTTGTAAGTTAAGCATACATCATATTCTCACTAGGCCAAGTGAGTAAATATCTACACTGTTCCAGATATCTAGTTGGAAATCGATTTAAAAAATACTGAAATATTTAAAAGAAACCAAGGAACAAACATTGCACCATTCGTATAATGCGGAGACTACCGACTTTATAGACTACAAAGATGCTGATTATGCAAACGACTTTGAAATCAAACGCTTTGTAACTGGTTATACTTTTGTTAAGAACGATGCCGCCGTCACCTGGTCCAGCCAGCGGCACCAGACTGTAACCCTGTCTATTGTCGAAGCAGAGTTCATGACAACTTGTACGGCCATTAAAAAGGCAATATGGTTGAAGTAATTATCGTGTGACCTAAGTGAGTATTAAACTCACCATGGTCACTTTATTAAACTCACTTATGTCACATGGTTTTGATTAACAAAACACGAAAACACTATAGACTATTCACAAAAGCCTTACCTAAAACAAAATGTGAATTAATAAAAAAAGATAAACACAATTAAAGCAGAGATAAACACAATTTTTTACACGTAACCAGTTTCGCTAAATGTAGAGATTGTTAGATTAAGGTTGCCAGTCTATCAGTACTCGACCTTATCCAATGATGAAGTCTTCCTCTAATTGCATTATTCACCATGAGTTTTATAACTTATAAACATTGGCAGTGTTGGCTGTACTCTATATCGCTCAAGTGCATTATCTTGTGATAAAGAAAACTGTCTTCTTATCCGTCTATGTGTTATCGACAAATATCAGCTGCAGCTTTGGTACTAAGACTTCACTACCAGCGTTAAATGTTGGTAAAGTGTTTAATTTTGTCAATTAACATGCATAACTAATTGTTTTTGCTTTCTTAGTTAATTTACATTTGGTTACAATTTTGAACGGGATTAAATATATTTTAGGTTTTAAATACTGCTGTGAAAATAAACTTAAGTAAAATTGTGAAACGTAATTTTAATATTTTCAATTATTTGGTTATTTATTAGATAAATTATTAAAAACAAGCCTCTCGTCAAAACTGATACAGTAACTATGTGACTTTATACGCGCGGGGCCGTTTGAAAATATATTTCGCTTTCTTCAAAAAAGAAATCTCTGACCACTGAAATACAATCAGCAAGACGTAGATTTATAAATTTCACGCAATGTCTATATTCTAAATAGCCTTTCATCAAATGAAATAAATGATCGCATGGAGTACAATCGCTGCTCATCTTTTAATAAATCAAACAAAAGGAAACAATATTTCCGCATAAAAAGGATGGATTAATTTGCCATATATTGGGAAAAAAATTAATATTCGTTTGTGAAGTGTCAACTAAGGTGTTTGTCATATTTCATATTTCCACGTCAAACAGTTTATTAGAAAACGGCAGTGACTACCTAATAGACTTAAGAATATGTGATGATATTATAAGGGTTTCGTTTTGTTTTTCTTTTGAAGGGCGAAATCTTAAAAAAGCATTTCAATCTATTGGAATTCTAAAACCTTTTCAAGGATTGATAAAACAGCGTGTACATTTATTTAACATTGACTTAGATAGTGTCATTATTTCTCAATCAATCACATAATACGTATCGATGCTAAAGAACGAGAATCTCCGTCAGTGTCTGTATCATAATGTTATGGCAAATTAATTAGTTTTATATAAAAATCTAATTTTTTTACGGAAAATAATAAGCACCTTAGTTATTTATAATAATATATGTAATACCTATAGTAACATCACGCCTTCCTTTATAATCCTTGCGGTTAGTGGTGCAGGGTATATAAACCGTAACTCCGCCGCCGAACTTCCTTTTTCGGCTCGGTGACCTCAAGATGATTTGTCCGGATTACTCATCAACGAATACCTCAACAATCATTTACTCGCTTCAACCTATTGAACACTAATTTTTCAGCAGCTACTTTTTTTTAATGAAGGTATGAAATTAATGAAATATGGGTTATATAAATTATAACTTATTAACATCGCGCAAATTAATTATTATACTGTAAAAATGTTATTTAGCTTCCTTCAATTTACGCATATATTTACCTGAGTTTACAATACAAGAATACCTAATCTTATGAAAGGACTATGTATTAAAGTACATCGTTTATTATAAAAAATGGAGTATACTTTGAAAACAATACCACTAACAACAAAACTAATGGATATAAAGTGAAGTAAAAAGATATTTCGACGAAAATACGATTATGTGATTAGCTCAATATGTGATTAGCTCTCACAGGATTAAAGTCTTTGAATAATCTGTACATAAGACAATCTCGACTTCGAGAACCTAATCTATTTTTTGCTTGTACTACGTGAACACCAGCTACGTGGTTATTAAATAAAGTCTACTCTATGATCATTTAGTTACGAACTGCTTTTTAAATTTTATATACTCGTAGGGCATTTATATATATATATATATATATATATATATATATATATATATATATATATATATATATATATATATATACCTTTATATTTATTATTAAAAAATATTTTTCCTCATTCCTCTTAACCAAATCATAAATTTGAAGTAAACAAAATATTACGTAATTTAGTAATACATTATAAACACCATAAATTGATTTTACCATTTCTTAATAAATATTCATTAATTACTAATTCGACTAATTACCAAGATTATAAAAAATATTTCTAGTGGTTTAATTTTAATCAAAAATTTCTTATTTGATTGATATTGTGTTATAAATTTAATATATCATAAGTTTACTTATAGTCTTCTTAATGACAATCATGATTTACCAAAAATTTATTGAAATGAATTTGAATAATTTGTTAACCTTGCTTAAATTAATATTTTACCTTAAGTATGTGATGTGGATAATAAAATACTTTACCAATATGCGTCACAGAAGATATTGTCATATTAACAAAAGGCCGTATTCCACTTGGTGAACTTCTAATAAGCCTACCTAATCATTATTCTGATTATACGCATTGAATGTTTCGTATAAATATTAGTATCGTATAGAAGTGCTTAAAATTCATAAGCACATTTACCTATTAAGTTATATGAATTACAATAAATAAGTACGTGTGAATAAAAATCACCATCATCGACCAAATCCTTATATATAGATAGAAAAACAATTATACCGTATAAAAATACTGACTTACTAATAAGAAACGAATTAACGTAACTTGACTACTAAACACAAAATAACCACTTTTTACGTCATTTCACACCGATTATTTTCATCATAAGCGTCAAAATAACAAATAGCTTTTCACAAAATAGCACATATATCGCAAAATAACTTCTGTTAATAATATTTTTGATCATAATACAGCGTTTTTATTACTCTTGTAATCATACAAAATACATTGAACGAATGTGGCCACCGCTTTATTTCATAAATGTTCACTTAAGTAGGCGTCAGCGCTGGAACTCTTTTGTCCTCTAGAGAGCGCTTTGAGCACATAGCTGTCCCTAACCTTTCACAGGCCAAATAAAAAAATGCAACTACATATAAGGTAAAAGGGAAAAAGTCTCGCTGGTACTCATTGTTTCAATTGTGGGCGTTAATTTGGTTCGTATTTTTTTTATTTTTCATTCTTTTTTCAATACATGATGATTAAATAAAATTTCAATTTCAAACTGAAGAAAATATCATTAAAATTTCATTCCGTTATTAATACTAACAAATAAAAAACACTACGCGAAACTTCATCGATTTCATAAAAGATTACGTAAAGAATTAAATTAAATGTCGTTTTTTGAGGAGTGAACGTTTTGTTAGGTAGCTTTCTTGTCGTAAATTAAGTCTGCAAATACTCTACGCTATAATCAGCCTTATAAACGTCCATAGATAGCATCTTTCGTTAATAATAATGATTCTTATTTCTCTGTTTTACATTTTTACGTTAGTATTTGAGAGAATATTGGATAATACTCATCGCTGGGTACTGATCCCAAGAAGATTTAGTCTCTGTAAAACAGCTTTTGCAAAAGGAATAATAAACAATATTTTAACATATGTATATATGGATACAGTATATTTATGTGTATATGATACATTGTTAAAAAAAGGTTTAAGGAGAATTGAAAAATAATATTTTTGTTATTTTCCAACCGTAGTTTAAACTTGTGACATCCAATAATATATGAAACTTCAACTTTTTTTTGCAAATTTAATGTATCCCCCTTCCACTACTTTGTCTTTTAAACTATATAAAATAAACATCTGGTAAAATCCATGGGATTAGTTAATTTAAAGCTGAACAATGACAAATAAATTTTATTTGCTATTTCATATCGTTAGAAGAAATCATCGCTTTTAATTTTCTTTTCTTTCTCTAACACTTGCAAGTCATGCTAGATCTATATCTATAACCATTTAGGTAGTTAATAAATATGCATTAATGTTTGTAAATAATAGATATAAATAAATGTATGCAGAATCCTCGTAATGCGGGCTTGAGTCATTCCTAACAGGAATGACTTGAGACCGGGCTTGACTCATTTTTCTATATTGTTTTAACCGGTGGCTTCTCAGAATTTAAATTTATTACATTAAATTTGTGGCAATATTAATAATAAAGTCGAACGAATTCAGTCAATTAAACATTAACATGTATCTTATACAATATTACATTTAGGAGCAATCTGTTTTTTTTTTCACCAAAAGGATAACCAGTACATTCTAAATATTATATAAATTAATGACTAAACAAGATTTCCTGTTTTAAATCTTGTTTATCGGTGCTGTTACATAGTAATATTATTTCATCTATCCACTGGAGAATTAATTCAAAGGCCTTGAAATAAATATGTACAGTTCTATATACAAACTGGACTTATTTACTGAAAATCCATACTGGACTTTTCAGTAAATAATATAGAAAAATCTTTTACAAAAAAATCCATTTAAGTTATAATTTCCTGTTTTCATTGAAAAATACGTACATCGCTATTTTTTTAAATATTAAGAAATTAATAATGTAAGCAAAAATAGATAATTTTTTTGGAAAATAAATAGAAAACTCTTGCCGAATTTATTTCATTAAATATGGACTCAAAAAATAAACTATGCCTAGAAATAACAATTTCATTACTGAAATATAATATTCTAGTGGACGCGACCACAAACTTGCCTTGGAAATACAAAAAAAAACAATTAAATAAATGTTATGAAAACATATAAAGAAAATAGGTAGGGATAGGTAGAGGAACCAATTATTCGTAATGAGGTCGCTTATGTATGTTGTATTTAGATCCAAATAATAGGGAAAATAATTTAAAATATGTCGGAAATAGAAGGTGTTACAAAAATACAAGAAACAAAGAAAAGTGTAAAATGTAAATGATTCCGTTTTGGGTAAAATTTTATTGGGGTTTTATAGAGATTATGTGAACAATATGAGCGTGTTGCATTATGACATTTACTGAAAAAATACAAATAAAAATATTTTAATGTCTGACTAACGTTTATCCATCACCAATCTACTTGTTTAGAAGTGAGTGTCAAAAATTACGTAGATTATTTTTTCCAGGTCTTACTCAAAGGTAATTAGACAACATTTTCAGTTAAAATAATCATACTTTATTAAAAATGATTTCCGATGCTAGATAATTCAATAATAATAATACAAGAACGCATCCTTTTTTAATATGGAACAATTAAAAAAATCCTTTCATTAATTTAAAAGTTAATATCATAACTTTACTCTTAGTTTTGTAGCATTATTTCAGGGAAACCCACAATTTCATAATTATTTGGAACTCTTGAAAACGACTCTGTATAAATAAACCAATTGCTTAATTTTATAACTCATAAGACCATAAAGTATGAAGACTACGGCAACCTTACAATTATCGAACATTAACTAGTTGAAACTTTAACTAGTTAATGTTAAAGCTGGTGGTAATAAATAAATGACACAGGCGCCTGAAATAGGCCTAAAAAGGAACGAAAGTCACAGTTTCGAATTTCGAATTTCGTTATTAATTACGCCAGATTCCGATCAGATAAACAAGTCTATATCGTATGTAAAACTAAGTAGACTGAGATCGTATACGCGCCCCATCCAGCAAATATGAATTATGAACTCCGGGCAACTTATATCGATCACTTAAGCTTCGCACATAAATAAATTTGGTACTAAGCAATAATGTACTAGAGAATAACAACTGAAAACGATTACTTCTTTACTAAACATTTGTACGTTCATTATTTATTGCTAATGGACGACGCACACGGAATCTGCAATTAATGTGTACGACATACAATTAAAGGAAACAACCATCTATACAATCATTTCAGAGCTAAAATCTCCCAAATGCACCCCACACATGCAAGATCAAAGTATCAGAATAAGTAAGTTGACAATAAATATATAGATATACTAAATATATGTGCAAGTACATACGAAGCCATGAAGCGACTAAGATAGGTAGGAAATATTAATGGATGCAGACGGATATTAATAAGCAGGTAATTAAGTATATATGATGGCATAAAATTACTGAGATATTAGTAAATGACATTCTGAGTAACATAGGAACTGAAAGTAAAAATAACAAAAATACGAGTATTTATATGGAAATTTTGCAGTATAATATAGAGTTAAATATGGCCGAATGGCTATTATGTGTATTTACTGTGGGTGGATACACATGAAAGGCAACGACTTGATACTTATTTCTAAAATCTGCAACAATAAAAATATTTTGCAAATGGGTCCACATTCTAAAACGATACAATGTAACACAAAAATTTCAACTCAGTGATTATTTGAAGTCGATTTAATTTTTTGTAATAAGTTTTGTATACTCATAACATAATTATTGGCGTAATTTAAATTATACAACGTGTCATTTCGTAAAATAAGTGTCAATAACGTATAAATATTATAAATTTTCAACGATCCAACGTCTAATTGAAAACATATTTTTTTTAAATTAGATTAAGAACTCTTTTAGGTTATACTTTTAATTGCTTACTTTTCATAGGGGTCAAATGTATTTTTAAATAAAATATTGATGAAAAAATAAATTCGAAAACATTGATATATTTTTCTAAATAATTCTGAATTTGGACACACGGGGACATATAATTTCAATTTTATAATATTGACTAAAAGTAACATAACATTCTGAAAATGTTATGTTACTTTTATCTTATATTTAATATCATAGTATTATATTTTGCATTTGAGGAAAACAAAAAATTATCAGAAGGCAATTCGCAGATTTATTTCTAAATTTATCAGTTCCCTTAATGAAATAATTGATATTAAGGTAAAGATAAAAAATAAATTCATTTCAGGTATCTGTTAAAATTTTATATTGCCTTGTTAAATATTAAAATACCTATAATCATGGTTTCCTGCTTGTACTTAATAAACTTCAGTTGACAAAAAAAAAGAAGTCACATGCATGTCACCACATCTACTAACTACATCATACTAGTTTAAGTCCGAAATTCTACATGAAGATATTATTGAGTTATGTACACATATAGAAAATAAATTAAATTAAAAAAAAATTTCTTCCAGTATGTCTCTCTCTCCAGATATCGAATATGGAATTTTTGGATTTTTTCTTTCTGACGGATCTCACTGTTATTGAAGAGAGTTTTTAAAACACCATTAGAGATGTCTAGCAATATTGTACTTTTTGATATGGCAGAGTCGAGTAAAATTATTCCTATTCACTTGCATCAATAAATTAACCAAGGGCATATTGACAGTTAAGCTTTTTATGCCCGTGAAAGTAGTAATAATTAATATTGTGAAAAATAGTAATAACGTATATAAATACGTTGATATATATATATATATATATATATATATATATATATATATATATATATATGTATGTGTGTGTGTGTGTGTGTGTATGTGTGTGTGTGTGTGTATATATAAATATATTTTTTTTTATCATAGGAGGTTTATTAACGCAAGTCAATAACAATCAAAATACATAATAACTTAATAAACGGTGCCCAAACTTTTTATATCCTCTGCATAATCCTTAAAACGAGCCGCTAATTATTTTAACGAGTCTTTAACATTATAACATGTAATTTTAAGAAGCCTTCCTTACCAGCTTCCCTTCTTCGATGGGATTTAAATTTAATACTACTTAGCAAAATTTAAAATTTCCAACATGAGATGCATTTCGAAACATTTTTATATAAGCAAGAAATTACAATAATTCATAAAAGTTTCATTATACTTTCCTCTTTTCAATACCTCCGTGATTGAGAAGGTTATCATTGTTTTTTCTTATCATTCTTAGCAGTCAAATTTGCAATTTTTTTATGTTTTAAGCCAATTTATTCCATTCTAATTTACCTCGTTATAAAAATAAATAGTTTATTTTCGATTTAATATAAAAATGCATGCCACACATCAACAGAATAAAAATTTCCACTATTCTCCTTACGTTTATTTTTGTGATTTATAAATTAAAGATACGTATATTAAAATTGTAATTTCATCTTAATATTTATTCCTTATATACTAATATCAAGTTTAAATTGTAATACCCAACAAGTGAAAATTGAGGAAACCAAACTAATCAAGAAATGTTTTCGTGATTTAAAAATCATGCGTATAACCTGTAAAATTTATGGAGGCAGGAATATCTTCCGCAGTAGTAAAATGATCTGATTATCCTTATAATGATTATTGTTACTAATTAGTTCATTAGTCATAAGATCAACGTGTTAAATAAATTGTTATTATTTAGAAATAACTTTGCATTTTGATATTTATAAAATGACATCGACAGTAACTAATTGATAAAACATGATATCTCTCGGGTGTGAATAATATTTTTTATCTTCTACCGAGGATACAATAATCTTAGAGAACGTTCATTTAAACTTCGAGCACTAGATATCATGAAGAATACCACAATACTTTCCACGGAATAAAATCATAAAGGTATTTATGTTTATTAGTATTTCTTTTAAAAACATTAAACTTGAAAGAAAAATAAAATCTAGATTTTCTACATAGGTGATCAATTATTTTGGTTCATCATTATTTTGGTAATCAAATTATTTTGGTGTTATTGATATAATATTGTTAAGAAAGTGTTTTATTTAGTTAATTTATGGATTTTCTTGGTTTTTCACATTTCAAACAATAAATCGCGGATTAATTTCATGGCTTAATATATTTAAAATATCTATAATATCTAGACGGATACATATATAACATTCTTATCCTCTGAAGTCTAATCGGCTACACAAATTTAGCCAAGTTGTTTTTCAAAAGGTTTTTTTAAAAAAGCAAGCAACTGACATCAGCGCTCTAGCGTTTATATTGATCCAGATAGAAAACAATTTGTCGCGTCCTAAACATATACTTTTTAAAAATACTATTATAAATGTATTAGTAAGATAGTGTGTAAACAAAACCCTCTTTTGTAATTTAATGTAATAAATAAGTTACTGGATGAAATTTCCTGCGTATTGTTATATGCTGTGCGCTGCTTAGATGGGTAGGTACCTTTTTACCCGACTGCAGTACAACAGACGGTATTGCACGTATCACTATATGTATATATGAAAGTCAGGATGCCCAGATGTTACTCTCTAGATCAGGAACGGAAAATTCGATTCGGACAGATGAGTGTCAATGTCGTTAGAATCATCTTAGCTTTAAGGTGTTCTCAAGTACGTGACGTCACGATAAGTACGCTATGGCAGTTGAGAGTCGCCATTTTGTTACAGAAAATATGAAAACATATCAATGCTGACCATACAACATTTCTTTGAACTTGGCTTGAGGCTATTCGGTATAACAATTAGCATTGTGTAATAAAACCTGAGAAAAAAGCACTTTGAAAGATAACTTCGAAAATAAATATATATTCTATGAAAAATTTTGAAAAAACTAAAAAAAAATAATTTATCTGAATTCATCATGAAGGATATGAAAAAAAATCGTTATTGAAAACTAATTCAAAAATACGTATCAGTACAAATGAAAAAAATAGTTTCAAATTTGCTTTTAGAAAATCTATATTATCGTAGTCGGATTTTTTCCTGTTATATATCGATAAATTGAATGGTAATTGAAAAAAAAGAAAATCTGCAAAAATAAGTATCGATTAATTAATTGTTTCACTTTTTAATAGTTTACATTCTGACTTTTAAATTTGCTGCCCCCGACAAATATCCAGGTTATTAACTCCTAGAGTGAATCCTACTGACATTACTACACGGTATAGCATTGAAAAATATGGATTCATAGTAACGTATACTAGATACCATTTTCAATGCAAAATATTGTTGCACTTTTACTAAAAATTTACTCCATTTAGTTACACATACTTTAGATTGTTAAGTTAATGGATTTCAATGAGATTCGCTAATTAACGTGAAGTGAACCAAAATATAATTTCAATAGGACTTGCTTTAGCCATAAAGAAAATTATTGAAATAATTTATATATTGAGTGCTGACTCTCAATCAACACTCTACCGACATTTAATATTAATATACAAATTAAAAAATGAGAGTTAATAAACTGAAATTTCGCAGCGAGTGGTTGGATATATGACTACTAAATGTATATGACCCCTAGCTGGCTTGCTTCACAAATTATGGCCAAATTAAAATGTTAAACTCTATTGACACGCTTGTAATAAATAAAAAAATTGCAATATTGCAAATGTTTTACTTTAAAAAATATGAAGGGACTAATTTTTCCTCACCATATATTTATAATTTTCGTTTGAATGCAATCTTAAGTTAGGTCATAAATAAAAGTAAAAAAGATTTTACGGCCGAAAGCGACTTAAAGCAATGAAAAATTGTATTCTGCAGTCATTAATTTGTAAACAAAAATGTTACATCTGACTCAATATCTATTCTCGTGAACATGCAGCCACATTAATGCACGATTTTACTATACTCACTATACACTATACACAAAACGACAAAATTTTACCAAGCTTGTTTAATTATAAACTATTCGATGAGAACTGATTATTACTTTTGAAATTATACGTTGACTAGTAGTCAGTAATTTATGGTTTATATCTTAGTCAGTGATTATACCAAATACATATGTTAATAATAGTCGAGTAGGACTAAGCATCCAAAGCAAAATCACACAAATCTCTTTAGTACACTTAGAAGTACAAGCAAAAAAATAGGTACTAAATATACAAAATGTGGTCTTTATAAAAGTTAAAGTCCCGGTATACCCAGCGGTATATCTTCGAGTATAATATATTTCGATACCCGATACTCGTGTCTCAGAATTAATTCACCAACATTAATGAGACATATTAAACTTGTATGAGAAATATTAAACAATATATGCACATTAGATTTAACACAGTAACGGGACTACCAATTTTATCAATATTCGTAATAATATATTTAGTAAAGAATGAGTTTATAAAATTTGAAACTATACAAAGTTGTACAAATTGTTTCTAATATATACTCATTTTAAATATATTTTGTTACTATTTCGTCTTACTGTTTTGTTACTATTCATCTTATCTCCCCTAATCCAATATTCCAAATAGCTCGATATAAGTGAACAACACTACAAGATCGATCAGCCATACTCCTTACTGTGACAACACTTGTGAAAAATTAAGCTAATCGAAAGCTCATATCGGTCACTCGAGCTTTCATCTTATATAAAGGAAGTCCGCTAATGGCTATAGTATACTGGACTTTAATTAAAGTAGTTTAGAAGTGTACACCGGTCGTCCACAAAAAAGAGGGTAAACTTCGTCTTTGTTGAGAGAGCCCATTGCTGCATAAAGGGTCATTGCGGGTTTGGGATATAAATTTATATTGTGTGTGTTAAAATTCAAGGTAAAATTTAGAAACAAGGCCCATTATTGTTTTCGATCATAAAAATAGGAACATACAAAGTGCTTAGGAGTATGTGGTCTTGATAAATTAGTATTATATCGGAGTAGAATGTTTAAAGGCATCTTTTAAGAAATATTCGATGTAAAAAGGGGAAAAAGAACCAAGTGTGATTAGGACTCGCACGAAGGATTACGTACCACCGCATAATATTAACACTAGTTCTTTGGTCAATAATAAGATAGGGACACAATATTTGTAAAAATCTTAAAATAATTGGCTAATTACATTTGCCACGCATAGCTTTGTAACAAGATACTGGTAATATATTTTACGTTATTTGATATTTAAATAGAAATAATAATTTATAACTTATAGCTAACTAGCTTTTCGGTCGATAATACTGCGTCCCGCTCGACCACGCGACCTACCCCGCACTGGCGCAGGACTCACTCAAGGCAGCGAGCGCTGCCTAGCAACCGGCGCGCCGCGTGGTGTGCCGATCGCTAATGTTTTGAGTTATAAGTTTAGTTACCTATATTTTATTATTTGTTCTTTTACTATGTAGTATTCACTATAATCAGACACTATAATCAGAATTCGATGGCTGTGTGTGGCACAGGAACAGAAAATTCGAAAGAAACACATTTATTTCAGATTTCTTGTATGGGGAACTACCTTGGGATCTGACTTATTGAAGTTTTTTATATTTTATCGTAATAAAGACCATAGTTACGTTTTTTTTTAATTTCATGTGTCTACTTATTACAGTTCAAAGATATAGTCTTGTGATAGACAGACAGACGGACGGACAGGCAGACGGCGGAGGCTTAGTAATTGGGTCCTGATGGCACCCTTTGGATACCGAACCCTAAAAAAGGTAGAGAAATTATAACAAAATTCACAACTTCGTTCGAAAATAAATAATTTGATTACATTACTTGAAATATAAACCAAATATATTTTAAACGTGACAGAAAAACATGTGTATGTGTTAAACAAGTAAGTTTGAAAAGAAATGCTCCTTCCTTCGCCCTCTTGAAGACTTTCTTTTTAATTATTCAGATTCGTCAATTTTAAAAATGAACAAAAATTAAATGAAAAAAAAACTGAATTAATTTAACATATATCATAAAAATTAATTTAATATACAATATGTAAAGTAACGAAACTTCGGGACTTTAATCCGTAATAGTGTGTCATGGGTAGATTGCAATACACCTATTTTTTTTTAAAATCATACCACTTTTTTAAATTTAAAACTTGTAATAAATCTTTAATATGAGAATGCATCATCTTATATTTCAATAAACGCAAGAAATGTGGCAATATTGTTTGATTACTCTTCTTAGTGATGGATAATGAGTTGATTTGACTATACTTTTCATTTGCATAGTTTAACATGAAAAGGATAAAAAAAAGATATCAAAATAAATTTCATGGTTAATTTGGTTTACATTTCGGAAATTAAAATTATTGCTATTTAAAAATCTTTAAGATCCATTAATCAGTCTGTAAAATATTAAAGTTTATAAAAAATATTATAAACGATTTTTAAAATAAACTTGGCGGAATAACTATTAATACGATATTTATCGATTAAATAAATTAATATTTGCTTCTTGTTAATAATATAATATTAGTTTTAATTGCTTATTTAAATTTCAATCTTTTTGAGTTATTTATTATTTAATATGGTAACCCTCACATATTTCTTCTGGTAAGAATATTTTTGGAAGTTTAATTTAGACATAACAGTTAATTAGTTTAATGCGCGTCGTTGGTTTCTGTTAAATGATCTGTTACTTGTAATATCGAGTGGGTGGAATTACGGATATGTCGTTTTTAATGCTGGTGGAATATGGTATTAGTATAAGCCGAATGACATTATAATATCGCTAAGACTGTGCGTCGAACGTTATCCGATAACCAAGTCGACTTATTATCAATACAACACAGGAGAATAAGCCCATCATTTCAGTGATATCAGGTGATACTTCTCTAACAAATAAATATGGAGGAAAATGTACTAACTCATTTTAAAAGGAACTAAATTCGAATACCAGACAATTACTACAAAAAATTCGAATACACAGCGTAGATAATTTAAGTCAAAATTATTGTCATCGGTTGCAAAAGTAAGGTGAGTACGGGGAAGAAACTTAACACGAAAACGAAACATAAAATTTAAGTAATCGTAAATACATCACAAAATAATTTGCATTGTAATTATTTTTCCTAGTTTTTTAAAACGGATAAGTGAAATTTCATTTTGACACTTGACAGTTTGCTAAGTTTGCAATAGGCGTGCCACGTTTCCGAACTGACATTTAATGTAAAGGTTATAATAAATATGATTTCATATAAAAGTTAAACTTTAATTATTTTATAAACTATGCGAATACTTTAAAAAAATGACATATTGTCGGATTAACATGATTAATGGGACAAGTGTTTGAAGTGACGTAGTTCCCTTAATTTACATAATGTATATGAGACAAATACCAGCCTGAATGAAGAATTTTGTAGTTTTTTGTTGTCTATATTGTTTATATTGTAAAAAAATTTCCAACAATATATGAGTAGCAATTAAATTAAAAATAAATTGTGCAAAAATCCGATTTTGAACGTTGTTTTGGAAAAAAAATTTAATCAAATTATTTTATTTGATAAAATGAAAATGGGTTTTTATTTTTAAACCAAACAAAGCCATCTTCTGAATGCAGCTTAATAAGGTGTTGTACAATGTTATCTATGTATTTGTAGTAGATAGTGTGCCTATGCGTTAGGAAATGAAACTTCCAGAGCGTTCATAAATATCGTTATATATATATATATATATATATATATATATATATATATATTAGTGTGTATATAACATTAAATTTAACGAGGATATAAATTGTATTAGGTGACCCTTCAATGGGCAACACGGAAGTCTTTCATCAAATTACCTGTCATTAGATGTGTCAATCGCGAAAGATCGAATAAGTTTCAATCATTCGTTTTGTCAAAACGAATAATTCGATCTTTGCAATGTCACTGATCGGATCATTTTACAATTCATTCGTTCGGACGATCATTTTCCCTTGCGATTGAATCACGATGATATGGTTGCTGTCAAATGAACGCGATTGGTTAAAAGACCAAGTACTTTTTGTTTCTAGTGATGGGAAATATTGTATAGAACACTAATGTGTTTATAATTTTAACTGCGTTATTTATTTATAGTATATATTTATATATATATATATATATATATATATATATATATATATATATATATATGTTTTGTATATTTATTTTAAGCTTTAATAAAAGCCCATTTCCGTTTACTCGGCCTAATAATGGTGAAACGATTTCATATTTCTCGACATCTCTCGACATTTCTTCACATTTCTCACAACTCTCATCATAATTATACAATAAACTGAAGATAAAATTGTAATATTTGCACTGGTATCATGTAATTAGTTACGTTTGATGCAAACAATATACAAAACGAAATTCAAACGAATGCTTATCGACGGAACGAGCGCGTTCATTCGAATCTAGTTTAGATCGAATATCGTAAATTAAATTAATGAATGGAACGAACCCGTTCATATCGAAGATCGTCTCAATCGCAAAGGGTCCAGTCAGTTTCAACCATTAGTTTTATCAAAACGAAAGGTTCGATCTTTGCAAGGTGGAATCGTATTTCCATTGGCCCCGTCGACCACCATTCGTTGCGATTGGGATCGATGTCGTCGAATGAAGGGTCAATGGATATTATTGTTTCGTGCTACGTACGGTGGTGCGGCTAGTATAAGTTTATTCGTTTTGTTTATAATAATAGAAAGACTTGTGTAATTTTTTACGTTTATAATAAATATTTAAAATATTTTGACATGATGCTCATAGAATACTAACGTGCAATGAAGAAACTAATAATTTTATCACTGAATAACACTGGAAAAATTATTAGTTTCTACATTGCACGTTAGTATTCTATGGGCATCGTGCCAAAATATTTATTATAAATGTAAAACGTTCATAACGTAAAACGTATATAAACGTTTATATAGGACGTTTTGTTATTTTTATTTATTTCATTAAATGGTATATTTATCTTAAATTTTGATAGAAACTCGTTTCGGCTTCCCCAAATTAATTCCAAGTAAATATTTATATTCAAACAATTAGGTACTGTCGTATCAAAAATAATCGTCAACTCTCATAAAGAAATTTTTATACAATCTAGCTTATGGAATTTTAATAATACATGGTTTCAGAAATACTACAATCTATAATTACAAATTTTATTACAAACATTTATTGGGTAAGGTTAAATTTGACTTTGATTACTTTACACACGCGACTGATGTAAAGTAATCAAATACTTTTATCTACCATCGTTTTTTTACATTTACAATTCTAAATATATGGACCTCGGTACATGTTTATACTTAATATACGTATATTAAACACAACATACCTTTGATGTCATAATTATTTATAATTATTGTTAATGTTGTCATAATTATTGTTAATTATTAATTATTGTCGAGCATATAAAAGTTTTTGTCTTCAAAACAAAGTTAAAAAAAAATAAAATGTTATTCAGTCCTAATGTTCAGGTCCATCGTATTTTACCTTTATTGTACTTATGAACTAATTGCTAATATCTACCAAAATTACAGACCGCAGCCACAGTATAATTAGTTTACCATTAATGCTCATACTGACTTACATATACAAAATGTTCCCCAGTATGTGAGTTAAATATTCATCAAGGCGTTTGCCAAAAACGCGTAAAAAACAATCGTATTGCTAGACAAAGTGTCGATATATGTATAATTTCAAATTACATACATATCGAATCGTTACTTTTTTGTCACTGTTAGTGCCGTTGTATACATAGCAAACATACTTAAAATAATGTTTAATTAATTTTCAGTAAAATAATGCCACTATCAATGGCCTATATAAATTGTGAAACTATGACGCAGACATTAAATAAAGCATTCTAATAAGACAGATCGTTTTGTTGATCCCCAGGTACAAACTTCATTAAACTGAATTTAACTATGATGAGCCGCCGCAAACATGGAACGTCATTTTAAAAACAACGAAGCCCGTTTACTTTAAACCAGTCTTCTCGGTTCAAGCGGCAAGAATATATTGGCTGTGGACACGGAACTAAAATATAAAGTGTTAGGTTTTGTTTTTAACATCAGCTCTTATGGTTCGATATCTACAATTAGGGCTGAGCGCGTTGCTCTTTTAACGATTTCAATTGGAATTTACTCACCGTGTTTTATGAGTATTCATCGCGTATACAGACGGCGTCCTCTTTCATATTTAATATATTATAGTGAACTTTAATCCAATTTACGAGTTTATGAAGGGCCACAGTTTTCCATTGCATATTAATTAACGTGGCAATTTGTTTCCCTTGTTAGTACAAAGATATGTCAATCCTTTTTAAAACTTTGAAAAAATGTATTTTCAATAAGTAAAAACACAATATCACATTGATGAAAAAATAATACAGCAACTATTAAAGAACAATTAGAATAAATATATATAATACACCTGTATTGGGCCATACAATTACTTATAAGAATGGAATAGTAAGTGAATTTAATAGTAAGGAAATGAAAAGTGACCAACTGCGGAATATTTATGGAATATATATATATATATATATATACAATTAGGATATTTGACAAAATGAGGAATCAAAAAATATGTAATCATGAAAAAACTGAGAGATTTTTATCGATTTATAGAAATGTTTTAATTTTGCCGTACAAAAGTAAATGCGTCAATATTCCATATTTCCGTAAAGTGAACGAAGCAAAGTGTCACAATATTATTAAGAGAATAACGCAATAAATTACAGATAGGTAAAATATTTAATTTAACTATAAAGTTAAATTAAATATTTTACCTAAGATTTTACTTGGAGTAATTTTGTACAGATAACTGTACAAAATTACTCCAAGTAAAATCTTACCTCACTTTTACACATTTGTATTCTTTCCCCTGTGCCTATTAAATAAATTTCCCCTGTGCCATATTGAACAAAGGCAGATTATAAGGAATTTCTTTTAGGCAACATTTGCAGTCATGTTTATCAGGTTATCTTCGATTGTTTTACATTCGATTTGACTGATAATCGACATGTCAATATCTTTCATGCAGTGGTAGAATGTTGGTTTTGTAAGCCAGGGTGATGAGCTCAAATCTGACAGGACGGAAGAGATAAATTTCTGATAGCTTGTTTTAGAGATTAAAGCGAACAAAGATGAATTATCCGTCGTTATATTTTTGAATGTTGTGATTGGCTTTACTTACGCAGCTATTACGTTGCTTACGTTAATTACGCAGCTATCTGAGCTATCCTGAGGTATTTCAATAATTTTGTAAATAGTAAATTCGCAATTATTTGCCAAAAGTGAATATTTCACGCTCATCAGTTTATGGCTAAATATTTATACAAGATCTAAATACTTTTAATTTTATTAGGCTATGCTGAAGTTCAAAATCCTAGCGTATATAGTGAACTAATAAAAACATACCACAAAATAGTGAAAAAAATTAAAATCATAACTAAAACAGCAACACGCCCATCAATACTGAGATTAAATGACGTCATAAATACATTAGAAGCCTTCATGTTTCAAACACGGTTTTTCGATAACAAATATTTCATTTAAAATAATAATAATTATTTTAAATGAAATATAAAAATGTTAAAAAATTTCATATAAAAGTATTTTTTGATGGTTAAAAAAATTAATTTCAAGATCTACTAAATGTATTGAGCTAAAGGGGATTGTACTGAAAAAGAAAAATATTTTCTTTATTTTATTTAAAAATGATAAAAAATTACATTTCAAGTATTAACCCATTTTGTAAAAATTTATTACAAATAATTTAATCGTAACTTATTTAATACTATTAACTTCACGTTTAAGCTGGATAGTTAGTGTACCATCCAGCTTGCAAAAGACGCAAATTTATTTGATGATACCACATATAAACAAATAATGTAAGCTTACGTACGTTTAGAAACATAATTAAAACATACGTTTAGAAACTCATTTCACCTGCTTCTTACATGTTCCTGGCATTATTGTTTTTTTATCAATTCAGCACCAGATTAGGCCTTGTCTAGTAGATTTTCTTTTTTTTCATCCTCGCTTTCTATAATAATCATTTTAAATAATGTAAAAAATACATTTTGTGGTCTTTTTATTTAAACATCACAGTTAATTTACTGTTCATAAACTCATGATCCACAAATGGTTAGAAAATAATCACTGTGTAACTAAGGCTACTTTATTGTCTGAATGGCACATATTAATATGCAGGCACAAATTTTTACTTAACTTCGATGGTAACACAATGTGAAACACAATGTAACTGATTGAAAATTATGATTGATTAAATAAGAACGTCTCCAAAATGTATATATTATGTTCTTCTAATCTCAAGTCGTCGAAAATTAGTATTACCGCCATATTTGCATACTTATACAAATATTGTATAAAATCAAATGTAAATGACAAAATTGGGTATTGGCAAATTATGCTTTTATTCAATATCCTAAATTATAATTTAAATCACCTAATTTTCTCACGCTAATAAAATTTATTACGCAATTACTCATCTCATTTTTTTTAGCACCGTGTTTTCGTCGCGGAGAATATTAAGTATAGAAGGAACTTTTCTCAGAGTGCCGCTAAATGATGCAGTTGTCGTTAATTTTCACAAGTATGCCACTCTTTCATCAAATTGCCAAACACCAACCATGTCTGCGCGATGTCGAAGTTAAAATTTTGTTTTCAATTGACACAAAAAAAATATAAAACCTTGTTAAATACATTTCGCACTACAAGGGTTCCGTGCAAATTTAGTCGTTATAAACATGGTTGTCATGAGTCAAAAAAAATTAATATTAATTGTGAATGTACCAAAATTATATAGAGATATAAATGTACAAATATCACGGGATCCTGTAATCCAGGATCCCGTGATATTTTTACATTGAAGATTTTTTTTACCGTTATTGACTAGACTATCTTGTACCATTGTTTCTAATTTCATGTAGTTGCGAGTAGCATATATCCAAATACATGTCATGTGAACTATCCAATCTTTACAAACTATTTATAAGATATATTTCTCTTCTTAACCTAACTTGCCTAGTGGTAAATGTATTATTTGTAATAGAGAACAGTAACACAAGAATTAATAATAAACCCATATCACCTGGTTCTGATATATTCCTAGCATTATCTTTTTTCAACAAATTTGGGATCAGATTAGGACTTACCCGATTCTTCTTCTGCGTCCTCACTTCTGTCTACGTGGTGTAATATCAAACAATTGTTATCTTGTTCTACTTTGTAGGTACCTAAACTATATTAATATTGAATAAAATAAAAAATAGAATAATTAAACGTAAAAGTTTATTTAATATTTTTAAAGCGAATGTTTAACAAATTTCAATACTTAATCAATTCACCTATAAAAAGGTTTTTGAAAAGACAATTGGCTACTACTTCATGTATTAATTGCTTTTGACTTAAGTTGATTAAAACAAATAGATTATAACGAATTGATGTTTTTATGAAAAAGTTGCATATTTATATAAAACAACAGAAGCAGCATTTTTAACGACATCCTATGAAAGGTTTTTTATTATTGAAAAATTCGATATTTTCCTGCAAAAAAATTATTAATTATATCATTTGAATCCTGTGAATTATTTAAGATAATCAAGAAAAGCGTAATGACTATGAATGAGGAATGAACAAGATAATTTTTCACATTTGTTTGTATACAATAATTGCGTAAGTATGTTAATATGGCGATAATTGCCTAAACTTTAAAAACGATATCGGATAAGTACCTAAATTGTAATTAAATTTACTTTGGTTAATTTCATTAACAATTTCAAACGATATACTCAACAAAAAACTACTTTATGCATATTCCGACAAGTAATTAACCGATTTCGGTATTACTTGTCGGAATATACATAAAGTCGATCGAACTTTGATTCGATCAAGAAGAGTTGAATCAAAGTTCTATACATTACGGTGTATTACTTTTTACATTACGGTGTTAGTTCGTGAGGGAAATTTCCACCATTCAGTTGGATGGGTCCTCTTTGTCTTCATATTCCAAACTCCGGAAGCGAAACGACGGAAACATCGGCATCAGCTAGTTTGGTTCGGCTGACTGCGCCCGCTCCGTTTTACTATTAATATATTCAGCTATCCGTCTCGTATTGTCTCGACTCGTAAAATGTTAAACTATCAATAATTTTTGAATTTTATTAAGATTTGTTTAATTGATGCATTGCATATTAGCCAACCCAATATTTTTAAAACACACGTGTTAATATAGCAATGTGAGCACAAACCCTTCTACTTGGACCTGACTCCTTTACTGAAGGCGATAAAATTGCTAATATGTACCACTTTATGCAGATAGGATTTTGTCCATATAAATTTTCGTATGGTAAGTGGACGGAGAATATTATAAACTAGCTGTACCTATGAAATCCTTCGCGTGTAAATAGGATTTGCTTCTGGGTAGATACTATTACCATACAAAATTACATCAAAATCCATCAGGTAGATTTTACACGATTATCGTACAAATTGACATAGACACAGACATAAAAAATTCTAAAAAAGTTTTTTGGCTTCTTTTATAATTCTGTACCCTAAATCAAGCACTTTTTTAAATATCTCTTACAGAACAGTAGTATTCATTAGAAAAGGAGAAATAAACTATATATGTATATATATATATATATATATATATATATATATATATATATATATATATATATATATATATATATATACACACATATATGGTGTTATCTTTTGATGTATAAACATCATACAAATTTTAATTCAGTACTGTTTAAGAAAAGAACTGAGTACAATTTTGTAATTTATGAAACGCCACCAAATTAAATTTTTCTAAGTTTCTGAAAGCACCGTAAATATTATAACTTATCAATATAGTTACTGATAACTAATGCAAGTTTATATTTTCCGTAGTAACGTGTAACTCAGGTAATATCGGATAAATTATTATCATTATTATTATATATTTACTGGACAAAAGCCTACTTTATATAATCCTGGCACGTTGACGTCGTGAAATACACAAAAAAACATTCACAAAAAAAATCATTAAGGGACAAACAAAATTAATCTATTAATAGATTATAGAATTAAAAACACTTACTTTTTTATAATATTAACAAAATAGACTGAAATTCGAAAAATAAAATGAAATAATTTTTTTCAGTATCATACAATTATGTAACTATATTTATCGCGATATTTATCAAGCTTGAATGGATCCAGTTAAAAAGAATAATTCTATAAATTAATCAGTGATTTAATAATTTATTTTATTGTTCTGTCATGCATTTCTGAATCCAAAAATAAAAGCAATATTTACTTTTCGATTAAAATAAAATTAGTGTTGATGATATCGGACTAAAAAGTTTCCGACAAGTTTTGCTTTCAACACTGACACATTTCTTCAGACATGTGTCTTTATTAAGCATAATAAAATCTCAAATTTAGGAATATGTTTATCATATTATATGTACCTAATATATTTATTCGTCTACTATCATCGTATAAAGAAAATGATTTCTTAATGTTACATACTAAAGGGATAGAGCATTATCAAGGTGTACATTATTAATTTGTGACATAATTAGGAAAAAAATATTGCAAAAGTAGTCGAACTCGCTCTACGAGGATTTCGTGCATATTAAGGCACTTATAAACATTTAAGGATACTTAGTATTTCTATTAAACTATTTACTACTAAATAGTACAAATAGTATAATAGCCTGCTATTAGAACGACCGTGATATATAGACGGACATAGTCGCGGTGAAACTACAAGGGTTTCTGATTTGACCGCGGAACCATAAAAAATTCGCGGAGCATTGCAAAGATTAGATTTTGAGAATACCTTCACTGTTGTGCGATTTTCTATTTTGATAAAATTAGGCAGCAATGAAAAAAAAACCAAAAAAATTGTGTTACAAATTTGTCAGATTCGTGACTGGTTGGCTGACATGAAACACTTATATAGTAAGCGACTTATGCGAAATTATACTATACAATTAATTATCTCACTCAAGGTTCACAAGCAATCTATATAAATATTTTGCATCTATATAAATATTTGCAATCATTTATATTAACAATATATAGTTTTAAATTTCAAAATGTAATTCGATTTTCTTTACCATTATTAAAACAAATGCAAGTCAGAATCTTTGGTTTTCCATCTTTAATTTTAACAATTATAATTAACAGTTGTGGAACAAATATTTCTTAATAATACAATACTTCCCTTGCTCATTGATAAGATCGTTCAAATGAACGTGAGTTTATAAAAATTATTCCACAAATAATAAAAAAACCCGCGGATATCTTGGACGGCGCCCAAGTGAGATTTTGAAGAAAACCTTACCTATTCAATGGTGTGGTTTATCCTGTTTGGATTTTTAGTCAGACAACGAACACGCCAAAAACAATCGCTCGACGAATTTATATGATGGAGGATAGAGTGAAACAACCAAATATTCCTTTGTTTGATTTATCCGCATCAGTTTTGCCTCCACTCTTCGCTATGCAGTTTACTTATGTATTAAGATACAAGACAATTTAGATTTATAGCATATTTATATAAATACATTTTTATAACAACTCTAGAGCTTTTTGCGAATAATATTTAATAAATCTAATTTTCATTAATAGTTACGATTATTATCAATAAACTAAATAATTAAAAATTGTAATATATAAAAGCTCATCAACTCTGCTTTTGATTACAAATAAATTTAGTCAAGAGTATTCCACATGTATTAATATTTTATATTTACATTTTGTATCAATGTATATTTTTCCACTTCTTTAACGTATATTTTTCCACTTCTTTAATGATACACACACAAAGGCGCGCGCCTTTGTGTGTGTCTGCGTGTGTGTGTGTGTGTGTGCGCGCGCGCGTGTGTGTGTGAGTGTGAATTTGTGTATGTGTGTGTGTGAGAGAGAGAGAGAGAAATCATCGAGGTCGCACAACACAATTTTTTACAAAATAGGCAAACAACAAAAAAAATAAACTCCTTTTACGTATTATTGACACATAGAAAATTCTAATGTGGATAATGGATATTTTGTTAATAAAAAAGAAATTTGTAATTGTTGAGATGATTTAATGCCGTTCTATTCTCACTACTATAATCTGTTCCATTTACGTTGCATTCTTTTAGCTATTTACATATCCTCATTCCTCTTATAAAAACTTTGATTTTCAAACTTAATTGACAGGAAAATTTACCGTCAGAACAAAAAATATATTTAGTTATTTAGATACGCGCCCGCATATTAAATTTAGGACGGTTCGGATGATAGAAGGGTGTGTCTTAGGCGTAGATAAATAGAATTTCACAACCTTGATACGCGTCATATTTTCACGTTTTCCATTTTAAAAATATAGCAAAATTTTGTGTCATCCTGATGCGAGAAAATAAACAAATATTCCGAAATAATCAATAAGGATATGCCCACTCTCCCTCTAATATGATAAATCAATGAACCTATGTACATACGTGAACTTTGATTTGTTTTAACTTTTACCTGAATGGCGACTTTTTTAAGTACTAATTTCGAAAGCATAAGTTAAAAATCCATTGCAGTTATGCAAAATCAATAGTACATAATACGATTGCAAACGTTTCTTTACAGAGGGTGGTTATTAAAACAATTGCGAATGGTACCGACTGATAAACACAAATACAAAATAAAAGTAAGGGATGTACTCTGTATATATCTGCGTTATATTTGAATTACATATAAGTGACAAATTACTACTTACTTTGTGCTAATGAACTTGTAAACAAATTAGCCTACGACCTATAACAACTTCAAGCAAAGTAACCAACAACGATGTTACATTCTGTTAAATTAAATGAATTTCTGATTTAATATAACATTAAAATCGAGGTTAAAGAAACGCTACTTTAATTGAATAATTTCAGACCCAAAGGCAGAATCAGTGCAGGAAATGACATGAGTAAAAATGAAAGAGAGCCAGCATGCAATTTGTATTTTTATCTTTAGTTTCTGTAATTCAATGTCAACGCGAATGGCGCCATTTGACATTACTCCATATTTGTTTTATTTTTATCTAGTGCCAATGTTTGCTTACGTATTCATCGTGCCTGAAAAATAGTAGGGCTATGTCTTAATTTTCACTGTAATATTTTTTTTTATTACTTGAATATGAAGAATACGAATATATTCAAATATGTCTTCTTTTATTTTTTGCTTTTATTGAAGGTCAAACCACGTTTGTAATATTTATTACCAACATTTTTTCGTTCTTCGGCGCGTGGAATATAATTTTTTGGGACGTTTTTTCACATTTTAAATTAAATCTTGGCTTTATGTTTATAAAATTTAAACATATATACTAACGAAATAATTTTTAAAAAAGGTACATCCAAGGTACTAAAAAAAAAATTTAAACGAAAAATTATAAAACACTTAGACTTAGGAAATTACTGAAAATACAAAAATAATTTTTTAAATGTGTATTTAATATAATATTTTCAAAATTTAACCCCCTGCATAACAGTGTCCGTTAGATACCCACTTGCCACATTTCCGTTGATCAAAACAATTTTTAAACTCGTCCGAAATTGTACCAGAAGAAAAAAATCGCGGACCAGCGATTTTTTTTCATCTCTTCTATGTCTTGAAAATACTTCGCTTTATTTATTTTCATAAAAGTAAATAAAATTTATCGTTGTCATCTGGTTCTTAACTAAATATTAAAATTTTCTGGTCGTCTGAATGCCCACAAGGAAGGAATTTTGCTGCGAAGTCTTTCATCTTCATATTTTTATTTAAAATTCAATAGTATAAATTATAGGATATTTCATTCAGTTGCTATATTTCATCAAATAATGCATGATGTTTAAATATGATTGCGTTCCAGATTTTTTCAATTGTTTTCTCTGTTCTAGAAAACGAGATTTATCCTATATACTTTTAATATGAGAAAAAAACTCGTGAACGCTCAAAGCCTTCTGAAACATTTCATTACTTTCCGTTGTTGATTTCCCCAAAATAAAACACAATTTAATGTTGACGTAATGTGTCAACATTAAATTTGTCATGTTGGTAATTGCAAACGCTCCGAACACGTAAAACGGCAGTAACGAAAAAAATTATACCAAATTCAGATATTTCATCAAGGACAATTTTTAAACCAGGTCAACCTATCTAAAACGGAGTCTGAAAAAGGTATCTAGCGGAAGAAAGAAGGATCCACGCTTTACCATCCTCTACAAGGTTTTTCCCGTCATTTTTAACAGCCCAACATACATTGCATTTTTTGTCGATCTCATGATATTGATATTATTTTTTAACCATATTTGGATACCAATAGCCTTACATTTTACTCTGGGTAAAACCATTTCCCACATTACTAATCTGAACAAAGATCTAAATCTCATAAACCTATAAACCGGATTAAAAAGCTCGTAATTAAGAATTTGTGCAAAACATGTGCAAATTATTTACTTCGATTAGTCGTTAATTTTAATATTCCCTCTATAATTAAAATCTAGGAGTTGGAATTGATCAAAGTCATACTTGGTATCCGCGAATAAAGCGTAAAATTATTTGCATGTTCATAAGTTTATCGTAAGATTATTTTTACTCAAATTTATCCAAAATACAACGTTAATCATAATTTATATTTGATAAATTCAATCTGTACCTGCTTTAGATTACAGAAACATTTATTACTTAGACCTATCTGAACAGCGTTTGTTAATTTAGAACACCGTCAAAATGTGGTTATTTGACTATTTTCTTTTTAGAAAATATGATTATATATTCAAATATTAGATTTTACTTGAGTGCAATCTACATCCTCTAGCGTTTTATTTAAGTTTCTCGGTAATCCTCTTTCCTCAAAGTAACTTTCATTTGTATTTTAGTATTTATCTGCACAGAGTTGTGACTTGCTTTTCAACCAAATACACTCTTCTATTTACGGCTGTACATACATTAAAAAATACAAATTTTATTGTTAGAAACAACTAACGCTAGTGTGTTATACGAGTACAGTGATCACAGCATTTACAAGTTTTCGCTAATTTTGAAAAAGATAATTAAAACAATTAATCCAATTAACTTTCGCCCACTTGAACTTCACAATGTTCTATCATTTAACACCGGTACCGTATTTAGTGCAAGAAAGGATATATAACATAGATAGTTAAGGAAATAACCTGAATTTTTAACTTCAATAAAATAATTCAAAATTATTGCTAAACGTTATTTAAAAAGGTAAAGAAAAAACAAAACTTCGAAGAGCTTTGGAATCTTTCTCCATTAGTATACCAAGAAATGTTTATTATTTATATAAAATATTGACTTATTTTAGGTTTTAACGTAAAATTATTTATAATTATATATTTAAAAAACCGAATTTATTTCAGTGAAGTCTAACAGAATAATGATTTCAGGTAACTAAAAGAATTATTAATTTACTATTAATAAAAAATTTAATAAAATTTATTGATTCGATATTTTTAAACGAAGGAAGAAAGTATAATAAAATTGAAGAGATTCCTATAAGAATTTAAGTTTAAAAAAAAAATGGTCGAAGACATTTAACAAGGTCCTTATTGCAATTATTGTCTTTTTAAAGAAGTAAAATTTGTTAGTTTGTTAGTTCGAAGTAAAGGCTGGAAAAAATTCACAGGTGGATATAAAATAACCAGTGCTCTAACATAAACTAGGTTTTATCTTGTTTTTTTTTGAATCGTCTTGCTGCAAAGGGCGTTAAAATGAGAAAGTCAGAAAAAAAGGCCTATATATCACAAGAATATTTCTGAAATATGCGGCACAGTGAATTAAAATTTGCACTCCTTCATAATTTTCATGTCATTTTAGAGGCTTCTTGGTGTAATTTATGTGTGAGGTATTTTGTTGAATATGAGGAATAATTTCACAACTATCCAACTTCAAATATTTAATAAATATTTCAGAACATTTACTGTCATTATATATAAGAAATTTATTTAATTTTGAGTTATGTGAGCATTTTATATAATATGCAAAGCTACGAATTTTGTGTACTTGAATATTTTCGATAGAAGAAAAACTTGGATTAGGCTGACATGAAACAAATAAATTTTAAAAAGGACTTCAAATTGGTATAAATAACAAATGATAATTTCATTTCATTTTCCAAATTTTTAAACTTTAATCTATTTCCAGGTATATCCTTTTCGAATTTATCTTTCTTCAAAATAGAAGTAGGTAGTTTAATTCGAATATGTGCATAATCGTTAAACACAAGAGTGTTTCATTTTTCCTGAGTACAAAAGTATAACAAACAACTATGTACACATATATTTTTCGAACATTGACTGAATGAATGTCTATCTACTAGGTTATTTAAATCCTTAATATCGCAATGACGACTTTTACTTGACATATCTTAATTTCCTTTTTTTGTGTGATGGAAAGGACTTATTAGTAAATGCTGTTTTCAATCTTTATTTTACGTCAACCCAAATAAAATAATACATATATTATTTAACTCTTCAACGTTAAGAATATATTTAAATTAAATTTTTTCAACTAAATGAAACTATGTGATGTAGTATTATTTCTACTTTATTTAAGTTATTTACCACGACCTAGGTAAATAACTTAAATAAAGTAGAAATTTTTTAAAACTTTTCCGATCAGATATTGTATGAAAACATCTTCAGGTGAGCAATTTGTCAAATAACAACTATCTTCACAAATTGCAAATAGCAACTATCTTTACAAATTGACCACCTGAAGATGTTGTCATACAACGAAACCTAGGTCGTAGTAAAAGAATTGAAATAAAGTAAAGATAATACTCCATCACGTAGTTTTCATCTAGTTGTAGTATATATATATATATACATATATAGACATATATAGACATATGGTGCAAATAGAATGAACACGTTTTCACTACCATACCACATACTCTTATGAGAAGTATATTTGACACCCTCAAAATAGATGTAAGAAATAAATCGGGGAAATTAATTTTATTTGTGTTTAACTCCAATTTAAACGTGCACCTGAAATAGGTTATGAATCGTACTACTTATCAATCTGGCCATGGATTTGGTAGTTTAGGGAGTGGGATTAATAAATAATATGGTAAATTCACACCACACATATGTATCAATAAAAGAAAATCGATTTCAAGAAGTAACCAACAATCTAAAACGTAAAGCTGATAAGAAAATAAAAAATGTGATTAAAGGCTCAGGTTATAAAAAAGAAACATGACAGCCTAAATAAATTCAAACATCACCCACGAAACAGAAAGGTGTTAAAAGAATAGAAAGAAAAGAGAATTTTTATATTTTTCTGAATAAATAATGTCGCCTTTACATAATAAATAATGTAAATGTATTAAGTCTGTATTATATTTATTTTCTCTACCGCAACCAAAACTAATATTGAAAGTCATTAAGTCCACTAAAACACCACTCCATCATTAAATGACGATACACGAATGAATTTCTCGTCCTTGGTATTGGTGTTGCGTTTATTGACTTATCACAGACAATTATTTGTATAAAATCTAAAATGTTAAAATAATATTTTACTTCAATTTGGACCTTTTAATAATATGTTACATCCTTTATTCATTCGGTTAGATATTTATTTGAATCAAAAGTTGATGTCTCCTCCAAAAAATACATAAGCATATCTAGTTTATTTGGAAACATTACCCAATTATGGTCCTGCTGCAAAAAAATCTGTGTAATTACTTATTACAAAAAATATCTTCAAAACTTGATCCACACGTGCGACAGACAGCCAATTAAAGTAATAGTTATAAATTAAGATTTAATGCGATATAGGAGGGCCAATAATTGATTGTTCAATTGAAAAACTGTTGAGAAATAAATCGAAATAGAAAGTACTTATTATAATAACGGAATATATTTCAGTGTTTTAAAACGACGATTTATTTTTACAAATAATTTTCGTTTTTAACCGACTTCAAAAGAAGAGAACCCTTTTTGGTTTATTTTACCTCATAATATCTCAGATATTTCCGAATCAATTTGAATGATTCTTGTTTATTTGGGAGGGTATCCTTCCAGTACATTCCCTTAAAAAATTAGTTAGAATCTGACTATTAAAATAGTAGGTATACCATAGAAATCCTCAGCAACTACTAAATTTTATATCATGTCACTCAAGTGGAAACTAAAATACTCACGATACCATCAGGTGTTCAAAAAAGACACTCCGTAATTACGCTCTATTATAGGTTTTATTGATAATAGTACATTCAATGGTATAATTTTTAACTATGCAAACTTTACGAACAACCACGAATTACATAAGTAATCTGCAGTAACAGATTAAGATAGATTGGCCATATGTGGGGAAACCCAGAGGATAATCCTACTAAAATATTAACATTCGACAAAACTTGAGGGTACTCGACCAAGAAATAGGCCACCTTCTAGATGGTCCATCCATCGACATCGAATATGACATAAAGAACTTTGAACCTAAGTAATAGATAACGAGTCGCGAGAGTGATAGGAGAGGCTGGAAGGAGCGCATAGTAGTGCCAGCCAAGGCCTGCAAGAAGCTGTTGCGCTTGTAAAGAAAAAGGATAAGCTTTCAATGGTAATCTTAAAAACGATTTAATTTCAATCATTATAACATGACTTTCTTTCGACTATATGTCGATGGTCATCAAGATCCATCCAAACCATTACAACCAAACTATGTAGAAAATAATAATTATACTTCCTTATACCTCACTCACTTTCTTCTGAATCTGGTAGTCTTTTCCTAAATGCAGGTAATGATATCACAATGAATGATTATTGTTTATTAGTTTTTTATTTAAACCCTCACTTCTCAGCAAATTTTATATCACAATGGAATTAAATTAAACATCCTAGTTTGAGAATGAAATATGTTTTGATGGAAACCTTAAAAATACTGTTAACTGAATGGTTTACGCTGAGTTTGATAATATTAATTTAGAATAAAGTAACTGGCGTTTTTTTTATTATTCATTACAATCAAAATTTTATTTTTTTTTGTTTATATTATGAGTCTATGAAATAGTTGATGAATTATTTTTGATATGTGAATGTTAATATTCAACTCTCGTATCAAAACTTTAGACATTAATGCTTGTATTATACCTTATTTTAAAAAATAAAATATGAATACTTTTTTATGTAAAGAGTTGTTTTCTTTCATAATTCATGAACTAAGGAAATATATACATAATATGACTGAAATAATCAAGATTTTATTGTAAATTTTTTAAAACTATTCCGATCAGATATTGTTTTCGTCATTCTGGCTAAAATATTTTACTAGTAACAAAAACCTCATGTTTCCAATCTTCTACGACATATTTAGCTCTTTTACTAGCATGTTTCTATTATTCATTTCGTGATATCACTTCAATATTTTTTCTGTTGATTATTTCAATTTTTATAATGTAACATTCGTCATTAGTATCGTCGGTGAAGCATAGTAAATCTTTTACGGACTTCATTATTAATGAGCTTATATTATTTATTGATGAGCGTTTATTTTCTTTTAGCCTGATGGAGATAATAGTTATTGATGTTATTATAGTTCTCATCGCAACCATGCGACTTTCTCTTATTACCGTCCTCGCTGTATCTTCGCAAATTATCTTGTGCAGAGTAAAATGTGTTGATTTGAGAATCGTCATTTTTGAGACTATGGAAGTGTAGAATAAAATAAAAATTAATGCTACCCGAGATATAAAATTTATATAATATAATATATATATAGTCAACTTAGGACAACAATAAAATAACTTACCGACGTCACTCACTCCTCAAGTAGTCGATTTTACTGGACGAATAGTTGTGATGCAACGTGATATGGTCCAAATACTTAATTTATGTTCAATGCAGTAAATGGATTTGAAATATTTAATGGTAGTTGTAATTATTCTTAACTCACTAATTATGCTATTTACCTAGTTGTTATTCAATTAAATTAATGATTTATCAATTATGTCTACTTTCATATTCGGAAATACTTCATAATTTCCTCTTGTAATTAACTAATCAGATAACTAATTACATCCTTTAATTAGATAGTACACCCTACTAATTTAAATTAAATTTGATTATGTAATTAAAAATGATTTATTAATAATTATCTAATAAATAGAATGAACGTTAGTGTCATTGATTTTCTTTATATATTAGACTGCATACAACGCGGTCCACACATTATTGGCTATTATTATATAAGTGAGATATTTCCTGATTCCTTATTTATTTCAGGATATATTTTTCTTTTTATTAGGTCGTATACGGAGGAGTGGACATGGAGAAAACTGTTTTATAGCAAGTTACTTATTTCAGTATACATTTTACTTTTTTAAATTTATATACGGGAGTGAGTACATGGAAAAACTGTTTTATAGTAACTATAAAGATTAGATTAAACCCGATTAGGTTACGATAGGTTAGATCAGGTTAGTTTAGGTCGGATTGGTTTAGGTTAGTTTAGGTAAGGTTAGGATAGGAAGAGTGTTCTAGAACATCTAGGTTAGATTGGACTAGGAAGGGTGTAATAGAAAATTTAGGTTAGATTAACTTGGATGACTAACAATGTTCCAGAACATATAATCCCTATCAACTTACATTAAGTAGAGAGAGAGAGTATATGTTCAGTAATTTGATAACTCATCCGTAGAAGATTCATTGAACTAAGATCAATGGGGCTCCATTTTGGCCACAGAAGTTGTGAAAAAATACGAATTAAATTTTTATTTTCGTACACATACACTTTATAAATAGAAGGTACACACTACAGACTAAGACGCGTATATATCGTTCTAAGTTGTTGGACTCAATCAGCTCATATTTTTATATTTTATTCATGTGTAGGATAAACTAACTTATTTTATTTCTGATGCATTAAAAAAAATTAAATTCTTGTTAATTTATGTAATAAAAAAAAAGAAATGTTTTCTTCGACGATTTTCGAATTTTCATGGCTCGTTTTCTCTTATTCATTGAAACGTGCACAGAAGACTTAACTTAAAAAAATCATAACCAGAAACAAGCTGATTAAACCCAGAGTTGTGGTTAACCAGGTATAACTATGTGTTTCAAACGAGGTATAACTTTCTCGGTCCTGAAACAATTGGCAAAAATTTTTATAAAGATTATTTATCTGAAATATTAAATATATAGTTTAGGTTGAAAATTGCGTTATCACATTAAACAGTCAATTTAAAGGGTTATTTAATATAATACTTATCAAATATAATTTTCATTATTTGGTACCACCATATGTGGTTATAACCCTTTGCAATTTAGAATTTTTGAGTACAAAAAATTTTAGAAATTACCGCAAAATATATTTCGTTACATTAAATGTTAAAATTTTTATTTTCATTGCCAACGTTTTATAGCGGTTGATGACAACAGTCCTTTTTAAGTAACTTTTTGTCACAATCTGCTATAAAATAATCATAATAGTATACATAGCAAAAATCGTAATAAAATTTGAAAAAAAACCATTTCAAAGTTTTATATATATATATATATATATATATATATATATATATATATATATATATATATATATATATATATATATATATATAAAGAAACTAATATTGTCTGACGTATATACCGCATAACCCAGCCTGATCCCAACTGTAACTGCGGTATCCAACACATATACTGCATGAATTCACTCAGAAGTAAAACAATGTTTCAAAAAAATTGTACAAGAAAAAGAAACAGTTAAATACTTAACTAAACAGTTAAATATTTTACTACAGTGACTGAATAAACTCCGACAGTGACCGAATGAAAATATCATTAGACGAAAAAGGCCGATGGCGAATTACATGAATATTAATTATGAAATGGTCGAGGACTATTCATGATCGCCTTTATACTCCCCTTGTTCACGTATACCCTATTTAGATTCGGATTGGTAAATAACTTCTCCATTTTGTCGCTAAAAGATTTAACATCATCCTATTAAGCTATCTGTATGTAGAAACCTAAATATGCGTATGTATAACAGATGTTATGTATATATGTGTATTATATACCTAAATTTATAACCTATAACATTATCCCGCATCTCACAAAGGTGCAATGGATAACATACGGTATATAATATACAGGTTCCAAGCAATATGTCCATAATTTTTATCCATTATTAGTAAGTAAAAACGAGTATAAGCTTTTAAAATTCTTAATATTATCCTCCTTTACAAAACTTTTAATCTAATCCTAGTGTTCACAATTTATCTACCAAACACTTCCTGTTTATATATGGATTTACGCAATTGTTCTCTATTCACCCATCTTTTTTGAATTAAATAACGAAGTTTTTTTGTTCAAAATTTTTCATGGTGAATCATATTTCATATTCCTCGATATCGTAATCTAATAATGTAACGAATTTTATATATGTACATATATATTTATAAATATATATATATATATATATATATATATATATATATATATATATATATATACTGACTGAATTTTTAGGCACTTAATACAACCTAAATTGAACAATTATTTAAAACCGTGTTTTAAGTAGTAATCACCAAATGATTGATTAAATCAATCCTATAAATTTGTTTGCTATTAGAAAAGATCTCAGTACTTGCTACTAGTTAAAAAGTACCTGTTAGCTTCTATGCGACTTATATTGATATCAATGAGACTGACATATATTCCACTAAGCAGTGGCGGCCTTATTAGATGGCGAACAGGACAATCGTCGAGGACCTCGCTCTTGCAGAGGCCGCGCGATGACTCGAGTAGAAAAAAAATTGACATTTCAAACTTTGTTTTACCCTTATTAATAAATTAAAACAATAAATTTAGTATAAAAAGTAATACTTACCAATCTGAATTCTCAAACGTTATTCTAAAATTAAAACGTAATTAAGAAATTGATTACAATTTGAATTCCACACCTCTCGCACTAAAACTTAAACGCGCCGTTTTGTTACTGTCCTCGTATTAACTATTATGTTCTCAGAATCCCCGTGTTTTATTAAGTTCGTCAACTCTTAGTTATCACCAACTTATTTTGCTAGCCGCTTATTTTGCTTTCAACAGATAAATAAACATTAAATTATGTTGTTTTAGTGAATCGCAGGTTATTACTTATAGTGTAAATTATTTCTGAATTAGTGTTATGTGCAAAGCAAGATGTATAAAATGAGTTCGTTTGATCGTGATGACGGAAGAAAATTTGAGTCGGCTAGTTTAAAAATACAGCAAGCTGTCAAAAGACAGCATATAGAATGAAATCTTCGTGAGTCTTTGTGTAAATATATAAAAAATGATGGTTTTTGACCATCTAAAAATTCTAATATCGTCTAAAAGTGACACATTTTTGAACTATAATCCTAACCTAGCTGAAATTATTCCTTTGATATCGTCATGCGTGCCATTTAGTAACGATAGTAAGAATAATAAGTCAACAACACCGTTGTCGCTTATACCACCGCCCCCACCACCGTCTACACTATTCAGCCAAGAATATGTATTTGAGTCTATGTATGCACTTGTGTCTGATGGAATTACAAATCTAAATTCTCAAAACGACCCAGGTTTGTGGCTATTAACAATTACTGATATAGACCTAACTGAGATTGAATTGAAAAGTCCAATCCGAGCTAAAGTTTTCCCGTAAATGATAATGGAAGACGATTCAGAGAATATCAATACAGAGAATATCAGAATAGCTAATAGTGAAAAATTCGACAGGCACTAGATGATTTATTCGCAAACAAAAGATGTTTCCATGTTTACTCTTTTCCATGTTGAATATTCGGACTAGCGAATACAAAGATTGACTCCAGTAAAGGAGTATCTGATTGGAAATATTTCAGTGATTATATAAAGTCACATGAAAGTAGAAAAATTTAGAAAATGGTTAAAAAGTGGTACCACTATTGACTGTTTAGCCCAGACTCAAATTGAACAAGAAAGGTAGCATTGAAGAGATAATTTAGAAATATTCCTGGCAATTGTAAATTATTTAGCATCTCACAATTTAGCTTTCAAAGGTCATAGAGAGGCAATAAAATGTGACTTATATTCAAATGAGACTAGTGATAACTTTGTAGATTTATTAAAGCTAATAGCCCGATTTGTTCCAATATTGCGACTACACTTAAAACAAGTAACAGACAAGATTATTGATGACTAATACCTTGGAAAAAATATGCAAAATGAGCTTATGCAATTAATGGCAGGTTACGTAAAGGCTCAAATCATTGACAAAGTAATAAAGAATAAATTTGTCTCGATTATTTTAGATTTTACTCGTGACGTTTCTCCTATTGAGCAACTGTCAATTATTATAAGATTTTTTAATTTAAAAACAGCCGAAATTGGGGTAAATAAAATGTTATTGGCTTTTTAGCCTTCAAAAAAACCACAGCTGAGATTTTGACTAATTGCATAATCACGGAGCTAAATAGCTGGGTTTATCATTGCAAAACTGCAAAGGCCAAGGGTACGATAATGGAGCCATTACGCGTGGAGAAAAAAATGGTGTTCAGGCACCTGTACTTGGAATTCATCCACTTGCTTATTTTTTAACTAGTGGGAGTCATAAGTGGAATCTTATCCTAGAAGATGCAGGATCATCTGGTGTTCAAGCAAAATATCTTTTGGTATGCTGCAAAGGCTGTAAATTCCCTTTGCCGGATCGAGTCAGCGGTAGTCTGTTTTAAAATCACATGTTAAATCCTCATGGCTAAAACTACTTTCCGAAACTAGATGGGAATTCAGGGTAGAATCAGAATCAACTGAGCGATATATGCGATGCTCTGAAGGATTTAGCAAAAAATACAACATATTGTCATTTAGTGAATGCAATTTTATTAAAAAGACAATAACTAGCTACGAACTTGTAGTTTCTCTCGTGGTATGGTATGACTTTCTTGTAAAGATAAGTATAATAAGTAAAATATACAAGGAGGATGAAAAATGCACCTAGATGCCGTTGTAAAACACTTAGACGCATTTTGGAAAAATGGTTTCCGATTATCTTTAGTAACAACGAGAAAAATAGCTAACGAGAACGATATTGACAGAAATTTCAAAGACGTGCGAAGGAGACGTAAGAGAAAGATGAAGCTGAAGCTCGTCCAGAAGATGAAGATGAAGCTCGTCCAGAATTTTTTGCGGAAGGTAATTTTAAAATAAACTATTTTTATGTCATTGTCGATAATATGCGCGCAAGCTGTCGATCTAGATTTGAAACATCATGAGAGGATTTTTGGTTTCATGTATAGTATAAAAAGATTAAGTCAAATGAGTTCTTGTAAACTTTTGAAGCAACGCAGCGAATTTCAAATATCTTTAACAGTAGGATAAATATCTGATATTTGTAGACACGGATTCTAGGAAGAATTGAATATGTTTATTCACGTTTATGAAAGAAACATGACCTTATCTTGGTGCTGAAATATATAATAAAATAAAATTTAACTGAAGTATACCCCACTATTGGAGTAGTCCCGAGAATTATTGCCACAACACCTGTAATAGTTGTATCTGCCGAAAGGAGCTTTTCGAGATTTTCAAGTTATTAAAACATATTTGAGGAACTCGATGACACAAGATCGGCTTTCAACTCTTGCTATTCTCTTGATTGAAAATGACGTAGCTCGTTAGATTATAATGCTTTAGTTAAAGATTTTAGTCTTAATAAAAGTAATTTTAAAATACTTGCCTTGGTAAATCTTTTAAGGCATACACGTACCGTAATTTTTTCATTATTAAAAATTTGCCGTCTTTATGTTTGTTACCTTTTATAAATCTTTTAATAGAGTATTTTAAAGCTACAGATTTATTTATTTATATATATAATTTCTTATTAGTCATCAGAAATACCTACTTTCAATTTACATACTTTGGGCAATAGAGTCTCGTAAAGATCTGCTGCCCGGAGCCTCGCAATGTTTAAGGCCGCCACTGCCACTAAGTACTATTAATTATTGGGGGTACTAAAACTATGAAGAATGGTAAATACAGTGACGCTTTAATGTAATATGTAATGGTGAACGTAATATTGTCATGAATTAAAGAAAGAGTAATAACCACTAAACAGACGCGTTGTCTACAAAATTATAACTAAACATTTAATCTACCAGTAGTAAGAATTTGTGACGAAAATCTAAATCACTAACGACATTTGAAATATCGTATCTATTAGTAGTTAAGTTGACGTCACATAGTAAAATACAGAACTGTATATAATACCAACACAAATGGTTTTAAAATTGGACGTGACATCGTGATAAACTTGCAATTATTTCCATTTCAATATCCGTTAGTGACATTAAAACCCTCTACTATCAGCAAATGACAGGCATTTTATAGTGGCAATAAAGACATTACATTTACACATGCATATTCACACATGTTGATATTACTTTTATAAATTAAAAAAAAACACATTTTTAAAAAAATTTCGAAAATAGCTCCCTATTATAAAAAATAGAATCACTATGAATGCCAAATTAAAGTACGTTCATGGTCAAAAATTACCCTGATTTCCGACTAAAAGGAAGACAAATAACCTATCTCCTTTTGAGTAAAGCATCTCCCTCCCGCAAGTTATACAATCAGTAAATACAAATTTAATCGTCAAATATCAATAACAATAAAAATAATAACTTTCACACATATCTATTTACTTAAATTATTAGCAAGGAAGATTTCAATTCTACGGGTAGTTTCCAATACATAAAGTCACAAAACTAATATCTGAATCAACAAAAATTGTTAAGAAATATGATAACATTTACGGATCATAGATTTTTATAAATTACGTGTTTTTTTAACGGTAACACAAAATTCCGTGAATGATATTACTAAAAGTAAAATTAAATGTGTAACTCTGAAATACTTTTATTACTCACTCTTAAATCAAACAAAACCTGAGGGACCTTTCAAAAAATCCCCAATATTATTTCAACATTTAAATTGCTTTTTGAATTTCAGCAGTAGCATGAAATGTCGCAGAATCTATCACGAATCTTTTGTTCTGGGATTACGCTCAAACGAAGAAAAGATTTGGCCGGATGGACGTCCGATTATTGTCGGTAAGCTCAACCATACAGATCACACATCTTTGCTTTTAAAATTATCACTGATAATTCGAAGTAGACAGCTATTACGAAGCAACTTTTTTACACTTTGTTACGCTTTTTAAAGACGTCGCTTTTTTTAAAACAGGGTAGGGCAGCAATTTTCCGCTGCATTATCTATTACAATAAAGGTGAAATTAAATTATTAAAACTTGAAAAAAAAGTACTTCTATTACCAAAAAGGTCTCAGGAAATTTTCGACTGCTCTTTTAAATAGCATTTACGATAATTACAACATCATGAAATTCTAAATTGATAGTCTATCAAAGCAAATATTCAGTTATGTAAATAAGTCCGTACCATACATAAATGTTATGTTCCAAGTAAAAAGATATTTATTCAACATATAAATTACTTTAAAATTTTGTCAGTAATAGCATAAAAGAAGAGACATATTCGGCAGTAAATTTCTAATAGACTCATAAGAAAACAAAGCTGTGCTTCAACTGTGAATAACAATCTAATTTACATGCTGAACGTCAGGTTCAACACATTGGAATTGATGTCAAAAATGTTCATCTCTTCTTAAAAAATCGACAAGAACACCGCGTTTCTTTTTTTAATATTTCGATATAATTAAAAAACGTATAATCTAATTGGAGAAACGTGTGAGTTTATAAGATTTAAACGTGAGAATATGAAATAAAGCACAGCCAAATGTGTGTCGGACACACATAGACTTTAGATTCTGTAGCCATGTAGTATTCTGGATTTTTATACGAGACCTACAAAGCACAAGGGCTTATTTACCAATATCTCTTTAATTTAATAAAATGCAACTTGAGCAAAATAATTTTGCAGCTCTACTAAACGTCCTTATTCTGATATTTTTCCGATTTCTGACAAAAGCGGTTAAGTTATGGAACACGGTAAAATGTTTTGGATACTCGTAATTTGAGCGGAAGGTGCGAAAAATTATTATAAAATATTATTTCCAAAATGTAAAGTATTATTACAAAAAGGTAAGGAAAATGAAATTAAATATTAAGGTTAATAAGAAATATTTATATTTTTCGAAAGTGATAGGGAGATAAGACATACGAGTATATCCAAGTAAGCGAAAATATACTTTAACAACAAATTGTGCGAATTCGGTCATAAGAATTAAAAGTGCAATCGTTTCTACTATTTTTGATAAAAATTACTTTATTAGTACTTATGAAATATATTAAAAATAAAAAATCTGAATGCATTCATGTAATTGCAAGGAGAGAATGTATTCAATAATATGAAATTATTTTCATTATTTATTTTGTTCCAATACGACTTTCAGACCGCATCGTATCAGTTAATATGTATGCTACCTACGTATATCTATAAAGAAATAATCTATGTCTTCACCGCTCCTTCATAAATACTACTTGATGATTTTTAAATATTTTCGTCTCTTATCAAAATAAGACTTCAATGAAATAAATGCTACACAGTTCAATAAAATTTCAAGAAACTATTTAACAAAACACTCACATTGATATATTTTCATTTACGAAACTATTTTTACGTGAAAATTTTCCAAAATATTATATTGTAACGAAGTTAAACTCCCACTTCGAGAGTTTTTAGCGGCATTGCTAAACAATTTTATTAACCCTTTTGCTAATTAGACAGCTTGAGTTAACAAAAAATATTATTGTTATTATTACCCTTATTTTTTAAAAAGGATTATTACCTATAGGTAACACTAGATATTATCTGTACTATTGGTAAAGTTTTTCTTAGTTTATAAAAAGAAAAATATGAGGCATTTCTTACCGAAATATTTATTTTTACGATACGAAAAAAAAAGAAGTACTTTTATTTAGATTTTTTTATTTATTATGGAATTATACTCACACTTTGCATATATTTTCCTAGTATGTTGATGACAATATCCATATTGTCCTGGAGGATAGTTATTCGCAGTCTATATGATCATCGGTGCTTCCTGAACACCTAACCTCACTTAACGAAACTGGTACTGCACAGGCAGCATTAGTGGTTTGAGGTTTACCTTATTTCTGAAGGAATATGGTACATTTCTGCAAAAATCAGAGTAGACGCAATTATTTTCTGATTGTATTTTAATAAGCCAAGCATTTTGGTAAGTAGCATCTAAGCCAAAGGCAAACAAAGGGTAACACCACATTTCGCCAAGGAAAGCTAGCCTCGTCAACATTTTCGTCCAAACTATAGACTCCACTCAAAATATTCGTTGCACATCTGCAATCAATGTGAATTTCCTAATCTGCTTTTGTAATAGTATATTGATTCAATCCACGGCAGTCTCAGAAAATTGTAACAATATTGTTGTAATGCCAATTAGCTACAAAATTTCCGGAAATTTTTTGTAATATATCTTACCCCTAGAATTCTTCATCGTGCCTCCAAATTTAGCAGTGCAATATTCTAAATGGTTTTCACGAATAGTTCCAGTTCCTCTAACATTCTAGTTTTAAAAACATTTTAGAAGCATTAACCCAGTAAAAAAATTATCGGCATATAAATTATACAGGCTAAATAGGGAAATATAGTTTTTCCTATGACATTATTTGAAGACATAGCTCTTTCGAAATTTACGGCGAATTGTTTGTTGAAGTGCACGAATTGACGTTGGGAAGTAAAAATATAATGTATAATATATAGATGCTGTAAAATATTAAAACATTCATTGTAGGTGTCATTCTTTACTGCCCAGAACATTTTCATATATTTAATGTCACAAATCCCGTGAGCAACAATATTGCAAAATTACCCTCTAATTTCATCAGCTGTTTTATATATAGTGGGATTTTTCTACAAAACGTACAAGTTACACCTATCTATTTTGTGTTACACTATATCATCGCTGTATAATAATTTAAAATATTCAATGGGACTTCTGACCATTTGTGAGAGCTTTTTCATCGTAGTCTCCTTACAACCAACGAAAGAATTGTTTGGGCACCATCCGTATAGAGTGTTCGCTGTTATTTTTTATTTTTCAGGAACAGAAACTCCAATTTCTTCCTCCACCTGACGAGTCTTTATTTATTTCTTTATATCTTTACTTGAGAACAAAGCATACGATCAGGAAAAGGGAGAAAATTAGTGTCAATAGTATATCCACTCTCGTCATCAATAAAAGTTTCGTCATTACAAGGGAAATAGTGTCACCAAAACCCATTTTTCCGTTCCTAGGCAATCTGTTATAATATCAATATGCAAAAAAAACAAAAAAATGTATAAATCAAACGTCTTGAAATTATAAAAATTATTTTATCTTCAAAATAAAACCCCAATCTTACCTATGGGTGACGTCTCATATTTTGAGTACTCTCGTACTCATGTCACACGTTATTTATCGCTTTCAATAAGAAAATTATATATACTCGTACTTACAGTCTGGAGCAAATTTTTTTAATTTCAATTATTAGGGAATGCATAAACATGAGAAAACCTTATAAACGCCCAAAATACCTTAATTAAAATGGTATGTAATAGATATTTAGTGTTGCCAGAAAAAAAAATAAAAGTTAACTTTTGACTGTTTAGTGGTAAGGGTCTCTGTCTAATGGAATTAAATAAGAAAAGATATATATGCAATAAATATAATATTTCTGTTAAACTATTTACAATTTCAATCCTAAATTCATAAATAGAATAGTTACCTAAGGAAGTTAAATAATTTAAACGATTTCGTAGATAAAAGTACAAGAACATTAACTTCCTTTGAAAACTTTGTTGGAGATGTGCACTTTCTAACGGTGTTCCAAAGACAACGATTGATCATCCTTAGAGCGGCAAAACAGAAACACGGGCAAGACAAAATAGTACTCCCATAAATGATAACCTGCCTGTTTATGCGACAATATATAAGTAAGTTTTAGCTGTCACTGCACTTGAATTAGCCCTGTGTTATATTCTACTTTGACTACCTCGTAATTTAATCATTTCAAGTTGTAGTTACCTTCATATTAACAAAAAACCTTTTTCGATTAAATTGTACCTCTGGATTAGTTTAAACTGCGCAATGGCTTTGTTCAGAAGAAGATTTCATATAATTTTAAAGTATTGCCTTATATATTTGTTTGTACAAAGGCAGATTACACGACAAGAGATTAGAATTAATAGCAGATATCGTGTGATGTTCGCCAAGAAGTGTTTCAAACTTTGAAGGATAAGCCCACTACTAGCACTGGAAAAGTGGCTATAGAAGTAAATTAATAAAAATAGAATTTTTGTCCAGATTTACATGAAGGAATGAAACGATGAGGAGATTCTGTTTGAAAAATATGCTTTTGTAAGTTACTATTAAATGGCAATATGTGTGTGTGTGAAATTTTATGTTTTCATGCAAATCTTGTTTTATAAGTTTATTAAGTATTGCCCTACACGTATTAAAACATGGTATGTACACATAAAAAACTATGCTATATAAAGTACTTTTCCAATTTGATTATATCAAATTGTAGTGATCTTTATTTGACCTCTAGACACCTGAATATGAGCACCATATATTCCAATAAACAAACATAAAAATACTTCAAGGCAACAAGTGTCGTCGTTAGAAGCCGATTCTGCACCCTCACTCGCCCACATCTTGCCACCCTGCCCCTATATAAAAGTCCACTCAACTCACGTGTTGAGTATTTCAAAACAATATTAAGTATGTATAAATTAAAACTACACAATAACAGCACTGAGGGTTTAACAATAAATTATATTTTCATTAGAAAGATTACTTAAAGGAAAATGTTCTTAGGAAATAGAGCGATAAGTCAACATTTTCAGAGCAAATTATCGTAATCTACTTCCAAATCGATGTTTAATTTATTCCTGTTTTAAGTGAAAGATGGAAAAAATAAAAGTAGACACAATTATCAGGCTTGTTATAGCGTGCACATGACATTACATACAGTACGTAGGCACTGTTGTGCAAATTTCTGTTTTTACTTTAAAAAAACTCCCATATTATAAGTTAACTTATTTATGATATAAAATTAGAGTTAGACCTTATTTACTTCTTAGTAAGTTAAATTGATCGACGACATGACGTGAACTAAGATTGTGAACTACTAAATCTAAATGGGGCTGGTTTCTAGGGTATATAAAGAATTTTAAATTCTGATGCGTTTAGGAACACAGTTTGATGATGTGCATGGGAATATAACTCTTTCGTGGGAAGGTAAGACTCGAAGAACAAAAATGTGATCATCATATTAGAATCAAATAATTAACACACGTTCTGTGTGAGCATTAGGACTGGCAAGTCAAGGAAGGAATATCTCCCTCGCTGATGAGTTAATCTACGCCCGTGACTTTAAGTTTATGTCGCAGAAATCCTTATTCTATGACAGAGAAATTGGAGTATGTACTAATATAGTCAGCATTAGTGTGAAAAAGTACAGAGTTTTCCGGATCCACTTTATTTGAATTAGACGCATTTTTACTAGATATTTTTACCTTTGAGTTCATAGTTACAAATCTAATAAGTTACATAGGACACAATGCATTAGAATATACAAATATTGATTTATGATTAATACTGCCCATATTCTAAGATATTATCAATTCTAGATCGTTTGTGAACTCACTAAATATTTTGTCATCCTATTTAAAAGCGTCTAAGTTATCATTTTTGAATTAACCGACTTCAAAAAAGTATGAAGTTCTTAATTCGTCGAAATATTTTTTTATGTATGTTCAACGGTAATTCTATACTAAGTGAGTCGATTTCGATAATTCTTGTTTTTTATTTGTAAGAGGATATTTTAGAGGTGGTCTCGATATATATGACAATGATCTGATTGATGAAGTCCAGGAATGAACGATGGAACTCCTTCAAGAATACCGATAAATAAACTATGATTCAAGATATTTACTACTGACAGTTGTTATTTTGCAAAGTAACTACACCATTCACCAGGTCAGGGTCTGTGGAAAAGTTTTGGAAATGAACAATAGAACTCCTTAACGAACGTTAGTAAATTAACCGTGATTAAAGATATTTGTTACAAGTAGTTGTTACTTTGTAAAATAACTACACCGTCGAACACGTCAAGGTCTGATGACGAATTCTGAAGGTGAACAATGGAACTTCTTAACGGACGGTAGTAAATTAAACGTGATTCAACATATTTGCTACTAGTGGTTGTTAGTTTGCAAAATAATTTCACCATCGACCATGTCAGGGTCTGATAATTTGTTCTAGAGATAAACAGTGGAACTCCTTATCAGACGATGGTAAATCAAACGTAATTCAGGATATTTGCTCCAAATAGTTTTCACTTTGAAAATAAGGTACTATCGACAAGGTCAGGATCTCGTGATGAATTCAAGAAGATGAATAATGCAACTCCTTAACGGATAGTTGTAAATCAATCTTGATTATCGTTATATTCAATAATAAAAAACTGTTAATTTTGTGACACGCTAAGTAATATTGGTAGTTACAAAAAAGAGTTAAGAATTTAGAAACGGAACTGGCATTTCACAATATTCACATAATAACTGGAGACGTCTTCGTTTGTTGAATTAAGTTTACATTTTTGGTAAAGTATTCTACATTCAAATTCTTATAATTTTAGATGCCAGTGTTGAAGTTTACTACTCGGTTTTGCACAGTTAAATAACCATGGCAATGATAACGACGTTAAACTTTCGGTCAAAGAGATAGAGTCAGAACATTTGACATCCAAATATAACAGCTGGTATCTCTTTTTCATTTCAAATTTGAAAATGTTTAATGGAATCTGGATAACCTAATAAGAGGGCGGTGGTTAATTAAGATCTTAAACACTCAAAAGCTAGTTACTGTTAATTTTCCCGAAGAAATGTCATTCTCTTTTCAAAAGGGTCTTGGGTCTTTTCGATTGCTTTGAGAAATTGAAATAAATTTTCAATATAAAGACACAAGTTCGACAAATGATTTGATATCGTTAGGTTATTTAGACAATAGAAATGTGTTAACTATGCCGATATTTCAGGGATATGGAACCTTACGTAGAAATTTGCATTTTTATGGTTGAAGTTTAAATTTATGTTGCGTAACTTATCGAAAATTGTGGATAAATTTTTAATATGTAATTCAAAGTCCTAAATACAAATGACGATGTTGTCTAAATATACAAAACATCTGATGCTTTGAAAGTCAGAATGTTCAGAGTTCATCAATCGTTGGAAGGTGGCAAGAGCATTTTTAAAATTTTAAGGCATTCCTCTAAATGTCCCTGCGGAACACTAAATGCAGTGTTAAAAGCGTCTTGAGCGGCTATGAGCGTTCGGTGAATTACTCTTGCCCAATTGATTTAGAATTTCACCACATCTGCTACCCGACTTGATAATAGCCCTTTTTTCGTGGTCGGTACTGGAAACAATTTCGGTTAATAATTTTGAAGGCAGGCAATGAAAATCATCATCATATATATTAATACGCTAAGGTTAAGATGTTACTCTCCCTTTTTAGAAAAAACCTCACAACTAATCCACATAAATTATATATCATTTTATAGATAATGACTTGCTCTACCGGCATCCACAACTAAAAAATTTATTATTGCTATTGTTTTTGCAAATTAATTAATTATTAAAATTATATACACAAAACAGCAATGCTGTCAATATCTAACGGCTCAACGTCAATATGATTGACGGTCGGTAAAATTTTTGTTTAATTTCAAATCCACTCACGTATAAATAAAGTGGCGCTTTAGCTCGATGCTTTTGATACTTGCGCCTCTATATGTCAATTTTAGTAAAATATTTGTTTGATCTGTCATCTGAGCTTCATAATGGAATAAATAATGCGAAGACTTCGCACGGGTCACGCTAGTTGATTTAAATATTCGAATAATTTTTTGACTACTTTTCTAGATTCTCGCTTCCAATTGTTAAGTTCTGGAGTAAAAGTGTAATATATATTTCACCGATTCAAATTTTCAAAGATTAGATCAATCTATTATATATATATATATATATATATATATATATATAGATTTAGGTCAATCCTCAATTATTTTGTTGAAATTGCTACTTGTGCCCGACCTATTAATTTACAGAGTATATCTTGGTAAATACCAAGCTCAGGCTGATTTATAAATATGATTTATTTTCTATTAATTTGTTTTTATTGCCCCTCTATTTAAGTATATTAATCATTAATACAAGTCAGGTGAAAAAAGCAGTGTCGCCAATAATTTCAGTAATTAATTTCACTAAAGACGTTAAAATATCCAAACAAAAAGACAATCCGCATACTGGACTTTTTTTTTGTAAAAAAAAGAAACGAAAAGAGAAGAAAAATCGAGGGTTAAGAAAAGACTCTAAAATATTTCTTTGGAAACCATGATTATTACACATCAGATATTCATACGGTTCATATTATTCAGAAAACCACTAATCAGTTACTGCAGTCTATTATATTTATATTTGTTTATTTTATATTATGTTCAAAACCCGAGAAAACCCCCCCAGAGTTGATCCAGTAATCAACCCTCATTATAGATCACAATGGCGATATCCCAACTTATTTTTCTCTCGTATTTTATATATAGACAGTATATTTATCTGTATTATGTTAAGTTAAGACAGATACAAATACAACTTGCTTATTTCGTAAACGTTTCTGTGTTACTTTTAATAAGAGAATCCAGAAAAAAATAGTTCACAGCATGTTTAAGATTAATAATGGTAAATAGCTCATTAACTAGAAGCGTCAAAGCACACTTACCAAGAACCTTGTCGGTACGCGAGAAGATGATGGCCCATTTGTGATGTGCGCAAACCAGCTCCTTGCTAGTGATGTCACGCTCAACATCGCGCGTCACTGAACACGTCACCACGAAAGTGAAGACGTGCGGCGGTCGCGCAGGAGCACTGTATGGTACAACAACGCTATCATACCACACGGTACGGCACATCACAACACGGTACAGCGCAACAAATCATAACACAGTATTGCTACACCGTCACTCCATTTCACTGATTATAAGCGGGCACATTGTATTAAGTTTGAGATGAGGAGCGGAGATTTAGAGTTATGCGACCAGCACTTATTACCTTCGTTTGATTTAGATATAAACTAAAGATATAATAAAAAAATACATTTATATTGACGCAGGTCACCAAAAATAGCCTGCTTTTTATGTGGTTTCATCTTATGAAGAACCTACGTTTATAGAACTAATGTGTGCCATTGGAAAACGTTTAATTTTATACTAAATGCATCTCACTTTCCCTCAGTAATATATATCTTCTTTCTTTAAATGCTTGTAGTGGTTAAGTTCCATAAATAGTTTCGATTTTTAAATAAATTACTTGAACATGATTTTCTTCAAAAACCAAACTTTAGTGTTTCGCTATTTTTTCAACATCTTTGAAGATATCATTCATTATATCATTTGCCTTTGCTAGAACTACATAATAGATACCTCGATCTGAATTGAGTATTAAGATAACATGATGCTGGCACTATAAAATAAAAACAAGATATGAAAAGAAATATTACATAAAAAAGGTATCTAACCTATAATATGGCATATAGGACGAGAGAAGAAGAAATGCAATAGATTAAAAAAGAAGGTCTAAAAGTGAAAAATAAGGAAAATTTAAAAAATAATGTGTTTTTTTAAATTAGTTTCTCTAGGAAAACAGTTGATTTAATAGAATTACGTTATTATTCTATGTGAGGTTTAAATTTGCAATCCAAATTTTATTTATGTGTTTTATAAAAACTTGTTTAGTTATATCGTTGGACGAATCAAATTTATTATTATATATTATATTCTAAATTGTCATCTTATCTGATGGCGATCTTAGTCATCGCAGGTACATTTGTGTAAGTCTGGCGAAGAAAATTAAAAAAAATTCTAACAGAGTAAATTTTGTACTTGGAAAGTATTGTAAAAAGATTGATTAATTTAATATAAAGAATGATAATAGAAGCCAGAATTGAAGAAGCCAGTTTTTAGAATTTTTGTCTGTCTGTATCTTAATTTGTTCGTCAATCACGTAAAATTTATTGTACGCATTTTGATGAAATTTGGTATGGTAATAGTGTATACTCAAGAGGAATACATGAGTGAAACAAATCTGTGAACGTGTGTTGGTTAGGTATTCTTATTATATTTGACATGATTTTTGTCAAATATAATAATAATCCCTAACCGACACATGGGATCTAACAGAGTCTACATGTATAACAAGGCAATCAGATAATACTTAATTTATACTGTACGTCTTCATCTTGTAGTTAATACTCGTTATATATCGTTATTAATAATACTTACAATACTATCGAATTAGTTGTCTAATATATAAGCAGGAAATGCACTCGTAAATACATCAACACTGGTTAGATTAATTTTCGTTCAGTTTTTCTCTGCCTTTTTATACGAGCCTTTACAAGTACAGCGAACATCTCGCATGGACCAATGAGCACGTCAGCTAGTGCCTGATGTAAATATAACATTATTTTAATAAATTAAGGAAAGAAGAAGTCTTTATACGTAATAACATAAAAAAGTATGTCGTTTTCTCTTACTGGACTGGCCTGCGTTATTCTGGTAAGAGCATGTTTTTAGCCTGACTCACCGTGATAAATATAACCATTTAAGTAAACAGAGTGAGCACTCGTTTATAATAAAAATAAAATATTGAAGTTATTTGTTTGCATGAATGTAATTTCTTTTTTTCTAAATATGCTAAGAAACTTGTACTTTGTTTCTTTAGGCAACAGGAAGTCAACTGTGCCGATTTGGCTTAATATAAAAACCAAGCAGAGAGAAGAATTGGCAAGGGAAAGGCAAGATGTCATGACCACCGGCGAAGGGACGCGATTAACGAAATTTCAAATTCAACCCGTATTTTCTTTAACAGCGCTAGGGCTAAGCACGGAAAACCCTTCAAACGATTCTGCCCAACAATTCAATCGAGATGAAGAACGGAAATTTCAATAAGTGTACACTTAATCTTTTATTTATAATGTTTTTAAGCAACTTATTAAATAGTAAAAGGGCGCTGAAAGTTTCTAAATTGATTTATTTGAAATGAACTTTATTAGAATTTATATATATTGATAAAGAAGTGGTTTTAAAAACAAAAGTACTTTGTTATTTAATGACCTTTGAAATTACTAGTTCTAAAATTCATTTAAGAACTTTTTATTTGGACTTTTATTTTCTTTCTGTACAAAAATATGTTTCAATTTAAAATTTGCTCATTTTACTTCGGATATCCAGCTCACTATCAGCCAACGTCAGTTGCTTTAAACGGAAGAATTAAAAGAAATTGTATAAGGCATGAAGTGGAGTAGAGACAACGAAAAGAATGCGAGTTCCACGAAATCTCCAAGGAAATTTTATTAAGTCAAGCTCGAGAAGCGAAGGCTCGTGCTGAATTTGCGGAGAGGGAATTGGAAAATAAATGAAATACGTTTTTACTTTACTAATTTTTTAAATTTATAAATTTCACAACAGATAGTTAAATTTTTAATAAGAAATCATATAGCCATTATTTTGTTGTGCGTAGAAAGGCAGAGTAATACCTTGTTTAAAACATATAAAAGTTAAAAAAATGTTAGTGTTTAAACTTTTGATTCTACACAAAAATAGTGGGAATTTTTTACTAATTGTTAAAGTTGCATTTATGTAGTGAAGCTTTATTAATATGGGTCTATGAGTATATATTTCAATTTGGTAAGGGATTGATAAAACAAATGTTCAACGAAATGGTGTATTAACCAATGAAATTGTATTTTCATACTGAAGCCCTGTGAAAGAATGATTTGTATTATCTATTCTAAACTAATTGAATGCACGTTTTTGTTTTAGTTATGGGCAAATTGAACCATTGCATTTAAATAACAGAATTTTTATTTAGTACTCGAAATCAATTTGTCAGAATACAATAGGTTTTTGCACGTATTTGTTAAATTACCAAATACGAAGAATAAATACTTATTAATAACTTTCTGAATTGAAGCAGTCGCTGGCTTATATCATCTATTCCAACTAATTGACTGCACATTTTAACATTCTGGCTATAGGCAAAGTAAACAATCGAGTGCAAACTAATTTTAATGTACTTTTAATATTCTAGCTACAGGTAAAGGAAAATCATGTAGCTAGTCGGATTGAATTTTAATAACAGAGTTTTTGAATTCCAATTTAGAATACTAAGAAATAAATTTACAAAATACAATATATGTTTTTGTAAGAATTTATTAAATTATCAAAATGTGAAAAATAAATAAGTGATAACTTTCTAAATTAAAGCAGTGCTAAGGCAATTTATCCCTGATTTCTAATTATTGCTACTTTCCTGTAGATACATAAAATGAACAAGTTCTGTGGATACAAGTATCTGTGATATTATTTATATATTTAAAAATGAATTATATGTTTATTAATATTAGGGGGATGAGATTATTACAAAGGAAAAATGTCACAAATAATAGAGTTTTCAAACCTTTTTCATACGTATTAATATCAGTTATAGATGATGTCATGATGCCAGTTGATAAAGAATTAATACAAATCCTAAAAAGACAACGTAATTTAGTAATATTTTAACAAGTAAAAGTTATTTATAAAAGTATTAATACTATTAAAAATTAATACAAACAGTAAAAGAGAAAAAATACTGAATCTGATAAATCATTACTCATAATATTTACCTTATAAAGTCTTCATTGAACAAAAATGAAGCAAGTGTAATAATTAACCGAGTTAGTACACAGATGAAGTAAGTATAAAAATTAAAAGTTTTCCTTAAATAGATCTAAATAATATACATAATAGTTTAACGTTTATCGGTATTTAAAAGTAACATATGATCTACTAGCTTAAAACTTGCAGATCATTTTGCAAAAGCCTTAACCGATTGCTAAATATAAATAAATAAAGGGATGTGGCCTCATAAATTCCGAACCTGTTTCTAAGGGAACTGAAATGTTGAGAACTTTATCCAACACCTGCTCAGTTTGTTAGGGAAGCTGATCGTTACATAAATAGCTATGTTATGTATAACTAAGTTATGTAGCAATGATATTGACTATGGTAGTCAACTTATTACCCATACCATAGCTAAGAATTATTTATTACCCATACCAAGGGTTTGCTATTTCCAAACACCTAACATTCTTCTTATTATTTTTCTCGTTGGAGTTTACTAACATTTGTGTTTTACTCGAAAATAATTACGTTGTCAGCATTTTTTTAATAAAGAATTTTCCATTTACATTTAATAATATTGATATTTATATTTAAATACACTGTTACCTATTTTATACATTCCAAGACAATCGTATTTAAGGAGTAAACTCCAGTCGCGCGACGGAGCTAACGCGCGCAGTTTTTTTGCCACTAAATTAGAAAAAGGGCTGTTTAACGTTTTAATTCAACAACAATTTATTCCTTTATAGCTAAATATATATGTGTATGTGTCTGTGTGTGTTTGTGTACATAAATAATTGTTCAAATATATATTTTTTAATAATCGACATTTCTGTTTCTGAAAATTCCATCCTGATGAAAGTTTAACACCTAAATTAATCTACAAAACGCTCGTAAAAAAATGTAATAAATTTTAATATAGTAAATAAAATGAGAGTAAATGTTTGAATGGTGAATACTTATCTTTATAAAATAGAAGGTACATTGTATCTCGCGTATTTTCATAAAGATAAATAAACCTGAAATTTCACTACTAACGAGTTAAAGAAGAGAATATGTCGATTGGAAGAAAGGAAAACAAAAATGTTGTTTGTACTTTTCTTATCCATTGAGAAATACATACTACACAACAGAATATATCTGGAAACATTCTGGTGAGCGTGATTTCGAAACCTCATTGTGAGTGAAAACATAAATAAAATTTTAGTTTAATCAATACTTAGTTTCTAGTGATACTCCACTAAATTTCTACGCACAAATCGGTGTCAGATTGAAGTTGATGAAAACAATTAGGGCTGCGGCAAATTACGGTTAACTTTGAAAAAACAAATAATATAATAAGTAGCAATTTTAAATAATGCCCGATGTGTTACCAATCAAAAAGAACAAAGATTAATCGCGGTAGCCATCTAAAAGCTAAAAACTCTAATATCCTAATATAAAGATTTAAGTATTTTCCATTCTATGTTTCAGATTGTATTAATTAAGCATTGTCTTAGTGCGATAAAGTATGTCAATTTATTATTCCTATACGTGTATGTATTTCTTGATAAGTATGTCAATAATATTTGATAAAGTATGTCAATGTATTATTCCTATACGTGTATGTGGTAATTTATTATTTGCACGCTGTAAAGAAAGAGAAGTCTTACAGAATAGCAGCATTCAATTGATGTTGAGATTATAGGAATCATAAATTAAGAATTCTAGATACTGTAGTCAAGGAAAGTCACTTTTCTTGCTTCTTCTTACACATGCAAACTTACACTAAAAACGATTTGTGATTCACCGATTTTTTTTCCAATCAATATTCGGTAATTTTTTTTCTATCGCTACAACATTTCAATAGCGTAAACTACAACATTGCAACTTTCGAGAAGTCGTTATTTCTAAATAACAAAGAGGAGATTATCATAACCGAACAGTCACTGTATTGTGTATAAATAGCGATTAGATCGGTAATTAATAATATTAAGACTCAATATTGGTTCATAACAAAATAAAAGATTACACAGATATATAAATCGTTTAATCAAACAAACTGTATCCGAAACATAATGCCTGTATAGAAATATCTAGCTCACTGATTGGACTACGTTGCTTAATATGTGTTTTCTTCAAGAAAATTTAATAAAAAATTGTTAACATATTTTAAAAATAAGTAGTAAGATCTACCGCGTCATTCATCTATCGTTAGTTAAAGACATTAATTGGGGTCACTTTTATAACTCTGTATCTCCATAAAATAATAATCTCGTTATCATATCTTTAAAATGTGAGAAAGCTAAAAAATATAGAAAGACATTCAATAATGATTAAATAGTGAATATAATTTAGGTTTTACTTATATTGGTGTATTAAACGCTAATTAATTACTTTTCAGAACTCTTGAATAAAAATCCTAGTGTTATAAACGTAAAAGTAATTTATTTGAAAAATAACAAATTTTTACGAAATTTTATATATTTATAAGTCGTATTACAGACAGACAATATATATATATATATATATATATATATATATACGGTGTCCGGGAATAGATGTTGGACAAGAAAGACATTCGTTGGCCATAAAGGAATAAATTGTTGTTGAATTAAAACGTAAAACACGCCCTTTTTCTAATTGAGTGCAAAAAAAACTGTGCGAGTCAGCTCCGTCGCGCGGCTGGAGTTTATTCCTTAAATACGATTGTCCTGGAATGTATAAAATAGGTAACAGTGTACATAAATATAAATATCATTAAATGTAAATGGAACATTCTTTATTAAAAAATGCTGACAACGTAATTATTTTCGAGTAAAACACAAACGAACAAGATCAAATTTATTATATGAGTAAACTATTATTATTATTTATTTATGTTAGTAAACTCCAACAAGAAAAATAGTGAATAGAATGTTAGATGTTTGGAAATAGCGATTTCCGTGATACGGGTAATAAATAATTCTTAGCTATGGTATGGGTAATAAGTTGACTACCATAATCAACATCATTGCTACATAACTTAGTTATACATAACATAGGTATTTATGTAATGATCAGCTTCCCTAACAAACTGAGCAGGTATTGGAAAATTTGTCAACGTTTCAGTTCCCTTAGAAACAGATTCAGGATTTGTGAGGCCACAACCCTTTATTTATTTATATTTAGCAATCGGTTAAGGCTTTTGCAAAATGGTCTGCAAGTTTAACACTAGTAGATCATATGTTACTTTTAAATACCGATACACATTAAAATATTTTATGTATTATTTGAATCTATTTAAGGAATATTTTAATTTTTATACTTACTTCATCTGCGTACTTACTCGGTTAATTATTACACTTGCTTCATTTGTGTTCAATGAAGACTTTATAAGGTAAATATTATGAGTAATGATTTATCGGATTCAGTACTTTTTTCTTTTACTGTTTGTATTAATTTTTAATAGTATTAGGACTTTTGAAAATAACTTTTACTTGTTAAAATATTACTAAATTACGTTGTCTTTTTTGGATTTGTATTAATTCTTTATCAACTGTAATGACATCACCTATAACTGATATTAAAATGTATTGAAAAGATTTAAAAACTGTATTATTTGTGACATTTTTCCTTTATAATAATCTCATACTTCTAATATTAATAAACATACAACTCATTTTTAAATATATAAATAATTTTACAGATACTTGTATCCACGGAATTTGTTCATTATATGTATCTACAAGAAAGTAATAGATACAATTAGAAATCAGTGATAAATTGCCTTAGCACTGCTTTAATTTAGAAAGTTATCACTTATTTATTTTTTACATTTAGTAATTTAATAAATTCTTACAAAAACATGTATTGTATTTTGTAAATAACTGTATTCTTAGTATTCTAAATTGGAATTCAAAAACTCTGTTATTAAAATTCAATCTGACAAGCTACATGATTTTCCTTTACCTGTAGCTAAAATATTAAAAGTGCATTAAAATTACACAGTTTGCACTGGATTGTTCACTTTGCCTATAGCCAGAGTGTTAAAATGTGCAGTCAATTAGTTGAAATAGATAATATAAGCCAGCGACTGCTTCAATTTAGAAAATTATTAATACGTATTTATTCTTCGTAATTGGTAATTTAACAAATACTTGCAAAAACATATTGTATGCTGTCAAATTGAATTCGAATACATATGATGACAGAAGCCACATTAAGTAAAAATTATGTTATTTAAATGCAACGGTTCAATTTTCCCTTAACTAAAACAAAAACGTGCATTAAATTAGTTTGAACTAGATAATATAAACTATTAATACACCAATTAACCAATGAAATTGTACTTCTATACTGAAACCCTATGAAAGAATTGCTGGGCAGAATCGTTTGATGGGGCTTCCATGGTTAACCCTGCCTATGTTAAAGAAATGACGGGGTGAATTTGGATGTCATTAATCGTGTTCCTCCGCCGGTGGTCATAACGTGTTGCCTTTCCCTTGCCAACTCTCCTCTCTGCTGGGCTTTTATATTAAGCCAAGTCGGCACAGTTGACTTCCTGTCGCCTAAAGAAACAAATAAAGTACACGTTTCGTAGCATATTTACAAAAAAAGAAATTATATTCATACAAGCAAATAACTTCAGTATTTTATTTTACTTAAATCGTTTTATATATCACGTAATTGAGGTGAGTCAGACCAAAAACATGCTCTTAACAGAATAACGCAGGCCAGCCCAGTAAGAGAAAACGACATATTTTTTCTATGTTATTACGTATAAAGACTTTTTCTTTTCTTAATTTATCAAAATAACGTTATATTTACATCAGTCACTAGCTGACGTGCTTATTGGTCCATGCGAGATGTTCGCTATACTTGTAAAGAATGTGTATACTTGTAAGAAAACTGAACGAAGATTAACATAACCAGTGATGTATATACGAGTGCATTTCCTGCTTATATATTATACAACTAATTCGCTAGTATTGTAGGCCTTATCATTATTAACGATATATAACGAGTGTTAACTACAAGATGAAGACGTACAATATAAATTAAGTATTATTATCTGATTGCCTTGTTATGCATGTACTCTGTTACATCCCGTGTGTCGGCTAGGGATTGTTATTATATTTGACAAAAATCATGTCAAATATAATAAGAACTCTAACTGACACACGTTAACAGATTTTTTTCACTCATGTGTTGCTCTTGAGTATACACTATTACCATACAAAATTTCATCAAAATGCGTACAGTAGATTTTGCGTGATTAATGAACAAATTAAGATACAGACAGACAAACATTCTAAAAACAGGTTTTCTGGCTATTGAGTGAAGTATTTATATATATATATATATATATATATATACACATATATATATATATATATATATATATATATATATATATATATATATATACATATATATATATATATATATATATATATATATATATATATATATATGTGTGTATATATATATATATATATATATATATATTCAATACTTCTGAATATCAAAGGAAGACGTTTAGTAGCCCAACTTCTGTCTCCGACGTGTTTTATATTTCTTTTAATTCGTTTCAACAAACTACTGTTAACAAATAAAATACGCATGCTTTCAAAATCAATAAAGAAACGTATTAACAAAGTTGTTCAACGGTTGGTCGTTAAGCTAGGAAGGAATATAAGTGTAATTTCAAAAAGCTCGACAAGCAGTAATCGCATTAAACGAGTAAACTTCTAATTGAAACTTCTGACATCTTTACCTGTAATCATGCTCGAAAGTTAACTTAGTAAAACTTTACTTAACTAGTTTTTCTTTCATAGAATATATCGCTGAATCTTAGGAAATTTGTTTAATAATCTTGAGTGAATTTAATTTGTTAGCAACATTTCCAATTTCAACCTTATTTTTTACATTTATAGAATCGGAAGTTCAAAGAGTTTTGTACGTTTACGGTATTGAGAGTTCACACATTCTGAAAGTTCATTTTGTACGGTCCATCACTGTTAATGTTATAAATGTGTTATCGTTTGTTGGTTCGATAGTTTTTCAATTAATAAAAACATACCCTTAGCAATTCTTGCCTGCTAATAAAAAAACAATAACGTAACTTTTTGAGAGACACATCGATTTTTAGCAAAGACAAAGAAAAAATATTGCTATTTTATGGGTATATGTAATATTGCTAATAGTACTAAATGTGATTAAAATAATAGTTAATAAATAATTTGATAATACCTAAATTTATATATTAAAGTTACTTAATTTATTTTGATGTATAGTAATAGTAATATTTTGATGTAGATTAGTAAGCTTATCATACTCGTATATTTTCAAAACAATGGATGTCGTTTACTGAATGTTAATTACTTTAATTTCCAAAGTAAGTTTAGTAATTTAAGTTGAATTTTCAGTCAAAATACGACTTTAAATACTCTACGCAATATTTATGCATCTATCGGATGATGCTTCTTATAATTTAAAAATAATAATTTATGAATATTTTCATACGTACACATTCTTAAAATACATATTATCCCACGAAATATGCACGATTGTTAATGTATAAACTGGATGTACTGACTAACTCTTTATTTACCGTTAGCAAATACGAGTATATGTTATATGCGTCTATATGGTGACTAGCTCCTTATTAGGAAATATATATTGGGTAAATTAAAATAAATGAACATTTGTCCAGAAGTCGTTTTATTCAACAATTGTCAATAAATTTCTATAAAAGTTTTAAATCAATTTACAGGAAAAGGAATACAGGTATCTTTAATTTATTGAAAATAAATCAATTTAGTCTCCTCTTTTCTTATTCTCTTTTCTGTGTTGATAAACTAATAAAGGCCTTTTTCTTTTTTGTAAAACATGATATCCTATTAATTAAGGTTTAAAAAAATATCCTTTAGTTCTCTTTACAAAGTAAGTCTGACATAAATTAGTCCTATGTAAAGTCGATACATAATTTAATAAATTTTGCAGGAAATGTTATGTTCTAATTAGTTAAAACTTTATATATTTCATTCAAATATTGAGTCAATAGAGAAGTAGAGATAAGCAGAAAATTTAAAAAGTTGTGGTAAACCATCAATAACTTAAAGACAATCGATATTTTCTCTATCCTCTATAGTATATTAAAATGAATGGTTTTATATAAAGGCTGAGTTCGCTTAAATGAAAACGGAAAATCCATTAATATTCATTCAATAAAAATTCAAACTTCACATTCCGGCGCCGAACATTTTTACCGACATTTACAATTTATCGGCACGAAAATTAATCGTCTGAAAAATTTTGCGGAAAATGTAAACCTTCAATAGAATAGCACAGCAGATGAGATTTTCTACCCAACAAGTTTTTTTAAATATTTATGAACTATAAATTTAACTTAAATTTCATCGCATGAAAAAAATGTGACGTGGATATTGTGAAACTACACAAAAATTAGTATAAAATATATATCTATATATATGTATATTTATATATATATATATATATATATATATATATATATACACATATAGTAAAATATTTAATAGTGGAAAATAGTAGAAGATAGTAGATAATGCCAATAATGTTATAGGCATTTTCTACGCCTGCATACCATTAAATTCAGAATTTAAAGGAACAAGATAAGTTCACATAAAATTCAGTAAAAAGAGGAAGTTTCTTTTTATTTTTATATTTCTAATAATTCCTGATAATGATTGAAAATCGCATATTATGTATTAGTAATATAATTACTTCTGCCAGTACCATTCCAGTTCGTGTAACCAAAACTGGTGAAAATGTGGAAAATGACGAAGAGCCACTCTTTTTAACCGGCTTCAAAAAAAGGAGACGGTTCTGAATTCGTTGATATCTTCTTATAGATATTTAGCAGTCATTTTTTACCGAGTGGATTGATTTCGATGATTTTTTATGTTTGAAAGAAGGTACTTTCATATAAATTTGATGATGATCTAATAATGAAGTCCGGAAATGGACGACGGAACTTCTTAAGGAAAGTGGTAAATATTATTCATGGGTAGTATAACTACACCGTCAACCAGGTGACGATGACGATGATGAGTTCTAGGGATGGACGAACAATGGAAATTCTGAACGGATGGTAGTAAATTAGACGTGATTTAAGATATTTGCTACTGGTAGTTTTTACTCTGCAAAATATCATCATCATCATCGTCATCAGTGGCTCAACAGTCCTAGGTGGACCCTGGCCTTCTCAAGCAGACTGTCCAAGCTCTCCTTCTGGGTGCCAGGATTTTCTAATTTGTTATGTCGAGAGCGTCGAAAGCACTCTGTAGGCAGTCCGCCCATCTTAATTTAGTTCTTCCTCTTCCTCTTGAGCCATTCGGTGTGGCCAGTAAAATTTGTTTTCTCGTTCTATCTTCTTATTATTTATCTATTCTTATTAATTAACTCAGAATAAGTACTTACTTCTGTGCAATAAATTACTTATTTTCGACAATCAAATTAAATAAATGTAAATTTATATATTACAAATACACCCTCCATGAACATATTTTGCATCGTGAGTACATTTGAAGTCAAGGTTTTAAATTTATATTATAAATTAATTTAAAATATAAAGTTGGTCGACAATATGAGTACCGTCTTCAAAAATAAGTAACTTTATTATTTATTGCGAATAAGTAGGTACATATTTTGAGTTAAAGTTTTAAAATTTTTAGTACCTACTTTTTTGAAGTCGGTTTTTTTAAATATATTTTATTATTCAAACGTGTACATAAGATCAAGCCATTCTTCTTGTCCCTCCTCCATGATCAATACGTACATAAACAAGTCAGACTGGATTATGGACAATATCCCAGTAATGCTATGTCATCACTACCTAACTCCGTTTGCATTATGGACAAATAGATGAGATAGCTTTTAAAAAATATTTGTTAAGGGAATCAAATTTTTTAAATATTTTTAGTGTTAAATTATTTCTGGACTTAAAGAAGAAGAAAAAATTTTAAAATATGGTTTAAATTTTAATCAAGTCACCTTGTACTGCAAATATACTAATAGAATTGTTTCATAATTTGATGAAAAGAATACACACGGTGACTAATATTATCTTTATAATTTAAGAATAACAATTATGAAACACTGACTTTTTCTAAAAGTTTATTCGTTACTCTAAAAAATTAGTATTTACTTACAGTGCTTTTCTCAACCTTAATACATTTTAATTACATTTACATTCACTCTGGTTCAAAATGAGCAGCGCAAATACATTCACACACATATACGGTGTAACCTGGTCGGAACCAATCTTGAGCATAGTCTCGATAGGCGCTATTTACCAGCTCGCTTGTCGAGCTTTATAAATACAATGACTTCGTCGATACATCAATCATAAATCTGACATAGTATGGAAACCTAGCCACCGATGTACAATTTCGTACTGGATGACCGATAGCTCGTTTGACCGTATATTTCATTTCATCACCATTGTATATTTTTCGATGGCGTTGTCTGATTCTCTGGCAAAAAAAGCAATCTGTATATTTTTTAGAATACTTGATAGTTTCGACTATCAGTACCAGAAAAATCAATTTGGTTATTCGCTTTAATAAATAGATCAAAACTTTAATTTTACAAAATATAACAGAACAAAAAAATACATAATTAAAAATGAAAAGAAATATTGTGTTAAGTATAGTATATGGTTAAATTATCAAAATACGAATAATTAATTAAAATTATTTATTTACTTTTATCATTTGTACAAATATATTTTAATTACAATATTTTGACTTATGCTCCAAAAACAATCTGATACACACTAAACCTTAATAGAAACAACACCATTGGGACCATCACAAACGACTCGCAAGGAGATGAACGCCTTAAGTTAGCAATGAAATCAAAGATTTTTCCAGTTTATTTTTTTCATCGATTCGTTGAATGCATTGAGGTCATTTATTTGAGAATATTCTATAATATTGTTTTTGAATTTCGCGAAGAATTTCTACTTACTGAAAAACCTGACTCGTCTTGATAAAATGTCCTATTAGATTCAATTATCTGATAAATAAAATTTATTGAAAAATTCGGACACTGACAACTACTATTTCAATGAATAGTTTTTTCAATAGTTCCACGTCTATTGCTAAGTACATTTACATTAGAGAATAAATATATATATATATATATATATATATATATATATATATGATAATTTGGCCGTATCTATTTGGGCATCACTCAAGAATTTTTATTGAAAGAGAACTACTTATAAATTGGCAACAACACTTATATTCTATGTATTTAAAATATTCAGTTTTATATTTTTTCACTAGATGGCGACATATATTTCATTTCGACAAAAATTTAACACCCATATCGTCATTATTTATCAAACTATAGGGCGGCCTTATCGGTCCACTCTAGAGATGCAAAGTTTAAAAGATGTGCAAATGTGAAATACAGTCTTTCTTTTTTTCTGAGAAGCAAAATGGACATTAAACGAATGTAATATCAGCCAACGATATGATGAAATAAGGTAACGGAGTCAACGATAAGACACGATAACTCAGTATAATATAATACACGCAAAGAACAGACATAGGTCAGTGTAACTATTTGGATTAATGTAATATTCGTAAAACTTTTTGAGGTCATGAACCTCCTCTCGCAATATTTCAATACTCGTCACGTATTATTGCTCAAATTGTCATGCGTTTATTTTCATCGTAAAATGTCCTCAACGTGCGCGGCTTTGACGAGTTAAATGTGGCTAGTAAAAATCATGCCTAATAGTTGTAGACGGAAATAAGCAAATCGTGACATTCGAATGAATAATAAGTTTATGTGAAAAGTTTTCATCATTTCAGCATTTTTTCCCTTCTTTGCAACCAACTTAATTTCTAAATAACTTCAATAGAATATGATTAAATGCTACTTCTATACTTTAACGTTTTTTTTTATTATAAACTCGTAACAACTAAGTACTCACTGATTCTGAATTGAAATGAAGAAATGATAATTAAATTTTTCCACTAAATAAAATTAAAATACTTTCTCAACTTTTTAAGTGTTCTTGTTTCTTATCCAATCTATGTATCGATAAGTGTATAAACAATTCCATTATATGAATGACCATATCATGTTTGAAATTCATATTCGTGTTAATTGTGAACAATCTAGATTTACTTACAATAATGCGAATACATATTACATACAGATTTACTTACAATATATAAAAATTACTATTCCACTAGCCTTTCTCTATCCTTCATTACCTCGAAAATAAAGTGGAAAGTGCTGATTATATTTAAAGAACACAACAGAGCGGATCCAATTTTCCATTAAGTAAGTTAACATTTAGGGCACATAACTTAACCTTCAAAGCCTATGGGATGAATTTCCAACAATGACTCAAGTCCCGTAATGGATTCTGATAAACATCGCCAAGCCAATTTTACTTACAGTTAGAAGCTTAAAGTTTAATTATATATATTATGTAGCAGTCATTAAGATTTCGTTGTCGCAGATTGTTTTCAACGTTAAATGTTTCGTCAGTTAGTGTATATAACTACAATACTCTTTTGAACAATAGTTATTATTCTTTGTCATGGAACAATATCTCACATAATTTAATATCCGCAACGGTGAGTACAGATCGGTTACGTGCTTGGAAATATAAACAAAACTGCTGAAGTAATCACTAAGTCTATAACCAAAATACTCAAATCCCAGGTAAGACAACTAACAAGCAACCAGTTCTGTTCTACAAAATTTTCAGTCTCATTCACCATATTTTTTAATTCACTATGTTCACTTGAACGACATGAATGGCCTTTTGAAATGTTATTATGGGCTGTACTTTGCGTCAGTTTTACTAAATTTTCAAAATTGGAGTCTCGTAGCCTTCAATATCGGTGATATTATTTTCACTAGATTGAAAACTCATAAACCCATCACCTATTCCAAAACAACATACTGCGTATTATTTCGATCCATTTTCACCATAAACGGAATTAACAAAGCAAGAACGTTCTAAGTTCTATTCATAAAATTGCCATATCTTGTTAATTCCTTATCCACTGAAACTCAGATACTAGCTAAATCGAAAACCCAAAGCCACGCTTGTTATACATGTTACTAGATTTTTCTATGTGGTAGTATATATAAAAAATGACGGCTTTATTAGTTGTCAAATTAAAGTATATCAATCACAAATATGATATTCAGTCCAAGTGACTAATGCTTGAAACAATATGTCTCTTTAAACTTGATAATCATGAAGCCGCCTATTTTTTTTCAAGCTGGATAATTGAAAGTGAATTTTAGAATATATCTGGTTTTGAAGATGTATTTGTAATCGTAAATGGACACAATATAATTAAATATTTTCAAACATAATGGATTCTGTGATAAGCATTATACGTGTTGCATAGTCCATTGTATTAGGAAACAAGAGGTATATAAGAGTATTTCAAATTTTCCCAAATGCCTTGGAAAGGCAATCGTGAATTGTTACTTTGTGGTCTTGGTCCAGTAGGAAAATTTAAGTGTTTTTTATTATTTTAATGCAGTATTAACATAATAGTTGTTTAGGGTATGATTACATCCCTATTTAGTGTAGGACTTTTACATTAGATATAAAGATATGAAAATAGGTGGTTTTGCACCTACGTTTATGTTTTAAAATTCAGTTAATGCTATTTTTATTCTATTGCCCTCTTCACGGTAATTTACGCAATAGCGATTTTAACATTTTAAGCAACAAGAGCATAATAAGCATGAACTGGGGCAACTTTAAATATACTAGTACCAATGAAGTACATATGTGAGCAAATAGAATGCATTTGAAAGATATTATGGTAAAATAAATATGGAAAATTTATGTCCTAGAATGAAAAACTGTAGTTTAAAAAAATATATCAAAAAAGGGTCATTGTGAAGATATCAAATAAATGTCCATATGGTTTAATCCAGTTAAAGATATTGAAAACAAAAATGATATAAATAGAAAAAATGAAAGGAGAAACTTTGTGAGTTTTCTACGCCGTGAATTATGATTGAAAGTCGTGTTTACCTAGAGACAGCGAGCATGTAGTGGTTTGAACCTTTTCTCTCATTAATCGTGATCTTGAGCATATTGTAGCGACGTTAAATGATAAGTCACTCAGCTCTCGAGCTTGATCAGAACACCGTGTTTAAAAACGTCCACGCTTTCTTATTTTTTACATGTGGCGCTCTTACGATTTTTTGCCAGATTTTCTTTCCCTCTTCTAGCTATGTGCCCAAAGTACACTGCTGGCATACGTTAGAAAATATAGTCTAATATTAACTACTTGAGATTGGAATACCATCTAACGCCAACGACACATCCCAAAAGAAAAAAAATATTTCTTTATGTTTTTTTAAGACTCCATCAAGCGTACGAGGATATCGAATACAAACGTTTCTACGGGTCTCACTGTAGCATCTCTAGAGATATTTTTATTTTGCCAAATGTTTTTGATACTAATGATTGTGCTTTCTGACATTTGTGTCCTTTTCCATATTTCTTCTACCTTGCCGCTTTACTAATTGGACAGTGTAAATCTTAAATAGAATAACTAGTTGCTAATTTCAATATTATGGAGCATCCAACGTTACAGTCGTTATTTTGATTTTTAATCGGTTTATGCTCAAGTCCCAGTTTTGGCTTTCAATCCCAACATCAGTAAACTTCTAAATTATATGGGTAATGAAATATATATCGTAATGTATAGCAGGAATAATAACAAATTAAATATCAACAAGGCTTGTCGCCACATTTTTAAACTAGTTTACGTCCAAGAAGTACATTAGGATAGAGGTGTATGTCATTTTTTCGCTGCTGTTTACAAGAAAATAGCATTATTTTGCCGCTGCTTACTAGAAGATAGTGCCATTTCGATAAACCTTAAACAACTTAGCACAAAACGTATATTTATAATAGACACCGAGTGAGCTAATTTTTTAATCTAGGTAGGATCTTCTCACATTTTCTTTCACGACAAAATTTAAACCTATCTAGTACAAGTAGAATGCGTTACGTTGATTTCCTACAAATCTAATCTCATTTAAACGTTTAAGGTCCAATTAATCTTCTTATAAATATTATTAATATTTTCACCATACTAATAGATTGTCTGGAACATATTTCACAGGTATAAAAATATGGTGAATATTTCAAAAATAAACATTAAATAAAGTTCTAGTGACAAGTAGTGTTTTTTTCATAATTTTGAAGTTAGCAATTTTTAGAAGGCATATTTACTGACATTTCCAACAATATATCCGAATTTATCTCATATACGCTTAAAACAAGAATTTTTATATAATCACGTGATAAGCTCTTTCAACTGATGTTCCACACGATATATGAAATTAAAAAGTACTTCGAGTATTTCAATATCCCACTTTCTCATTCTATATCGTAAAATCTATTCTCATTTTGTATCGTAAAAATTTCTATATAAATAATTTTGATTGTTATCTATTGGAATAAATGTATGTTTGTATAGAATTTGTAGAAATACTTCACAGTCAGCATTAGTTTTGCACATCTTCTGTACTAAGGAGAACAGGCACTTCGCTGTTAATGTATGCGTGGAGCGTTTATTTGTGCTGATAATTGAACGTTTCTCTGCACATTAAAATATTATGGAATAAAAGGCGAAACCCTGTATTAGGAAACTCGTAATTCGTCAATAGGTTACAAAGAGTACAGATAACGGAGGTGGAATCAATGTTTGTTCGCCAAGTTTTATTGGGACTTTTATTTTTGTGTAGATAAGCGATCTGTTTTTTTTGCAGATAAAATTCACTAAAATAGTACTGTTTACTAACCACACATTTCTCATATAAAAAAGAAACAGACTTTTTAGTTAATTGTAAAACCGGTTTAAAGTAAATAATTTTTACTCAATGTAATAGACACCAAGGGTACTAAATTTGTTCTTTCAATTATAATATACCGCGCCTGGTAATTGGTAGATTACTGAAATGAATAATTTTTCCAAATGAAATCATTGACAACAACAAAAATGTTTTGCTTTTATTTTCATAATAAAATAATATTCAAAGAAATTTTTGATTTGCCAAGTGAAACTTTTGAACTGATAAATAAACTTTTGAACTGACAACATAAAAATAAAAATATATGATTTATTAAGATAACAAGTGAAATGAAAAATACCAATAAAAATTTAAAGCATCTGAAAAGATGTCAGGTTTAAGGACTTTTTTAAAATTCACATGTAAGACAAACGGGGTCTTAAAGACGTACGAAAAACTTTTACAATAACTTCCCTGCTCTGCAAAGCATTCCAATGAGGAAAGCAGAAGCAAATTTTCTTTTGAAATGGAAGTTTAGGATAATTTACTCATGAGAGTCCAGTAAACGGTTCCATCATTAAATATACATATCGAACTAAATATTTTATACCAACTGCCTTCTAATGTCAATTATTCACACATAACGCTAAATATTAAAACTCTAAACGCCGTTGCCTGGAGCTGTTACGACTTTTTGGCAAGAGTCATTTCGTTCTGAATGTGAGCTTAATTGCTAACACTTTTAAGTGTATATGAGCACATTTAAGTACAATTACATCATAAAATCCTAAATTCACGGTACAGAATACCACTCAAATTATTAATCAAATGCCTCCTTAAATATCGTACATTGCATGTACCACTATCATATTGAGGTTATAAAAGTTTTGAAATCCCGTAAGATTTTGTATGATTTTTTTTTTATTTTATCAACCTATTGAACAAATTCTATTCTCTTTTTTTTTGTTTATTGAGTATATTTCTTTAGAATACAATAGTCCGGTGTCTCAATCAACAACACATTAGTCTCCCGATGCCGGAGCGATAAAACAAAATTGTGGTTTGTAAAGTTAGTATTGTGACTTTTTTAACTTTAGTAATTGTTTTTTCTTAGTATCAGATCCGCAACAGAACGAAATAAATTTAAATTCCCATATCCATGGATGACTTAAACTTGAGAAATAGAAAACATGATTATTTTGAATAGAAATGTCTTTGCAGAGTTAATTACGAAAATTCCTAATATTCAAATTATACTTGAGCATAAGCCTGAAGTTTCACCGAGACACACTAATAGTTTCACCTAAATGTACGAAAGTATTATTAATTAAGCAACAAATGATGTAAATTGACCAACTTATTTACAACAAAATTATCTTAGTTGTAATATACTTTAACGTTTCTATCAAAGTTTTTCCGTGCGTTTTATGTACAGTTACTTAGTTGTTTGTATTTCTTTGATTTAAAAACTCAAATTAATCGAAATTATTTTTCCAAAGATTATTATTAACGCGAGTTGTATATTATTTCCTGAAATTCCATTATTATATTCCAGAAAGTGGGGAGATGGTATGTGTACATGTCCCACACATACTCAATTGATAATTAAAATCTCATGAAAAATATACTGCATTAGAAATTATTGATACATTTTCAGAATACATTGTTAGACAATGGCTGCATTCGATGAGATTTTTGAGAAATATTTTTCATTCCGAAATTGTTTCTGTGTCTGTGTAGTTTAATTATGATTTTATCTAGTAAAAGTAATGTCGATATCATTATTAGTTTTTGCATGATTGCGTGTGCTACGTAACTATATAATAATATATTGATGAAACTTTATTGTCTCACCTTTATATAATTATATATAGAGGTGAGTCAATAAAGTTTCATCAATATATTTATTTAGCATTTGATAAATTGTAAAAAACTTCAATAATATATTTGTGATACTAAGCGAATAAAATTTCATGGGTCTTATACAAATGTAAGTGTATAATAAAAAATGTATTGTAACATTTTATATTAAATATTTCGTCAAAATAATTAAGACGTTTAAATTCCGATGTGGAATTTTATATACATACATTTAACTGCACACTTTCTGACTTACTGTTTCTTTTAAACTGCATACACAATAGAGTAATTGGCAGCAAAAATGTCACGATCAGACATCATTAAAAGTCGAAACTTAAGATCTCAACGCGAATTTCAAAGAATGACTTTTTCTATGATTGCTACGAGTAATAATTTCAGTGGAACACGAGAACAAAGTAGAAAGAATGTTCTCTGTATTCGTATGATGGTGGTAGGTTTTGTTATGTCATTTTAACATGTTTTATGAAAACAAAATATTAATAAGTTAGTTTAACACATATACTCGTCGCTGCCTACGCCATTTCTGTATGAGACGGTATAAAAATATGCGATAAATATATGGTGATTACAAACACATTTATCCTTATTAACATAGTAGTAGTTCACTAAACGTTAATTTTAGTAATTTTAATATTAACAGATGATTGCGCTTGACTTGCTAACTTTAAATAAATAACTCATTATATAATCATAAAAAATAATATTTAATATAATGTAGCCAAATAATGGCATTAAATTTGATATTCCACAAATTCTATATGGATTCTTTTTTCCGAGGACCAGTGAGTGAATTCGCGATGACACTGATTTTGTAGCACAACTAATGAAGAAGTATTTTAAAATACGATATACAGAATGGAAATGCTACTTCACAAGGCTCATTTCATTTTCTAAACCACAAATTTTAAAACAATTTACATATCACACCTGTTATAACTCCCGGTTCTATATTGTCAAAAAACAATACATACGACATATGTATATATATATATATATATATATATATATATATATTATATATATATATATATATATATATACATATGTTAACACAAAATGTAAAATTATAAATATATTCTCATAAATGTTTACTCGATACAATAAAATAATTATAAAAAATGTATATATATTAGGTAAAAGCATAATAAAAATATATAAATACAAGGCGAAGCCAGAGCAGGGTAAAGGTGAAGCATTTCAATGTGATCAATCACGGTGTCCACCGAACAGAGATCAATGTAAATTTTCTGTCTCCCATAAATTAGCTACCGACGTAAAGCTAGCAAAGCCCACGTTCAATAGCGTACCTCTCTCTGCCATATTCTACTTATATTTCTACTCTACCATATTTCTTCTACTGTCACTGGCTACCTTTTATCATTTTTAAATTGTTTTACTTATAATATTTATAATAGAATTGAAATACTCGTATTATTTGGCCTTTTATTTTTTTAATTTCAGTTAATATGTAAATATACGAATAGCATGATTTCTATTCATTATCTGTCTATTACATCACGTCGCAACCTAGAAAAGCAGCATGTTCGCATTCAACATTCTGATGGTATTAAAGTGCTAAGACACATATAGAATGAAATCCTCTCATTCTAATTCACTAAAGGGTGTGAAAACCATTTCCCAAAGTTCAAAAATACCTTTTCGGCCCAATTGTTCACTAAATAACTAAAAATAAATTCTTGAGGCAAGAAATCTAAAAAAAAAACATTATAATAAATAGAAAAAAAAATATCTTAACTACGACTAGAACTCCCACTACGAGGGTTCCGTACAAACTTAAGTACATATAAATGTTTAAAGCTATATAGCTTTTTTAACTATATAAAAATTTATTTTCCACCGCGTAACATATTTTCTAATACATCTTTTATCAATTTGAAAAATCCATAATTTTGAATCAACGTGGGAGAATATTTAAAATTGAAATTATTGTAGAGTAGTATATTTTTGAGTGTAAACTTCTGAAATATATGCAGATTAATATGCAAATAAATATTTGCCAAATTTCAATTTTCTACCTCCAACGGTTTCTAAAAAAAATGGCGTGGGCATATTTAAAAATAATTATAGAAAATTGATACATAAATAAATACTGCGGTCAGATACACAATACGTTGCATTTGTCAGTGTCAATTTATAGTATGGTTATTGATGAGACAATATCGAGAAAATACGAACTGCGTGAACAATTACTCACTTTGTGAATTTCATTCTGGTCAAAACACAATAGAAGCCACATGCAATATTTGTCAGAGATTTACTCGCGAGCCTGTTTCTGAAGCTACTGGAAGGCGACGATTCCAGTGATTCTGAATTCACGTTAAAGGTCGAAAAGAGGTGTGGCCAACCAGTCGATTTCGATATCGACAAATTAAAATAAAACTTATAATGAAGCGCCGGAACTTTCAACGCGAGTTGTATACTACTTATATCCTTTTTACTAAACCTATATGCTTACTAAAATTATATGCTTTCACAGTAGATAAATATTTACACAGATTAATCAAAACGTACAGTTTTTTAATTATAATAAATTAGTGATTGCCTACTCAATGAGTTAAGTCAAGATCGATTAAATACATATTTATCTCGTCTAGTAGTATGCTTATCTTGTCATCGTATGTAAAGTGCCAATTAATAGATTAGATATTTGAAATAAATTAAAATCAGGTAACAAAATGTAATATTTCAATTTTATAAATATTATCCAACATTATCACTTCCATGTCGGAACCAAGAATAAGAATCATTAAAGAACAAAATCGAGAAGAAAAAACTTCTTAAATGTAAGTAGAACTCACACTATTTTCATACAGGCGCATATAAATATTTAAGGGAACATAATATTTCTATTAAACGATTTATAGATATTTATATTATTTTTCACCATCCAAGTACACTTTTCACACACGTAAACATATATATGGTAAATGTCCTAAAATTATAGAATCATCGCTACAGTTTTCCTGTAAATTTTAAACTTCTAGTAAGTCTACTTTTTTTATAATTTTGACTTTAGCGCATTTTGAAAGAAGAGAGTAAGTTTTTTGTTTACAAACATAATAATATTTTGATAATTATTTTAAATCAATTTTAAAAATTGTTCTCGAATACTAAAAGTCGCTGTTTCAATTGAAAATTCACACGAAACATGACTAAAAAAAATTGTAATATTTTATTTATCCCCTCTAAAAAGTTTTTCAATGTTAACTTATGTTTGCGAAATAATGTACTTTATTAATTTACAAAATTTAGAAAATCTGTATCGATCGGTTTCTGAGAAAAACGACTGTCGTAGACAAAAGAACACAATAGTAATCTGCTAAGGATCTCGTTTTTGCTTCTGTGATTCGGATCTTCAAATTATTTAACTTATACTACGGGAAAAATGTATGTACATAAATATATGTATTTTCATATTATGGGTAAAAATTGAACCGCCTGTTAATAAAATTCCTTCTAATAGTTATTATAATTTGTTTCAAAGCTATTCGAAAAAAGTTATTTAATCGCAGCTTAACTATTAATAAAACTATGAATTAATTAAATTTTCGTCAGTAAAGTTACCAAAGCTTCGTTTTTGTGAGTTTAAGCGCCGTGTTTACATACTTGAAGGTTATAAATCAATCGTATACTTTGGAGCAACTAGTTCTAATTATTTAAAAATCTCGCTTTGTATGTTTTTTGACAAACGTTTATCCACTAATGCTGCCACCAATGTAGATAACGTTCATTTACAGCCATTTAAAAAAACACAGTATTATAAATTTGAGTAGGCGAATGGCCGGCACATGATAATTCTTTTTGCGTTATTCCATAATTTACTTTTCTAATTCAAAGCATTAAAATAACGTCCACCTTTCGATATTAAAAATGACAAATTATATTGAGAGGATAAATCGAATAATGATAGAATTCAATTGATAGGCAGCCGTTGTCTTAACATTTTACGTCACTTTCATCATAATATAATAATTGCCTGAATTTTGGACATAATTTTTAATATTTACGTTGATCAGAAATTCCAGTTTTTTTTTGTAAAAAGGACTTACTTGAATACACAAATAATTTACCATTTGTACAATATGCCTATGGGTTTAAAAATTTCTGAGACTTAAAATATTAACGAAAATATTTGAAGAATAAAATATTATCAGCATCAGAACTGTTTATTTTTTATGACACAATTTTTATTGTATTGTAATATAAATTGCGAACTAGCTTAGGCTAGATTAAGTTAGGTCCTGTTCTTTAATTTGTAATTTTTTGTTATGTATGCTGTACTTAAAATCGCATTAGTAAAAATTAATTGATAATTATACAAATAGAATAATGAATTTTACAAAATTAAATTCTATACCATTTTTAAAATATAAGTATTCGTTTCCCCATATGCTAAAAGTACTCAAAGTTTGTATTTGTAGTAATCTGAGGTAAGTGATATACAAATTTGCCTCTCGATTTATTGAAAATTATATGCTGGGGTAATAAAACTATCCATATGAAACTATCCACCGCGTCTCTGTGTTTTGATAGATGTAATATTCAAAAAATTTAGATCCAAATTTCAGACTCGATTTTTGTAAATATCTGCAAAAGAACTTTGCTGCTTTTACTGCACTATATTTACGGCTAACTTTCCAAGAAAAACTTGGCTTTTATCATAGTAATGTTTTAGAAATTAATTTTTAGAAGTAATGTTTTAGAAATTAATAAGAGTCGATTAATACAATATAAGTTCATGTAACAAGAAGTTACAAATATTTTCTAGTGCATGTAGAGAGTATTTTAAATTATATATATTCGTCTTGATTTTGGTTTTTATTTTCGTGACTTTAATTTTCGTTGTTGTTGTTTTTTAAAAACAATATAACTGTAACTTCTCAGTCAAAAAGCTAAACTGATATACAAATTATGAAAAGAATTTTAAATTATACCAAATTTGCCCCATAACCGTTACTTAAATATTAGAGTACTGTACTAAATGTAGTAAGAAAATAATTTTTTTTTATTAAAATTACGCTACTCTGAATTAATCAAATTAAATCACGAAATTGAATCACAGAACTAATCGAAAAAGGTTACTGCACGAGTTTACCAAACATTGCTTTGATAATATTTCGGCTAAACAGGAATTAGCTAATTACTCTCATATAGCGCGAACAAACACGAAGCTCGGAAATTAAAAAAATTAAACAATTTTCTCTTCGCGTGCTCGCACGACCCATATCCTATCATACTAAACAGACAATTCAAATTTATGAAAACATTAACTCACGATTTCATAAAAATGCGCAATTAGCGCACAAAATATTATCTTTTTAATCTGGCAACAACACAGGGGACGATTCATCGAAGTTTTACCTAAAAGCTTTCTGTTAATTAATATTTTGTGAACCGAACTTTGACTAAAGTTGTCAATTTTTTTTAACTTATATCTTCGTTCAGTTAACGTTTGACAATCAACTTTAAAATCGTCAGGCGGTCTTAAATGAGGATGCGAAATATTGTCAGCTAAACTTTGACCTATATATAAGTAACATTGAAAAATCTAAATGAAATAGGTTTCATCATCCTAAATGAATTCCGCCGTGCCTTAAAGATTTTATATTATAAAAGTGACGAGTTTTTACGCAAGACTAATTTAGCCAAAAACTTTAAGATATACTCTCTTCGATGATAATACGATTTACTTATTTATTTATCAAAAAACCCATTTCCTACTTACAGCCCGCTTCAAAGCGTTAGAGATGTGCAAGAACCAAAATATAATAGTTTGCAGTATACATAATAATATAAACAGTAATTAATTAAATAGAAAGAATACAAGTTAATTCAAATAAAACATAAAACTATCAATCGTGAAGTATGAAGTTCTCCAACTCCACAACGTATTGCTAAAGGGATCAATGGAGCAGAAAAAAATGTCAAGATTGAGCGCCCCTCGCAATATCATGTCGAACAATGCAAGCGCGTGAAAAACTAATATGCGCTGCAGGTTGTCTATGTACACTCTAGGCTGGTGAAAAACCGGTGACCGGGCGATATTCTCAAAATAAATACTTAGCAATTAAAAAAAATTTTATCAAATGCTGAAGGAAACCATATGTGTTCTCAATCCCACTATAACATATGAAGAAAACAACTAAGAATAGTATACGTACGTTTTTATATACAAAAACCTAATAAACTTTTTTAATGTTCTCTCCAACGTACGGACATACGTTAGTTCATGGAAAGACCATATGAATGTATCGATTTCAAGAATTAGTCTAGAGAGTTGAACAATGTCACAATATTTGCCATGAAAATGAGAGAATATTTGTCATGAAAAAGTGAGAATACCGCACGAATAATCCTAGCATCGTATTGGTCTTCTGATAGGTTTTGCTGACATAATTGTGAAATGTTGGACTGTCGTCCATAAACACGAGATAGTGTAGCATATCAAGCATTCCATTTAACTCATAATTGTGTATCAAGGGTACAAGCAGGCGGGAATACGTCATCATTGTGCATTTATTCACTTTAAATTGTAGCGTATTGCTCAAACTCTATAGCTCAGAGTCAAATTGCTTTTTTAGTTCCGAAAAAATTTCCAAATCTTCGGCAAACAGGAAGCTATTAACAGTGCTGGCAACTGAGGGCAAATCATTAATCATAATAAGAAACAAAGAGGGGCTAAATTACTATCTTGTCTGAGAGCAGATTGAATAAGATAAGACCGCGATTGAAATTTCTAAACTAAACGTATTGTTTTCTGATCCCAAAGTAATTTGACTAGAGCAGGAAATGTTCTATGTTACCAGCCTATAATAATTTTACTAATAGGATATTATTGTCGACTCGACCGAATCTCTTATTAAAATTAGAATCAGTTACATTTACCTATCGTCACTCATCTAACTCCCTGGCTTCGTAATCTACAAAATTAGTATATATAGTGACGGTAGACGGGTTAGGACGAAAACCATGCTAGTGGTCCCTTAACTGGCACTGAACCTGGGAATATTGATAAAGATGTTAAAAACCAAGAAATAATTTCATTACCGGCATTTTATTTCTATTTAGTCATGGATAAATATATAACTGAAAGAGTGACTTGTTACTTACATATCATGTTTAAGTACTCATTTGCTTATTAATTGGTCATATTATATATCAGTGTATATTATATATCAGCCAAAAATACGTAACGTAACCTTTATCTAGTTACAAAAGACAAAGTGTTATGCTCGTGCCCAAGTTTCACCCATTTTAATTTAATATTGAAGTCTATCTTCTAACCTATAATTCAATATATAATTTCGGAATCGGTCTGTTTCTGTAGGATGCGCATTGCCTGAATGTTGTTAGGTAGCGATAAATATTTATTCATTCATTTAAATAATGACAATAATTCAAGTCACATTTGAAAGCCGATAGTTCGCAACGACGTGTGTACTGAAATTAGGAAAGATAAAAATTAAATTATGATTTAACAGCCTCAGTTAACACGAGGCTGTCTTCCGCCAAAAATTGCTACACTAACAGCACTAGTAAAATAAACACTCCTTATTTGTAAAATATTAAGCTGTTCGTTGGATTAAATCGTGATATACCATTTTACTAAACATAATTTTAAGAACAGAAATCGAAAACGGTTTACGGGTACATTTGTTCGATCGCCAAAAATACATACTTAATTGTGAAATATGTACTTAAGTGGATAATTATAAAGGGATTGGTGTTTTTAAAAAAATTAATATTTTTTTTGTAAAAATTATAAGACGCAAAATTTAAATATGCCAGGTAGATAAAGTATTAGAGCTATGGCTAAAAGACGAAAAAGTTATAGATATAATCAAGAGCACAAGTTAGCTAAACCCCTTTCCATCAAGTCTGATACGGACTTATGGTCATTATGGCCATATTTGTGACCAATAATAGTAATATCTATTTACTGAAGAGTCAATGGTCCGTTATGACTAAAATTTCAGAAGAATTTTTTACGGTATGTTTTGAGAGAAAACCTCGTAAAATTAATTTACAAAGCAACTATAGAAATAGGAAAATCAATAAACACCGACTGAAAACTTCCATAGTTCATCTATTAGTTTAAGGGTTATTTTGCTGTTGAATACTAACGCCTATATAATAAATAAATGCTAATAACAACTAACTCCAAAATTAAGATGAAATCATGACCGCTATTATCTAACTCATTATTTTGAACCCAGCCTTGTTTTTCAGAATCTCAAAAACACAAAGGAACTTAGTGATTTCTGAGAACTTACTTTAATACGTCTCGTATATAAAATATGCATTTTTAAGCAGTATAAAATGAAATCGACTGAGGGATAAATGTTAAAGCTCGTTAATTATACATGTTTTATATGATAATTGTTTATACAGAGAATTATAAGGAGATTTATAAAGAGTATAACGTCGGTTGTAAAAAGAAAACTAGCCGCTAAGTTAGAATTTTAATAATTATACATATTCTTAATTATCAATTTAACGTAATTACAATTAGAACGGTGAATACAATAATTTATTCGCCGAACACAATAATTTATTCGCCGAACACAATAAACATTGTTTTGAAATGCCATCCCGAATCGAAATCGGTTAGTTTAGAAAGCACTACAAAATTATTGGTGTAAGTCAGCATATTTTTCGGTATCACTTAAATTTACATAACCTTAAAAAAATAAACAACAAAAGGGTTTAAGAAAAATGTTATTAGAAATGGAAGTTTTGGTATCGCCCCTGGAGGTTAAGAGGGGAAATTTCACTTGTTTTTCTTATAAACTAAATTAGGGGTACATTAGATAGTCATTAATACTTTGAATGATATTTCTAATCACTAAAATACTATTGCGATATAATTTTTTTTTGCTAAATCTCCACCGTAACCGCAAAATGTCGCTTTCATAAATATGAGTAAGTAGGAGAAATCCATGAAAATAAAAACTTTAAAAAGAAAGGTAGTTATTGCAACTATACAATGAAAATAAACACTGTAAAACTGAATATCATTAAATGTGCTTCGTATAGTAATACAGTCGATTTTGCAATTAAAAAGGATAATTAAACGACCAAATAAATACGTTGAAAACCCAAAATTCTTACGGAAAAACATTTTAATTCTTGTCCCATATAAATGAAACCGTATGAGTAATATTAAGCCAATTTTAGGCTCGTAATTTGGTACATATATTAGTTTACTTGCATGACTTTATCAAATGGTAATCATTTTATATAGTACCAATGTAGCTTTTTGATGAATATTGCAGATACGAAAGATATCACAATATAAATGATGTTCTCACATTTGTTTCACAGAAGACTTAGAACAAGTATAATATATAATTCCCCTCATTATATAAATCGCTATTCCATGGTTTTTTTTAAGGATGATAGTAATAAAATACTTTTAAATTTTTGTTTCGATAAATTTATCAAACATTCTTCTTTAACTTGCACTAATAACAAGTAGCATAAAAAACGAATGTTAAATTAAAATTTATATGTTGCGTAGAATCTTTGGCGATACTTTTTATTATCTACAAGTATTTTATGCATAATGTTTTTCAAGGAAACTAATTTCCTTCAAAAAAATATTTTTCATGAAGGAAATTTACTTTATGTGTTCTCAAACAACAAACTTAACTAATACCGAACGATGTACAATTTACTGGGGCACGAGTGTAAAATATACACGCACATATGCACGCTGCAAAACTTTGTCATAAAACCATTTCGGCAATATTTTTAATCAGCCGAGAATTAACCTAATTAAACTACACTCCGAGACTTAACAAATTTTAAAAAAATAATTCTCCGTTCATTGGCTCGGATATCTGATGCAATTGAGGTTAGTTGTTAAACAAGTTTCGAAATAACTAGGAATTACCTTCAAAATATGAAAAAATTAGGAACACATAGTTTGAGTTAAAATGGTAAAGTTTTATAGTCTTATGTAACTATTTATCAAATTACAAATTGAGGATTTAACAGTCCGCCATCCAAAAAGCCAATAAGTCATAAATCTATATTTAATTCATCACATGCTTTCGGCTGAACTGATACGTAAATTCTATGTACAAATTACTTTTTAATAGATACTAACATTTACCGCAGAATAATTCACTTCAGATTTGTTTTATCTTGTACAATCCATTCAAATGTTTTATTTCTATGTAATAAAAATCGAGAATAATTTAAAAACTGATAATTAAACACAAAACTAATAAATAAGATATTTTTTAACCAAGAAAATTAATGATTAATTAAATATTGGAAAACATGAAAGTTTTGCTCGTGACAATAATTCACATAGCTTTTTTATATTCTAACTATCCTTCAGATTTTTTATTCGATTTCTAATTGCGACAGCGTTTTGGTTTCTGAAGACACGTACATAATAGATTTAACATATCATATATTGACCAATTATAACATGGTACTTTTGTTAAGCAAGAGTAAAAAACCCTAAGTTTAATTTTAAAGAAATCATGCTATTTCTCGAAGTAACAAGTAACTCGTATGTTAATTGGCGTTATGAACTATATCTAGAACAATTTTTATAAAAATTTACCCAGTCGTTTAGGCGTGGTTTAGGAACAACCATTCAAACACACTTCATGGCATTAGTATTCCTCGCATAATATGCAGAGTTAAATTGATTTCAATGGCTTATTTATGTTTTATATTCCATCACATGAACTAACTATATGTACGCAAAATTTAGTAGTGATTGATTGCTTATCAAATAGCATAAGGATAATATAAATTAGAATGAATATTTCTTATTAAAACCAAATTTAAATCATATTAAATCACGTAAAACCAAATTTAAATCACGTTTTTTATATAATTAGCCGAGTAACCACTACGCTGTAAATATATTTATAACTAAAAATAGACATTAAAATGAACATATTCATAGTAAGCGTGTTTTTATATTGTAACTTCAATATTTCTATCCTGGTCAGAAACCCTCCTTATTTTTTTAAGTTATTATTATTCAGATTATATTACTCCTACGTGACTGTGAATTAAAAATAGAAAACTTGAAAAAAAAATAAAATCCTTGATTAATTTTAAAATTACCCGTGAACCCATCTGAAAATAAAACAATACACTTTATTCTCTTCATTTCTTCAATAATAAAATTATTGTCATAAAAACTCTTTAAAAAGATACTGGCTTTATAACAATTATAAAACGAATAATAAAAAAAATTTAAATATTCGAGGAATGAACAAATGTTTATTAATATTCACAAGGTGTAATTTAAACCTGCAGGACGAGCGAGACAACTTTCCAACAATATGCGACTCAAGTGCGCTAATGAACTCGATAACCATCAACGAGGTTAATTTCACTTCGAGTTAGAAGCTTAAACCAATTTACTGGCAGGCTTTTATTAAATTTTTAATTGTGTTATATTATTACAAAAACCAATATGCTTTCTTTGTTCAAAACTTTCCTTGTAAGCTTTTACTTAACTTTTAATTTTATCGGATTACAATGTGTTTTGTTATGGGCAAGCATTTCAATAACCTTTTATCATATATATTTTTGTTTAATAGAAATTTGGATGCGTTAGCGATTAGTGCTTTGTTTATGATTTAAATACAAATTTTCGGCCCTAATATAAACCTCTTGTTCATGGTCGTATAAGAAAAGAAATGAAACGCTAAAACACATTAAAAATAGACAAACTTTTCAAATTTGACAAGTAACTCATTTTTGTTGCTTTAATAAATACTTAAATAAGTGTTACAATTGTAATTTTACCCTTGAGGTATTTAATTTATTAATTGAAATACACAATTCAAACGTTAATTACTTTGGAATCTTATTAGAATGTACATGAATAATTTGAGCACACTGATCAAAAAGAACTATACATTTGAAATATTTAAATTAAATTATAAAAAAGGTGGAAGATATTGCTCATATAGCAATAAGTCCGCCATGTGTACTGTGCATAAAAAGTGATAAATAAATAAATATTTCAAAAACTATGACGTCTAAAGTCATCGCTTTAATTTTCCTGTAACCTTTGCGAGGGGTTTCATAAACTCGTACTTTTTTATGATTTTAAGTTGAGCAGTTTCGGAAATGCGGGGCAAGGAATTGAAGTCATAATACCTAAAATTACGAAAAAAAAGTTTGGGCCCTTATAACTTATCCTACACCACATATGGAATTTAAAAAAACTGTAAACTGTAATGAACGAATGGCCAAACGGATGGGTAACATGAAATTATAAGAATTTTTATCATAAATTGAATATTATTTAAATATCGATCCTAAATTAGTATAACTTCGGTTTTTATTTATTCATATTAAGTTTTTCTCATTGTCTACCTATTTTTAAGAGTCACCTTTTAAGGTTTTATGTTACGAGCCCCCTTTTTCTAAACACACTAACAATTTTAGAAAATAAAAGTAGTATTCTGAATATATAAATTAAAGACGGAAAATCTAACAGAGCCTGTTATTTTAGTGCGATAAAACCTAAATATACATTTAACAAATTATACTGAAAATACACTTTGTTCCTAGGACGGGCGTGAAGTGGCATCTCAAAGCGGTACTATTACGATTTTATGAGCGGAACTTTAGCTGAGGTGCGATAGTTACGATGTACAAATAGCGATAGTTGAAGTCTGTTAGTACTATATCAAACACACTATTCAGCAGATGCTTGAGCTTTGGTAAATCCATAATGGCCCAAAATATTTGCATTCTAACATGTTTTTTTCTGTAAATTTTCCTTAGAAATTACCATTTATAGAATTTGTCGTTTCTTAGTAACTAATAATGCAAAAACATTTGAATTGGCACAATTTGTAATTAAAATGAAACTCGTAAATAAATTAAAATCTATCCATTACAGTGTGTGGGAAAAGTTATTGAAATAATAATTAAAGAGAAAATACATAAGAATATCAAAGAAGTTTATATAAAAATAGACAATTCATAACAAGTGTCATATATTTAGGTTATTTAAATTCAAATGGACGCTCCAAGAAATAAATGGAAAAAATTGAATATCCATCAAATTATAGGCCCTCTGAAACAATATGTCACCGATTTGCTAATGAATATAGAAAAATCTGCTGCTCCAGTCTCGAATCTATGCAAAATATCTGGTTTAAAGTCTATTTCATTGTTTCTGTCTTTACAATGGGAAACGCATTTTCTCAAATACCTAATTTCTTCTTTACTGGTGAATAAGAATCGAGGAATTAAGACTAAAGGTTATATATGAGCTAAGTTTGAATAAAAAAGGTAATAAAGGATGTCTTGGAAAGATTTATTTACTTTAAAGGAATAGCTGTCAAAATCTTTCACGACGAACGGTGGTTTGATATTAGCAATAAGTAAACATTTACGTGACGTATACTGTAAAACATCCACAATCTTGCAACATTCAAAATTGCATATGTAATTAAATAAATTAAGGAAATGCAACCACCGCGTTCTAGCGCTAATAAAAAATAAGTACTATTTATTAGAGATGACTAACGAAAAAACTAAACTTAGTGTAGCGAAAGAAACATTAAAACGGGTATGAAAGAACCCCTACCTTTTTCTGATCAGTAATTCCAGTTCCGGCGACACTTTGAAGGAGGAAAGTGAGTGGGTCATCTAAATTGAATTTGTTCAATTGCAAACTAAAAAAATTGGAAGTTTATATTTCGATTTACCCCTTCGGAATAGCTTCAATTTCATAATGTAATATTAATTATTATATATATATATTTTAACCGGAGACGACTAAGGCAGTGAAAGTTATTTAATTACACGTCTCCAGTTAAACAGCACTTTTGACGAAACTACTCGAACAACAGTGATTTTATGAGGTTTGATTCATTTAATGTGAAGAAAATCGAAACGTAATCAAGTTTCAAAATTGAAATAAAAGTTATTTATTAATATACAATTATAAGCCAATTATACATACTTTTATATTCGGTCGAATATCTGATTTAAAAAACACTGTAATGGAATATTTTCGGGTTTTTATTCATGGTTTAAATTATACTTTCCAAATTTAATTTTCAAAAAAGCTATCATTTTTTAAGAAATCATATTTGGTTGGTATTTATGAAGTGCCGTATTAGTAATTTTTTTTGTTAATTTTAGCCCTCTTAAGAATTGCATATTGGCTTAAAACGTACAATTAATATATATATATATATATGGATAAATATTGATTTCTTTTCATGCCTGCAAATCATTGTCCAAGGTGACGGGTTAGTAAAAATTATTCATTGCCTTTAGTATTTTGCGCAGTCAGTTAGTTGGTAGGTGTGCGTAGGACTTCGTTCGTGTGTAATTAGGAATTTTTAAGAATTTTTTTCTATTGTAAGTTACTCCTCGATATTTACTCAAAATCCTACCATACACATTTCATCAAAATTCATCTTTTACATTTTTCAATGTACAGAATTGTATTACATGAATAGATAACATATTTAAATTGTATCCCTAAATATTTCACATATTTTAAATATTTTAATGTTTCCCTAAAAATGTATACAACAAAGGATTTTGTCGAAATTTAATATGTATATATATATATATATATATATATATTTATATATATATATATATATATATATATATATATATATATAAATATATTTATATTCTCTTATCCATGATATCCCTATATGGTTAAATGTCTTTATAAATATATACAGGTACTATATACACGATGCAAGTTTGTGAAAGAAAGTGGATCAAAATATGGCAAAGTGGGTAATTGTTATCCACTCGATATTTTGAAATTACAATGAAATGGCATCACATCTCAAAACACCTCACTGACGAGAAATACTTTCATAAACACAAACGGACGTCTAGTAAACTTGACGTCTGTATATTTTATTAACACTATGTTAATTTATTAAATATATTTGCAAACTATCCTACAAAGCAAAAGATAAGGTAACATATAAAATTTTATCGGAGTGTCATGTTATGATTATTACTCCATAACATAAATCTAGGTACATATCCAGAGATTTTCACCAAAAAATTAATCAAGAAAAATGCGCTGTACTTCTCTTGGAACAAACGTAATTTTAGAAATTACTACTTAAACATTTCGACAATAAACTAAATCTTAGTTATTGAATATATTTGGCGTTAATTTTATAGAAATTAATTATTCACAATTAAATGAAATTACGTGATGTAGTATTATTTCTACTTTCTTTAAGTTCTTTACCATTACCTAGGTTTCGTTGTATTACAATTTCTTCAGGTGGGCTATTACCAAAGATTTACTCTTAGGAAGCCGGGTTTGTTTGGGTTTTCCCACTGCTTATGTTAGTGAGTTTATTGTAGGGGAGCGGTGTAGGTTTTATTATATTTTCGAGAGTTATACGATATACCAGTATTTTAGTGAGGGTAATAAATTCAATTGTTATTATATGAGGTCGTACAATGCAAATGTTACGGAGTATGTAATAAAATTAAATGGAAGTTATTCTCGGTATTATATTTATACAAAAGCAAGGGTATCTGAAAGTTAGAACAAGGTTAAACCACTAATTCTACATATCTCCGGTTTTATTTATTCATATATTTATTTATATATATATATATATATATATATATATAAATATTTTTTTTTAGTTTTATTATTTCTTATATTTATTTATTAATTACTTTATTTATTTTTTTTATATACTTATATTTATATGTGTATTTGGACTGAAACAATTTGAAGAGTACTGTAGTATCAATGTTGGGTAATTATATTATATCTAGAAGATAGTAAGCATGGGTGATGATATTATATTTAGTTGCTCATTTAATATATTAACCTAGGTATCTTTTTTATGTCTGTTTATTTCTAATGTTTCTAGGATATTAAGTTTATTACCTTTTGTATTTATTTGTAATATATAGGGGGTATTATCAGTATGAGGGTGATGGTTATTTTCAATGAGAAGTTTAACAAAGTGAGATGTATCTGGTTTGTTATTTCGCCAGCTGGCAATGTGTTCTTTATATCTTGTAGTAAAATATCTTCCTCTTTGACCTATGTATACACTATTACAGTCGTTACATTTAAGTTAATAGATACCACTCTTTTTATGTTTATCTATTTTTTCTTTATTATTAATAAGGGTTTACCCAAGTTATTTAAAGTACTATAAGCACATGTTGTATTATTTATATTTTAATTATTAGTTAAGAGTTTTCCTAATTTGAGTGATACATTACCTATGGGATAGTACATGTACAGTTTTCTGAAAATTCATGGCTTATAATGTTTATTTACTGCGATTTGTTTTATAGTTTTTATTTCTTTACGTAAATTAGGTTTTTATAGAGGGATGGTTAAAGCTCTGTGAATCATCGAATGGAAGGCTGCTAACTTATGAAACCAAGGGTGGACCAATTATGGAGTCTGCAAATGTATCTTTTCTAAATATACTAAATTTATGTTTATTATTTTTGCGTTCTATTGTGATATCTAAAAAAATTAGTTTATTATCGGATTCTACTTCTAAAGTGAATTTGATATTGTTGTGTAGGGAGTTGGCAAAGTTAACAAACTGGTCTAACTGTCGCTGTGAATCTTTCCAGCAGATAAGGATGTCATCAACGTATCTATAATAGTATAATATATTGGTCGCAAATTTACTGTTTAAGAGGCTGGTTTCTAGATTGTTCGTAAATAACTCAGCTAAAAGGGGATTGAGGAGGGAGCCCATTGAAAGGCCATTGACTTGTTGAAAAATTTTATTGAATAAGAAATAATTTTGCATAATTTAAAGAGGTCTCTAATTTCCAATGCTTCAATGGGGTTTAACCGTTTCTTTTCTAAGATATCTTAAATAATATTTAGGCAATCTTTTGGTGGTATGTTAAAAAATAAGTTTACTGCGTCGAGTGATACTAATTTACAATTGGGTGTTAGATGTATATTTTTAATTTTATTACAGAGATCAAGAGAGTTTTTAATGGTATATTTAAGCTCAAACCCGGTTTTATTTCGAAAGATCTTATTAAGGTGAAAAGCTAATTTTTTTGAGGGTGCGTTTGGGTATGAGACAACAGGTCGTATATTGTATATTTGGTTTATGAATTTTAGGTTGTCCATAGAGCATTGGGGGTCTGGGATTCATTTCTATAACTTTATGTTTCGCAAATTCGTTAGGAAATATGATATTACAGGTTTTAATTATTTGTTTTACGTTATCTGCAAATGTCGTGGTAGGGAAATTGTTACCCACTCGATATTTATTAAGGAACCCCTTTGTAGATTTATGAAATTGTACACTTTATTTTTATATCCACTTTGGTCTAGAATAACTATAGTATTGCCTTTATCTGCTTTAGATAGAATGAGTTTATCTTTATTAATTTTAGTTTTTAAATTACGTTATGTCAAAATTTCGTCATTAATGTGTCTTTTGGTTTTAGAGTATTCTTTACATATTACATCAGCAGCTTCGTCTTTAGTAAGTGCGTCCTGGTTACTGAATGCAATCGTGGTATCTACTACTAGTGATTCTATGTTTTTTCGTGAGGATGCGGTGGGAATATTATATTTAAATCCTTTATTTAAAAGTTCTAGTTCTTTATTATTAAATGTTGATTCTTAAAGGTTTACTGTTCTAGGATAAAACGTTTGTTCGGGAGTGACTTTTGGTTTTTAGTGTTCTGGAGTCAGTGCGTTTACTCTTGCTCAGTAGTGTCGCTTTTATTTTCCTAGAATGTCCGCTTTGAACTCATTCAATTACTCGTTTATGAGAGAAAAATTATGAAAATATGTCTAAAATAGTGTTGCCAGTCCGAAAATCTCACTGAATCATTCAATAATTATTAGTGTCGAGCGGTACAAAGGGCAAGGACGTAATCGGTGCGAGTTTATGAAAGAAAGTGGATCAAAATATGGCAATAAAACGTAAATAATACAAAGTACCTATCAGTGTACATTGCGCTAGTTATTATTTAATCTAAATTAAAGCAATATCAGCAAAGTTGTTAGGAAAACTATATTTGCCTATTTTTTAATTTCTGCAGTTTTGCACTCGATTTGTAACGTCCCTTTGCAGCTCACTGAATGGCGCGCACTCAGCACAATTTTCGTTTTTACAGTTTAATAGAACATTTAGTTTAATAAGTTTAAAAGTAGTTCCAAACAATTAGACTATGTAAATAATGTCGTGTGAGTGCGTATGTCTATATTGGCAAGCAGAAAGAATAGTTTTTTGTATTAAAGAAAGAGGATTTATAAAAAGCCAATCTGGCAATCTACGTAAAGCGAAAATTCTATTTTACGTATTTAACTGTTGTTTTCTTCATCTATTCTTTCTTGTCTTTTGGTTTTTTTATTGATGATTCCTTAAAACATGTCCTTTTTATTTGAAGGCTTCATAAAAGTTTAAATTTTAAAAATTATCCATTACACCTTTTTGAAGAGCTCGATTTTTATATATTCTTGAACTTGTTTTGTGATATTTCCTATGTTTTCTTTACTGTAGCTGTTTTCAGTATAGTTCATTTCGGTCCATTGTAAACGGCGAGAATCTTTCTTGCCTTTACAATATGGAACAGAAAATACAACATCTTTACCTTGTTAAGAATTACTGCTTGTTTCCGTTGTTGGACAACAGAGCCTTCAGATTTTTTATCTTACCTGTAATAAATTTTCCATAAGTGGAGTGGAAGAAGACGAAACATAGTTTTTAAATAAATGCCGTTTTGTTTTCGATATAGATATATAAACATTGTATAAATATCATAAGTGTTGTCCGACTGTAACTTAGATTTCGATTATATTAGGCCACAAAAGGAATTTTCAGTCGTTATAGTTGATTTGCCTTTGGTGAAAAAAGACCGTATACCCAATTGCAACTAAACACAAACAAATGATTTATGTAAAGAAATGAAATATTGTGATGCGAATAAGTAACTATCAATTTCATGTATAAGACTGAATCTGATTGAGACTGTGACAGTTCTGTGACTTACGTGACAAAATAAGTCTCTTAAATTCTACTTGCCCTTCAACTAATTTATATTTTATAGAATTTTCCATACAATTAACAACTGTAAAATCAGAAACAAATTTAAATTAAATTATTTACTACTCATTCGTTGTTCCAGTTGCCTTTCTGTTCACGTGAGCTAATATTTATTGGCCAACTATCATATTTTTTCGCTATAAAGAAGTTGAATATATTCCTTATGCTTTCTTCCGTTGTTTTTATACTAAATTTCAAACCAATCAATTAGGTACTTTAAATGTTCGACCATACACATTTTCGCGACAGTTAAAATTGTTAAGGAAGTTTATAATTTTACCACAAAATACAATGTATGAGGGTAAGTATAACATGATGTATACGAATTATTAAAATTCTTCATTGAAAATTTATCACTTGCATCCGACTGAAGTTCAGTTTTTCATACGAAGCCAATATCTGGCAATCAACGCACCCTTAAGCCAAAACCGAAGGTGTAACTTAGACTAATTGTTCTAATTAGTTTCTATATACCGTAATTTTTCAATGATAAACTTTTCATTGTTGAAATGAATTAATACACTAATGACAAAAAAAATTATATATATATATATATATATATATATAATATATATATATTATATATATATATATATATATATATATATATATATATATAAACAAAATAACTATTTGCGGTCATTTAAGTCTCATATATAAAATTAACAGTTATGAATTTGAGGACTTCATTTATCCCATAAAAGTAAGAGTGTATCGTAAAAGAAATATCTACCTAATATGGAGCATTTTATCGAGAAAGAAGCCAAATTTTTAGACTTCGCTGGTGTCATTCTTGCTATAATAATTTAAGTCATGCTATAGAGTTATTGATTATTATGTAAATTTTCTACACGAGAATCGTTTGAAATATATAAAAATAATTTGCTGCCGATACTGGTAGTCTCATGAGCCACTTGCTTTTCTGCGAAAGTTAAAGAGCATCATGTAATGTTTTGTTACTTAGTGGTCATTTAGATATTTTTCACCAGTGCAAGTCGATTTGACGGAGAACGTCAAATGATACATGTAGACGGAAATAAAAAGGAGAAAAAATTGTTCATTAAATACAAAAATGATTTGATGTATGATTTAGAGATTATCAATAGAGCTTATATACATTAAGTACAATATTATAAATGTGACATCCTCTATTATTATACGTGAAACCCCAGTTTGAACGTGTCCTAATTAACATCGGCTTCGCTATTTTATCACGTGCCTTACCACAAAATATTTAGGGTGAAAACGCTTAACGGCATCCGATTCACAATTAATATAAAAAAAATTAACTAGTAAACAAAAGACTAAGGTACCATAAAGAAACTCGACAGAAAAGTTGAATAAGAAACTCTATAAAAAATATTACTGAATAAAGGATCAAATTTCTATCCAAAAAATTAACCGTATAAAGTTCTTACTGAGCTTTGCTAGACGAGTGTAAGTAAACGAGTAAGTTAGATATTTGCAGCTATGTTTACTAAATGTTAAATCCATTGTGACACAGAGTTTGGTCACGCGGAATAGTTTTGAGATATTTATCGATTTTACAAACACTTGTATAAAGAGTAAATTCTATTAGTTTTATAAATCTTGTCATATGAAGTTATAACAGCCAACACACACACACACACATGCACATGCATGCGCACACGAACACGCGCACACACGCTCACACGCCCACACGCGCACAAACGTACACTCTCACACACACACACACACACACACACACACGTACGCACGCACACATTGATTTTTGTCTAGCGTTAAGTACGAGTAGAATAGAGTTACGCCACGAGCGACGCCATGCGCATTGAAACACATGAAAAGTTTAAAAATTTAAAAGACCCAATGTTTAAAAACACTGGACTGCTATATATATATATATATATATACACATATGCATATATATATATATATATATATATATATATATATATATATATACAGTATGCATTTTGAAGATATAAGAAAACAAGGATTGGTCTTAAATGACATGAAAGTTTAAAAATTAACATATTTTTCGTTGTTTCTTCTACATGGAATGGAATGATGAAATGCAAAACAGAGACAGATATTTTTCAATCAGATATTTTTTAAACATGTCAGATATTTTTTTAATTATCATTTCCGCGTATAATATGAACGACCAGAAACGTTTCCCAGCATAAACATTTGTGTGCGTACATGCGTATGTTCTGTATTTAGTGTCATACAATGGCTTCAATTATAAGAAAACAAAGTAGACACAACGTGAAATAACTATTAAAATTTATTTGATTTTTTAGTAGTTTTTAATGTTTTAACACAATCCAAAGACCTGACCAGTGGGTTTGGCAAAAGCAAATTTATGTATATGGTTAATGAATCATAGTAGATTACATATTATATAGTAACTTCGGAGTCAAGGTGTCATATGATATTAAATTAGTAATGTTATCTGAAGCAAGCTATTTCTTTATAAAACGTTTTGGTTTGTACCGCAATCAATTTGTTAATTCACTAAATGCTATCTTTATTAGACGATAATACCTTGTATTACAAATATCATAGTAAAAGTAGCATATTTTCTCGATTGTATTTCAACTTTCTTTTTAAATTAGCTACCGCCAATAAAGAGTGAAAATGTATAAACATACATACACACGCATATTTATATGTATATATATATATATATATATATATATATATATATATATATTTATACACCCACACATGTGTACAGGCGTTCGTGCTTTCGAGAGTATGCGTTTGTGTCAATGTAACTAAGTTTATTAAGTAACCTACTGCCTGACGAATACCAAATTTTAAATTTGAATTCCCGCTTCTTTTAAAAATAGTCCTTCTATATCAATAATATTTTCAGGAAGTGGTTCTTTTAATTACGTGCAAATAGTCGTGGGGTAAGTACCTAAGAACATTTTCGAATTACCTACGGAAATGTAAAACATAAAGGTAGTAATAGTATTTTTCCTGTTACAAAGGGGTAAACATTTCATATACCTAGAATGAATAAAGTTCATAATCAGATAGTATTAGTGCCCGAATACCTAATGTTAATAACTGAAAAAAATTTGATAATGTCCGAAAATTGTTATTACAGGTATGTTCAAATTTCGTCTATTCACTAGAAAAGTAGTTTAAATATATATATATATATATATATATATATATATATATATATATATATATATATATATATATGTATATATATATATATATATATATATATATATATATAATTTCAATATACAACATGATATTTATTATTAGTAGATTCATATTTTCATATACACTCGCATGATTATTGAAGTTGGCATGTTTAAAGAATCAACATTTGTTATCTAAGATATGGGTTAAACTATTTAAATTCTCCATTGAGTGTTGAACGAACCGGTTAATGACTAATGATGCGTAAGAATAAGAAGTAGGTGAAATTTATTTGTTATTTGTAATATACGTGAATAAGCTCGTAAGATTTAAGACTAAATAGGTTTTTAAATGAAAAGAATCACAGATTTGTGTAAAAAAAAGATAGGTGGATAGAAAGCTTCAGAAAATTAGAATAATTAAACTTCTTATGTTGAGCTAAAATGTTATGGAAAAAAATGTTTGGCAGAGAACGATCAACAATTCTGGATGTATACGTATCAACTTTTTTTTTATTTGGAAACTTTTGTAAATTATTGCTCTATACAAATAATATTTTTGAAAGGGATCAATCAGTAGCATTAATAGCACCCCTTTAGTAGCACATTTGTTCTATTAGGTTATTATTTTTTACAAAACGTGAAATAAGAAAATTTACAGAAAGGGAGGCCGTGTGTGATGTTACTTTTATTCTAAAACTTAAAGAGTATCTTAGGTCACTTTTAAAGTGTGAGTAAAATCTCAAAAGTACTCAAAGGTTTTAAAGTGTGAGAGAAACTAACTGAAAAGATATTCAGCATAGAAACCTATTTCTTAAGCAAGATATAATTTGGTAGAAGATATAGCGAATGTATGTATATTGAAGTTAGTTGAACAGTGTGAAAATTTTAATATCAAATATACTCATAAAACAATATTTTATTTGAGCGGGCGCCAAATACCGACAAGTCGCAAGGACTGAGTCGATCGGCCATAATGGTAGGAAGAACTCGAAAGCGTGGGCGCATTTTTGCGCTCATCATTCATTGTTTCACTTAAGTACATCATAAGAAAAATATTCTTATAGAGCGTTTTTTTAAACAGTTATGGATTTTTAACATTAATTTTATTCAATATTTATAATTATTCATTATAATAATGACAATAATATTGACGTTTTTTGTACCATACTTTACAAGAGTTTAAGAATGGCAATTCTCGTAGTAATTTTAATATTCCAGTCATGTAATAAACATTGTCATTATTTTAAATTTATTCTAATGTTAATTAGGCAAGACTGTTTAATTATTCGGAGGTAATTATCTCCTTTAATATTGATATGGTTTACGAACATATATGTAATGGTAATTTTGTTTATATAAATCTTCTCTTTCAGGTAAATGTCTTATTATTACAGCGATTTGTAATGTTTAAATTGCTCCATTTTATTGTAAATATTGTTAATTGTATTTTATCCCTTATGCCTTTAAAAATTTACTTTTTTGTTTATACTTTTCGTTACTTTTTACTATTTACTTATTGATGGAATCCTAGCTCTACGACTAGGGCTCCAAATATTTAAGCCAGTATATATCAAGCCTTCATTGTTTATCACTCTTAGATCTTCTCGTAAAAAAAAACAAGTGATCGAGATTTGGTGAATCTTCCGTCTTTTGGATGGTTTTTTTCATATGACACAGAGCTTTAGCAAATGATAACCACATCGTTTTAAAAAAAACCTCTGTATTTGACTATTTATATCTTCAAAAACCAATCCTCCATATCCTGTTAAAATAACCATTAAAAATAATGTATATTTTTCTTGAAGCTTTTGTTGTTAAATGAAATGGCTTTAATTTGTTAAACGAAATGGCTTTAATAGCCTCAAATGACATATTTTTATTCTGATCAAATTTAGTTTCTCGCTTTCAAAATCTTAGTACTAATGGAATGTGATGCATGCTCTCTTAATGTCATTGATCTCGATAAGTGTGGAATTATAGAAGCATACAGTTTTGATAAAATTTCCGGAAATATTTAGATTCCATGTTATCTTTCCAGAGTTGATGATGTCCAGATCGCAAACAAGCAGACGTCGTGGTTAGTAGTACGAAGTTTGTATTTAATAAAACCTCAATGTATTTTATTGATATTCATTTCACCACAATCGTATTTCCAAAACTAAATTTGTTTTTGTTCTCTTACTTCATCTGGGTTCAAATTGAAGCTAGATAATGGACACTTGATATGTGAAAGTATTGCTTATTATCTACGTGCAAATTATTCTTTTTTTCCATATGTTTTTTGATGGCACGTGATTGAAATCATTTCCGTATAATATATTTTCAAATTATGAATCGCAATTCATATTTATACGTTACTGGACTAAGGTAGCAAACCAAAAACCGGTTAATAACACCCACTTACGCTCTAACGAAAGTGGACTGGCACTTTGTTAGACTGTATTGCACTTTAGATCATACCGTTGTTCAGCGGTCAATACCAATTATTTCAGAAACTCTTTTTACTTCTTCGCTGATGCTCCGTCGACCATATACGGCTTCTGTCAGCCCTCACTATAATAAGTGTATTTTTATAAGAATCATTATTTTTCATTTATCGAGAATATAATGCAACGTAACATAAATTATAGCACGATGCCTAGATAGAATAATATAAAAGCAAGTTAAAAGAAATTTTAGATATACATTTAATAATTACGTCTACGCTCTCATATCTTTCCCAGCTAATTATAATAAACAAAACATGATATAATGAATAGAGATATTTAAAGAATTTGATAGTTTATCTGATACATATTTTTTTTGAATACTTGATAAAATATGTTAAGCAACTATTTTTCTTTAATACCACTTTCACAAAATTGTTTCTATACTACGTTACATAGAAAACTAAATTTAATATTGAAAAGCATACTTGTTTACACGCGTTTAACAATTAGATGCCCATTATCTGTTTTCGTTGGTAGTTGATAATAATCTATGTTAATATTCACTGCCGAATGATGAAGTAACGTGCCAATATACTGTGCGCCCTACAAACTTCCCAAAAGCCAGCGATCACACATGTCTAGCTGCACTCCCTATTTAGGAGCTTAAACCTACCGCAATAACTTGGATAAAGTGTAATATATGTTCATCCCACTACCTACTACCATAAATTTTATTGTGAGTTAATTTTTAGAAAGAAGGAAAAAGAAAGCCTTAAAAGATCACTTCATCGTCCATAAGTTTGTCTGTTTTTCTGTTTGTCAAAACCCTTTCTCTTAAGAACGCAAGGAGGTACCAAGTTGAAAGTAATATCAAATACTTAGGTTTACGGTCCCTTAATAAAAATCAAGCTTCAAAGTCAACGCAATAAAAAAAACCTAAAAAATACGACTACGGCATTTGACCCTGGCAAATAAATCAAAACTTATAGGGTACTTCCCGTTGACTTAGAATCGTTAAAATTAACAAAGAGCAAGGTCTCCTAGTACAAAGAAAGGAAAAAATCCGAAAATTGTTAATTTGTAGTTGTATCGCACAAAAATTGTATTTCCAAATATGCGCCTGTGAAAGATATAACAGGCAATATACTTTCGTTGGAAAAAATTAAACTTTTTCAAATAAGACTATTATGTACCATTAAATGTTTACAAATGCCTAAATATGTACGGAACCCTTCGTTGTGTGAGTTCCACTCGTGCCATATTAAATCAAACGTAGTTTTTGTAGAAAAAAAAGGTTATGAGATTTAAGACCAAAGTATATAAAATACAGTTAAAAAACAATCTATATATATATATATATATATATATATATATATATATATGTATATGTATATATATATATATATATATATATGTATATGTATATATATATGTATATATATATATATATATATATATATATATATATATATATATATATGTGTGTGTGTGTGTGTGTACACTGTGACACAAAACGCTAGGTTTGTGATGTTCTGTGTGTCCGTTCGATACGGTCACCTATTTCCCTCTAATTAAAAAAGTTTCCTGAAAACGAGAATATCACAGATGCATTTGTTTATAACACGCAATAAACGTTGAGTCGAACATTTAATGTCAGAAATTTTGTGACCACTTATTAACCGTAAACCTTTTCTGCACGTGATGTACTGTCTGCACTGCTTGCCTTGCGCTTTGCTTAGTCTTGTTTAGAATTTTAGTTTTACATTATCTTGTAATATGTCTTCGACGACCACTACGATAGCATTCTACTTGGCTCTTTCTGTTGTATAAAGCGTGATCTTGACTGTAACTGACAGCCAACGATACATTCAATTCTGCCTTCCGTTAATTTTCACCCAATCTGCATATTTATTATTGGTACGAAACGGTTTCGGCATGGTAATCGCAACGAAATCCCACAAATAATTTTTCTTCAAAATAGCACTCACGTATCATAGTTATCCGCAGTTAATGGGTCAATTTTAATAGAAGCAGCCATAGTATTGTTTTTTCAACATTAACTGCCTATTATCGACGAAATTAAAAACGATGTGGAACTTAAACAACTTGGGCGAGTCCACTATTGTGAACGCGTGGAGCAGGCGAGTCCATTATTTTGCTTACGCAATTCACCACAGTTTTTCACTGTATTTATTGTTCAAAAGAAATCACGAAATCAATTGTATATATTTGTCTGGGCACAAAACTTACCAGGGTATAAGCAAAGTATTAATAACTTATTTTCTCGTTTATTACTTAAATACAGATTGACAATTCGTTTGCGACTAGCGACACCGGTCATAGCTTACGACTAACTTTTTTTTCTTTTTAAATATTGCATGTGTTCGCGTTGACACTAGCTCACGGCTCTTCGTACATTTTAACAAGTACCTACCTGCATATCAATTTTATTTGTGCAAAGAAATTTCATACACCAATCTAACCTAAAAGTTTTGGTATTTTCCGATTTTCTAATTTTTTCTATATTTTCTTAACTTTGCACAAGATTTATGTCTTATTAGTGATAAAAATATTATTAAAATATTAGCAAAAGGAACCTCTGCTGTATATTTTACATCTGCATCAAATAATTGAAAAGACATGAAATTTTAACGAATGCAAAAATAAGAAACCTCACCACAAAGTTTACATCGACCTATAATTGATTTCTAAATTTTATTGCATAGAAATCGTAATAAAATTTGGAACGAAGTTGGTAAATTGTTAGCAAAAGCTGGCCTTCGTCCATATTTTATATCTATATAAAATAACTGCTATAAAAAAAACGAGTCACTAACGGAATCTTACCACAGAGATTTTATTGCCTTAGAATTAATAGCTAAGTTTTGTCAACTATCATGAAATTCAATTTACAAATCAATCATTTTAAGTATTTCAAATTGACGTATATATTCTCTTGTTTTATGAAGACTTAGCTGTGAACACTAAGTTAAATGCAAAAGTGAAGTGACAGGTAAACAAAAATCGAAATTAATTGATAATCAAAGATGACTGCTTTCCGGATTGCTATGAGTGTAACTACCGTTCAACAAGCCGGAGTGTAATACACCATTATTACACTAATACGCACCATTGTGCGCACAAATAATACGCACAATGGTAATTTTCCACACTTTTGGAATCAAATCCGCATTAATGCCTCCTGCCATTGATTCTCCTTTCGCATGTAGTCAAGGAAAAGAATTCATCCCACATCCTTGAATGCGAATGCAATAATTTTGCTCGCAGTTGGAGGGACTTAAACTTTTTTTATCGATGGTGAGATTAACCGTTGGTGAGATTAACCAGGACATGCTTTGTTTCTTCATTTCAGGATCAAAATGGTGAATCCACCTTTTATTAAAGGTTGTAAAACGTCCATAAATATATTCAGATCATCAAATACTATCAAATGAAATGCTTAGGATCTCTGCTAGATGTTGTCGTAATACTTTTGACTAAAACCAATTTCTATAATATTTTCAGGTTTTCTTTCATAATGGAAGACCGACTGGAATGAGCGTCATCTTAATAGCTTCATCTGGTTCTTTTAAAACCAACAACCTATGAAGCATCCGTGGAATTGGGTAAAACGACATTGCTTAAGTCGGCTGAATATCCCATAATTGAAACTTTTATTATTTACATAAAATAATTAATTCCCAAGTAGTGGTATTATTGAATCAAGTGATATTTAACGTACATATAATATCACACAGATAGTAACATTTGAAAATAAAAAAGGAACTACTAGCAAAGAAAATAATTTTTGAATGCTTTTAATGCAAGTGTTTGATGTAATTATATTTATGGATTTTCTATATCTATTCTATGCGTAAGCATTTTTATTTGGGACTGCATTGTTCAGACCTTTGTGTAACACAATTTAAGTAACGTTTTTGCCATGACCTCTATGAAAAAATAATTGCAATTTCAAACGTGGGTGGCATAACTAATTCCACAAACTTGTATTTATTTGACAAACACTAACTTCGTGCGTCAGAACGTATTATCGTAAGGTAGGCACGTTTACAAACCACTTAAGTAAACTTTGAAACTCCGAGAAAATATGTCATTTGTATAAATGATAAACTGTGGAGATTCGTTGCCAATTGTTTATTGAATTAAGTTAAATGTATTGTGTTAAGTTAAATCTATTGAGTTAAATGTATTGTGAGATTTTGGGGCGTATTTCAGACCGGATACATGAAAATCTTAAGTTAAATTTTATAAAAGCATGTCTTGAAGCAACTCCATTTTCGAATCATCATATTAGTTAAACAGAAATTGAGAAAATAGATACATCACGTGCAGAAAAGGTTTACGGTTAATAAGTGGTCACAAAATTTCTGACATTAAATGTTCGACTCAACGTTTATTGCGTGTTATAAACAAATGTATCTGTGATATTCTCGTTTTCAGGAAACTTTTTTAATTAGAGGGAAATAGGTGACCGTATCGAACGGACACACAGAACATCACAAACCTAGCGTTTTGTGTCACAGTGTACACACACACACACACATATATATATATATATATATATATATATATATATATACATATATATATATATACATATACATATATATATATATATACATATATATATATATATACATATATATATATATACATATACATATATATATATGTGTGTGTGTGTGTGTACACTGTGACACAAAACGCTAGGTTTGTGATGTTCTGTGTGTCCGTTCGATACGGTCACCTATTTCCCTCTAATTAAAAAAGTTTCCTGAAAACGAGAATATCACAGATACATTTGTTTATAACACGCAATAAACGTTGAGTCGAACATTTAATGTCAGAAATTTTGTGACCACTTATTAACCGTAAACCTTTTCTGCACGTGATGTATCTATTTTCTCAATTTCTGTTTAACTAATATGATGATTCGAAAATGGAGTTGCTTCAAGACATGCTTTTATAAAATTTAACTTAAGATTTTCATGTATCCGGTCTGAAATACGCCCCAAAATCTCACAATACATTTAACTCAATAGATTTAACTTAACACAATACATTTAACTTAATTCAATAAACAATTGGCAACGAATCTCCACAGTTTATCATTTATACAAATGACATATTTTCTCGGAGTTTCAAAGTTTACTTAAGTGGTTTGTAAACGTGCCTACCTTACGATAATACGTTCTGACGCACGAAGTTAGTGTTTGTCAAATAAATACAAGTTTGTGGAATTAGTTATGCCACCCACGTTTGAAATTGCAATTATTTTTTCATAGAGGTCATGGCAAAAACGTTACTTAAATTGTGTTACACAAAGGTCTGAACAATGCAGTCCCAAATAAAAATGCTTGCGCATAGAATAGATATAGAAAATCCATAAATATAATTACATCAAACACTTGCATTAAAAGCATTCAAAAATTATTTTCTTTGCTAGTAGTTCCTTTTTTATTTTCAAATGTTACTATCTGTGTGATATTATATGTACGTTAAATATCACTTGATTCAATAATACCACTACTTGGGAATTAATTATTTTATGTAAATAATAAAAGTTTCAATTATGGGATATTCAGCCGACTTAAGCAATGTCGTTTTACCCAATTCCACGGATGCTTCATAGGTTGTTGGTTTTAAAAGAACCAGATGAAGCTATTAAGATGACGCTCATTCCAGTCGGTCTTCCATTATGAAAGAAAACCTGAAAATATTATAGAAATTGGTTTTAGTCAAAAGTATTACGACAACATCTAGCAGAGATCCTAAGCATTTCATTTGATAGTATTTGATGATCTGAATATATTTATGGACGTTTTACAACCTTTAATAAAAGGTGGATTCACCATTTTGATCCTGAAATGAAGAAACAAAGCATGTCCTGGTTAATCTCACCAACGGTTAATCTCACCATCGATAAAAAAAGTTTAAGTCCCTCCAACTGCGAGCAAAATTATTGCATTCGCATTCAAGGATGTGGGATGAATTCTTTTCCTTGACTACATGCGAAAGGAGAATCAATGGCAGGAGGCATTAATGCGGATTTGATTCCAAAAGTGTGGAAAATTACCATTGTGCGTATTATTTGTGCGCACAATGGTGCGTATTAGTGTAATAATGGTGTATTACACTCCGGCTTGTTGAACGGTAGTTACACTCATAGCAATCCGGAAAGCAGTCATCTTTGATTATCAATTAATTTCGATTTTTGTTTACCTGTCACTTCACTTTTGCATTTAACTTAGTGTTCACAGCTAAGTCTTCATAAAACAAGAGAATATATACGTCAATTTGAAATACTTAAAATGATTGATTTGTAAATTGAATTTCATGATAGTTGACAAAACTTAGCTATTAATTCTAAGGCAATAAAATCTCTGTGGTAAGATTCCGTTAGTGACTCGTTTTTTTTATAGCAGTTATTTTATATAGATATAAAATATGGACGAAGGCCAGCTTTTGCTAACAATTTACCAACTTCGTTCCAAATTTTATTACGATTTCTATGCAATAAAATTTAGAAATCAATTATAGGTCGATGTAAACTTTGTGGTGAGGTTTCTTATTTTTGCATTCGTTAAAATTTCATGTCTTTTCAATTATTTGATGCAGATGTAAAATATACAGCAGAGGTTCCTTTTGCTAATATTTTAATAATATTTTTATCACTAATAAGACATAAATCTTGTGCAAAGTTAAGAAAATATAGAAAAAATTAGAAAATCGGAAAATACCAAAACTTTTAGGTTAGATTGGTGTATGAAATTTCTTTGCACAAATAAAATTGATATGCAGGTAGGTACTTGTTAAAATGTACGAAGAGCCGTGAGCTAGTGTCAACGCGAACACATGCAATATTTAAAAAGAAAAAAAAGTTAGTCGTAAGCTATGACCGGTGTCGCTAGTCGCAAACGAATTGTCAATCTGTATTTAAGTAATAAACGAGAAAATAAGTTATTAATACTTTGCTTATACCCTGGTAAGTTTTGTGCCCAGACAAATATATACAATTGATTTCGTGATTTCTTTTGAACAATAAATACAGTGAAAAACTGTGGTGAATTGCGTAAGCAAAATAATGGACTCGCCTGCTCCACGCGTTCACAATAGTGGACTCGCCCAAGTTGTTTAAGTTCCACATCGTTTTTAATTTCGTCGATAATAGGCAGTTAATGTTGAAAAAACAATACTATGGCTGCTTCTATTAAAATTGACCCATTAACTGCGGATAACTATGATACGTGAGTGCTATTTTGAAGAAAAATTATTTGTGGGATTTCGTTGCGATTACCATGCCGAAACCGTTTCGTACCAATAATAAATATGCAGATTGGGTGAAAATTAACGGAAGGCAGAATTGAATGTATCGTTGGCTGTCAGTTACAGTCAAGATCACGCTTTATACAACAAAAAGAGCCAAGTAGAATGCTATCGTAGTGGTCGTCGAAGACATATTACAAGATAATGTAAAACTAAAATTCTAAACAAGACTAAGCAAAGCGCAAGGCAAGCAGAACTCTCTAGTTCTGAGCGGCAAGGATATACGACAATGTTTAGCACTACCGAAAAGGCTCGCGCCGGTAATTCTATTTGGTGTATCGACAATGGATGTACGGGACATATGTGCAATGATAAGCATATGATACAAGGATTTATGCGACTTGAAAATGAATTAAATTTGGCAAACAACGAGAGTACGCGAATAACCGGGATAGGCAAAGTTAGTATTTCGGTTGATACAGGTTGTGAAAAACGCCAAATAGACATTCAAAAGGTGTTCTATGCGCCAGACTTACGAACAATCCTTTTATCAGTATCAAAAATGACTGATCGTGGATTTGAAGTTTATTTTAGAAAGAATGACGCCGTTGTTATTGATGAGGACAAAAAAGTTCATATAAGGGCAGACCGTGTAGATAATTTATATCATGTAAGATTGGGTCAGCAGTACTTCAATATTATTGAAGTGATGAAGAAGCCTATTGATAAGTGGCATGAGCGCTTGCGACACATTAATGAACGTGATCTCAAAGCTATGACTAAGAATACATGGTCTGAAGTTCGATGGCAGTGAAAAATTGTCAGAGTGTGAGATATGAATAAGTCAAAAATTTACATGTAAACCATTTCCTAAAGGAAGTGAAGATCGCACGAATGATTTATTAGAGATAGTATACACAGATGTGTGTGGTCTCATGAGACACCAGTTATTTGGCAAGAAAAAATATTTAGTCACTTTTAACGACTCTGGTTTGAATTTTATTTCGTCGCTAACAAAATTGACGTTTTTAAAGTATTTAAAGAATACAAAGTATATGTGGAGAAGTACACAGGAAAGAAGATAAAGAATTTGCAATCAGATAACGGAAAAGAGTATGCAAATAAAGAATTTAATGATTTCTTGAAGAAAGAAGGAATTACACGAAGATTAACCGTACCATACACACCCCAGTAGAATGGTGTTTCCGAAAGAAAAAATAGAACGCTGATTGAGACGGCGCGATGCATGATGCATCAAGCTAGAAGCCCTCCATGTTTTTGGGCCGAAGCTGTAAATACTACTAATTTTATAATAAACCGATGTCCTACTATTGCATTGAAAGGTGAAATACCTTACACTTGGCTACATTAATTTATATGAATGCATTTGGAGCAAAACTTTACTGCAAAAAAGGGGACACAGAAAGGTAAATTCGACTCTAATCCGGAAGTTGGAATCTTCATGATATATGACAATATAAAGCTTACAGAATTTACGACACTAAAACTAAGAGAATTGTTTTAACACAAGATGTTAATTTCATGAAAGAAGTGCATTTGATCATGAAAGAAGTGCAATACGAGGAGATCCTTGACAGTGAAGATGAAGATGATAAGATAATAGTTATGGATCGGAATGAACAACATTTTAATGAAGAGAAAGCAAAGGATTAAAAGCTATAAGAAATTAATCTAGAGTGAGAAAATCGCTTGAGAATGTACATGAAGATTTGGAAAATGAAGCAAATGATAGATTAACAAGAAAAAGAAATTCAACAGTATTATGGGAAAGAATAACAGAACCTGGAAAAAGAGGAAGAAGGGGACCGAGACTTATACGTATAGGTCTGGTAAGGAGACCCCAAGAGGAATATCAGTACCAGCACGATGATAGAACAATGACAGAAAGTGAACCAGAAGATGAAGAATCGGAAGTTAAAATGTCAGCTAGCATGGCAACAATTTATTCAATGTCTTGGCAAGAAACTAAAAGAACGAATGATTCAGCAGATTGGAGAATCGCGCTAAAAGATGAAAATCTAGCTCAAATAAAAAATGAAACGTAGAATATACCACGACCACCTGATCGAAGAGAGATTAGCAACAGAAAGTTATTCCCAAGTAAAACTACAGGAAAGAAAATTCGTTTGGTTGCTAAAGGTTGTTCTCAACGACCAGGGGAGGATTTTCACGAGATATAATCCCCAGTTGTAAGATCTTCTTCTATCAGATTCATAGTAGATCCATCAAATGGACGTAGTGACTGCTTATTTGATTATATGAAGAAGTCTATATGGAGATACCTGATCAAATAAGTGATGTACTAGATAAAATCGTTACTAAACGGAATTTTGGATTACGTGGAAAAATTGTCCAAGATAAGAAGATTATATACAAAATAGATAATAAACGAATGTGATGATGTAGTATGTCTGTTAAAGAAGTCATTATATGGTTTGCGACAGTCAAGTTTACAGTGGCATAAAAAGCTAACTAGTACGTTAAAATCGATAGGTATTGAGTCAATGCCTCAAGATCTATGTGTATTTGTGTCGCAAAATGATGTTAATTGCTATATATGTAGCTGATATTAGCAACGAATGATAATGCATGGATGAATGAGGTGAAAAAAGAATTGATGAATGCGTTTGACATGAAAGACCTGGGAGAAATTAGTACTTGCTTGGGTATTGAGTTTAAAAAAATAAAGAAAACAGAGTATATTTAAATTAACGATTGTATATTGAAAAGATTTTAGATCGATATGGTATTAGTGAGTGTAAGCCTGTAATGACTCCGATGGATGGCCTTGTCAAGCTAGAGAAGCCAACGAGATAAAGAAAGATATTATGAGACAGTTACCATATCAAAAATTGATTGGTGTGTTAATGTATTTATCCGTTTCCACAAGGCCTGATATTACCTATGTTGTCAACTACCTCAGTCAATTTAATACTAATTATGATGTTCAGCATTGGAAGGCGGTGAAACGTTTGTTAAGATATTTAAAAGGTACCTCTAATTATGGGTTAATGTATAAGGGGACTGGTTTACCATTGTTTGGTGTGTTTGATGCTGACTTTGGGACAAATGCTATAGATCGTAGGTATGCATTTTTTTTGGCTGGTGCTCCGGTAAGTTGGGAGGCAAATAAACAGAGAACTGTTGCTCTCTCTAGCACCGAAGCTGAATATATGGCTATTTCTGAGGCCACTAAGGAAGTCATGTATTTACAGGACGTATTGAGGTATGTAGGGATAGAATGCAAGGTCAATGATAACTAATGTGCCTTAAAAGCTTGCTCAAAAAATTATCACTCTTGACAATAAATTATCACTCACTCACTCTTGACAATAAATTATCTCACATTAGGCACCACTTTATCCGAGATATGTGCAAAAAGGGTGTTATTAGTCTGAAATATTTGTCTACAGAGAGAGTGCCAACAGATGTTTTCACGAAAAATTTGAGTGCATCAAAACACCATGAATGCTTACGTAATCTTGGAATGATAGATAAATAAATCAGATTTGCTCACGATTTCGAGGGGAGGTGTTATGATGTACGAAGGGCCGTGAACTAGTATCAACGCGTTCTTTAAATAAAAAAAAGTTAGTCGTAAGCTATGGCCGGTGTCGCTAGTCGCAAACGAATTATCAATTTGTATTTAAGTAATAAACGAGGAAATAAGTCATTAATACAGTCAATTTGTATTTAAGTAATAAACGAGGAAATAAGTCATTAATATAGTCTTTGCTTATGCCCTGATAGTAATGAAAGTTATTTTAAAGCAAATTTTGACTAAACAACTTAGTAAACGATAATCTCCTGTACCTTCGTACGACCAAAATCAAATGCGACCGATTTAATTGAAATAACCCTTTTTCCGTAGGGAATAATTTTACTTTTTATTTGTTTTAAACATAATATGTAAAATTGAAAGACACCAAATGGTCTACTCATTTCAATACTACTTGCCAACTAAATATCTTGGCGGAATGTTTTTATAATATAATTAGCAAAACGCTCTGACTATTGTACATGTAATATGCTCCAATAATGAAACTTTGCAGTAATATATATTTTTTTGTTAAAATTAGACATATATTTTCAAAATTGCTTACATAAACATGTGTCACACAAGAAAAACCAAAAAAATTATGTCAAAAATTAAATTTATCCAAATCCATACAGTATTAAAAAAATTATAAAAATAAAGGATGCAAAGAAGTACCTAAGGAACCAAAAAAGTGTGAAAAAAAATTATAAAAAATAAGGAATGAAAATCAGGACGAAAAAAAATTTAAAAAAGATTGTAAAAGATCTATTACCATCCGAAAGCAAACAGAGATAAAAAAACACATGAGAAAAAGTAATTTTGGCAAAGATTCCGAACAGATACATAGAAAGTATAAAAATTAATATAATTATACATGCCATTTCATTAATGGATAATTAAAATGTTCGTGCCTATTTTAACTGCAAAAATTATGTGTCGTATATAATGCGTCGTATGCAGTCATGTGACAGGAAAAACGAGAAAGAATTTTCAAAAGTAAATAGACTGGTTAATAGCAGTCACTAATTTATTTTGGATGTTTTACTACACAACCAGAAGCACATTATGTAGATATTTTAATGTTTCACCCAATGTTATAAAATATACAATTTTTTTTAAATATTACTATTCTTGTAAATATATTTTAATAAAATATTTAAATTTCTATAACAATATATATTCTGTACATATTGAAAAAAAACTCATTAGATAAAAATATAGGAGACATATCAGAACTTTATTAATGTTTATTATATTGAAATGAAAAATTTAGTTTATTTTTTATACCCCTTTAGATTATATTAAATTTATTTTAAAAATAATTAATAGATGCCACTCATGTATGTCAAGGCTGTTTTTACAATAACTGCTTTCGTCAACAATATGGAATTTCGCACAGTTGTAGGATTTAGGTGACCATATCTCTTTGTAAGGATCATAGAAATATTTTAATTTTTTATTGAAAATGATGTCCAATATAAGTTATTGAAGTAGGAAAATGGGGCAATGAGATTAAATCGACTAGCATATGCTATTCGACTTAATCTCATTGCTTCACACATTCCAAAATTATTTTTCATTTGTTGACTTCTGACAAAAAATAAGCAAACGCCTCCCCACCGGAAGGGAACCTCCACGCCTTCAACCTCAAACTTCACTATTTTCAAGCCAAAAAATCCGAAATGATTCAAACCGAGAAAAATTCGATATATATTAGAAGAAAAACAAAATAAAATTGTAGACCTTTCCAGTTATCGACAAAGGAATAAAATTTAGTTTTCCCTCTCTGATTCCTAAATATCTAGACAACAATTATGTGGATATGTATATATTGACAGAATGGAGTAGATTTTTTATAATTTTAGCATTGTATCAATATATTATGTCCTGGATACTAGCATTAGATCTATGTTTTTTTTAATAATGAACTTTACTATATTCACCTGTTGAAAACATCAGTCATATACTATCAACCCCACTATATACAAAATTAATAGTTATAATATAAATATATTTACGAGTATGTAACGTGTTATTATAATTTAAGTTATAAATAAAAATTTGTTTCAATTTTATTTTAAGCCAAGATACTTACCATCGTTAAAATACCTGTAATTAATTCATTCTGATTTGTTCTTTGTCAGCATTTATTCACAAATTGAAAGAGTTAAATATTTTTTATATTTTATTATATTGATATATATATATATATATATATATATACATATATATATATATATATATATATATATATATATATATATATGTATATGTTGTTATGTTTCATACAATTTTATACATAATTCAATAGAAAAGTTCAATTAAGTAAAAATAGAGAAAATAAATATTGTGGAGGATGGATACAAACAGTGTGCACGGGCGAGGAAGGTATAAATTGTTTACCTAAAATAAGTTTTAAAATTTGTTTTCTATTTAAATATTCTTACTTATTTTACTAGAATTAATATTAATCATATTAATATACAAGTTACGCAGCATCAAGATACAAAGATAATAATTAACGATTGCATCTGTTTTGTTTAAAATATATTTATACCACGAAAAGCATCACTAAAATAATTCCATAAATAATATATAAAAATTAATCAAATTATTAAATTAATTTAATATCTAATTAAATATTTGCTGAAAAATTGATAATGAACTTGGAGAATACATTTTGATGTATAATTATTTGATATTTGACACACTCGAATTGAAAGGGAATACAATTTGTTGGGAAAATAAGTTTTTGTTATTATTTATTTTATAATATAGGAAACATCTATTATATTAATCTCGTTAATACAAATTTCGAAAAAGTATATTTAACTTCCTCAAACCTTAACCAAGCTACCTTTCCAAAAACTAAAGAAAAAACTTTTCATTCAAAACTTTGATATCGTTCAACTACCCTGTTTTAAAGTAATTTATTTTAACAATATAGATGTTACATTTTTGTTAAAAAATAGCCCTAACTTATATGACCTTCACTCTGAAAAGCAAGTTTTAATGAGATGATGTTGTTGCTGCCAATAATCGAAATTTTTTACAAGCACGTTACCAAACCCTTCATATCCTTTTGTTAACTGAAATATAGCTGTCCGTAATTAATATGTCCAAAGTTTGATGTACGAAGCCTCTACCGATAGCTGAAGATAACTGCAATAGTCACGTTTTCGAGAGAAATTGAGCACTGCTAAATGATCTATCTGTTCGCCATAGCACTGCTAAATAACCTATCTGTAAATAACCTGTATGTATCAGGCAATAGGACCGATGGGAAGCTGTAACTCTTATGCACTTTCTTGACGACGGTTCGATGTGCACTCTTCTATAAACTTCAGTAGCTGAGGAGATAGGTGTAATCTGGGCATTTTATATAGAAGGGATGGCTGAGTCGTGCATTGACGCTGGATAGTCGACACAAGTCTGCTTCAGCATTCGAGGACCGAACTTAGAAAGTTTACCATAGCATCCCATACAATGGACACTCTTTCCTTGTTACCTCAGAAAGTTCCAAATTCATCACTTGAAAATAATGAAATTCGTGACTATTTCATCTTCTTGCACGGCGATATATGTAAAAAACGGGAAAGAAGATCGGCACCATGAAAAATACCCAAAGGTATCGGAAGCGATTGTCGTTAGTCTCTACGTGACGACTATTTGGTAAGTCGCAATACGGCATTTCGAAGCTGGTCGATTGCATCCACCATAAACATTCTGTAAAGCACTTACTTAAATACCAGTATCATCTGGAAACAAAGAAAATGTAGTATATCTAAATAAAAAAATAATGCTAGTACGGAACACCGGTGGCGACTTTGCATCACTATGCCTGGTACCACCCGAAAAAGATACTTAGAGCACCGAGACAATACTTGGCGTACCGGACTTGGGTAGGACGATCAATTTCCATCGCCAGAATCAAAATAAAAAAATTAAAGGATGAAAATATCACCGATGATGCCACACAAGATATTCCATATAGTTTCAATTCTGAAAAGCGTTGGTTCTGCAAGTTCGACTTTGAAGTGGAAGATGAGTTAAGTTGTGGAAGATGAGTTATCTTGTAAAAAAATGACGGCCACGAGGCAAATAAAGAACTGGCCCTAAATATAGTTAAAGTCTCTATCGCCGCCACACACCTGAAAGGAGCGCTATCAGAAAGCGAATATTATTCAGAGTAAATGCAATTGATAAGTGCCGTTGCACGTATTTTCTAGTAAATAAACAGTAGGTGGCGAGAAGTTCAAATGAGAAAACTAGAAGAGATATGAGCTCCCTCCTTTAAATTCACTAAGAAAATATAAGACGATTTTACTTAGAAAAAAAAACAGACAAGCCAATTGCGAAACAAAAATGAATGTACATGCTCTAGGTGAGAAGTAATACGTCATTAATATGTTTAATATGTAGAGCATTTTAAAGTTTTTCTAGAGTAGAGAGATAATACTGAATATTTACATATTTTAACTTAATGTACTTTCATAAACTATTCCTATTCTAAGAAAAAATTAAATAGCGGCAAAAATATATTTGACATTCGCGAGTTTTTTTTGCCGTGATTTCTCGCTTCAGTTACGTCGAGTATACTATTTTCTCATATAATTGGTATTGTATGGAGCTAGTATATACGCAAAGCACCATACGTGTGATGTAGACTGTAGGTTAGTGGTGGTTCGATCATACTAGCTGAAAAATACGGTACGATAAACCAATTTCTACGTCATTAATAAATACTCTTTGAACTAAATTATTATGCCAACAAAAACGTTGAACAAAATTACTCCTTTAAAATAATTTTGTTATTAACGGATACACTAAAGACTTGTTTATACAGACATGTCAAAAAGACACACACAAATCTTTCTAAATTGAGAATAGAGATAATTCGTATTCCGACCAAAATTAAAATAATTAATTCAGGTTCAATTTGACGAGAAGAGACTCCAAAGTTGTGAACTTATTTGGACATGTCTTTTATTAACATAACCATTTCGACTTTTGCAATAAAGCGACTTAAATAAAATGAAGATATTTCACTGAGAGAGCCCCACTTTAATAACAGGTTTGATACATTTAATATGCCAATGAACACCTTCTCCTGCCGAAGCGCCTGAGTTGTCATCGCCTTAGTGATTGTTAGGATACGTAGCGACGATTACTCTGCGCCAGACGTTGCGAAGAAACGTCCTGTCGATGATTAGCATCAAGTCGGTTAACTTGAGAATCCTGCAGGCGCAGGGTTTTCGTCGATTCTGCAAACTGAGGAGACCTTTGCGCGACCAGAATATTTAGCGTGACCATAATATAATATGAAAAAAATAAAAAAAAATAAAATAAAAAAGAAATATATATATATATATATATATATATATATATATGTATATATATATATATATATATATATATGTATATATATATATATATATATATGTAGGTATATATTTACAAAAGAATATGCTTAACTCTATATATGGGTTATTTGACTGTATATAAAATACATAATGCGACTCTAAACAGATGCTTGAATTTTTTTTCCGTTAAGTGAAAATAAACAATGATGAGAAACATTAATAAGATTATAATATGAATGAGAAATGTAATAAAAAAATTAAAGCTTCGCTTGCTGGCACTATGTTTATTATATTTACATAATTAATTAAAGACGTATGTTACCATACCAAATACACTTCTTTCTATACTCCCGGATTTTATTACGAAATAATCTTTGAACAATAGTCACAGATTGCAGCCAAGTTAAAAGTATCCACTAGGTATGTCATATCATATATCCATAAATTTTCATTTATTACTTGGAATCTACATTCAGAGGCAACGCGCATATCATGGGTAACGTGAACTTGAGAATCCTCTGAAGATCACACGTGCCTTACGAACAGGAATAGTGTGAACATATAAGAGCTATTAGTACATATTACCATAATACTTTCATTATGTCGATAGTGAATTTCATCAATTCCATCACTACATAGAATTTTTATGAAATTCTATGTATTTTTGGCTTACATTTATGTAAAAGAAGAACACTTTTATGGTTATATAATATCAAAATCTTACATAAATAAAACTGTAATATGAAGCATATTTAATAAGAACTCAAATAATTTCAGAACAAACTCCAATAAATAGAGATCAAGAAAAAAGTTTTCACTGTCACTATTTTATTACCAGTCGTCGATAGCCAACATCTTTCAATATAGACTTTATATATGCCTAAACGGCGTAAAAAATCGAAACAACGTTCAGACTAAAATATTGTTTACCAGATTCTTTATGGTAATTCATATTGTCCAGCATTATTTTGACTCGTTAAGTTAGTTCACCAAACACGCAAATCAGAAACGCGAATAGAGCGAAAATATATTTCTAATGTAGACACCCCCAAAATTGAGGATCGTATCGATTTTCATAAAAACTCTCACTTAATCCTATTGTAAAGTTTTTATCATATTCTCTTTCAATTCGTAACATCTAACCAAAAATATATAAAAATAAATCGAATAAAATATTTATAATTAAGTGAAAATTAGTGAGAAATGTTTAAAACCTAACAAGAAACATATGAGAAATTGTACTTAAATATCGATAAGAAAAGACGACTATTACAACATGGACCCTACAAAATTGCTAAAAGTAAAATAATGATTACGCTTTTATAAATGCATTTAGTCAAATAGAACTTTATAAATGCATTTAGTCAGAGAGAGCTTAAGACAATTTAAAATAACTAATCGTTTTAGATAAGTAAATTGATATTATTTTAATTTACATTTAAACCATCTTACATCTACGTTCTTTTATTGGTTAAATACATTTAATGATCACATCTTCCGTAACGTAGCGTCACTTTTAAAAGACTACTTAAATCGAAATTGATATTTTCATAAGTTATTTTAAATATCCCATAAAGTAAAAAAATCCAAAGGATTTTATATTAATGTCAGTGCAAAATTTCAAAGTTAAATATTAAGTATTGGTCTCGCTTTTGTATATCGTGACTTTAGCATTGAAGTTCAGAAAAGTTCCGAGATATGATTGTTTATTTTAAATTGTTCTCATTCATGAAAGCGAAATGTATATCAAAAATACTTATATTTTTGCAATTTTATACTGTATACACTTTTATATTTTATCTACAAGTTTATTCACAAATATTTGACAAACATACGGACAGGTAGAAGTTAAATATTAAGCTCCTCATCATAAGCCGAATCAGTAATGCGGATAGAGTGAAAAAAGCTTTTACAAAACATTGTATAATTATTACGTTAATTCTCTATCGATACACACATTACAACCTATAGATTTATGTTGTTACGTTATAATAGAAAACACATTTATTTACTTACAACTATTCACAAATATATTAGGTATAAATGAGTTAATAAAAAATTATTGAAAAATTTTGTAAAGATATCTCCCGAGAATATAAAAATATATATATAGTCACGACCCAAGGATCGATTTTGGAAAGGAGAGGATGCTTAATGCTACGCGGCTAGGCGGGTCGCGACGGCGCTCGTCCGTCAAGTGTCGCGAACTGCGCCATCATATGAGACGCAGATCTGATCGATATATGTAATGAGGGTCGTCAACAATACCTTTACGCATTTTTACGATTCCGCTGAATTCATGATTAGAACAAAATTGGCTCTCCGCTAAGCTGCAAAGCTATAATGAAGATTCAAAGCCAAAATATATATATGAATCCCGGTTATATTCTTCATAAGGAAAATTATTACACTTGACGAAGTAAACCTTCATATGATGTTAATCGTGATCATTAATTTTTTTCTAATACTCTATTTTTTTCAACTGGTTCGATATTTCCCTAATCTTATATTATATTCTATTTTTTTAACTGATTCGTTATTTTCCTACTTAATCGTGGCATTTTACTAGCATGCGTGTTGTCGCATTGTTTTATAATATTATTCTTTATATGGTTTCAAAAATATATTTTCTTGCACTATTCTTCTAAAGTCAGCTGAGAGCCATAAAAATATGCGTCACGTCTTTTAATTTACTTTCTAATAATATCTTCGTTTTAATTTCACCTTACGTTAAACTACCTCGAGGGTTGTTGAGTTTTATTGAGGTTAGGAAACCTCTACTGCGAAATAGGTATTGTTTGGTAAGTTTCCATTGTCGTAGTGCCAGTTCTTATTTATTTAAAATTTGTTAGTTATGACACAATTTATCTCTTTTCCTATTGTCGTATGAATTAAGTTGCTAAAAGTATACCGGACAACAATAATATTAATTTGTTATATATGAGAGTTGACATGAGCATTATGCACGACAATGAGTAATTGATTATGTACAATTTTGTTTAATGCACCTGACGGATCGAACACGCTACGATAAGACGCGCCTTGCCAGAATTGACACAAGAGCGGTGATGATCACCATTGTTTTTAGTTGATATTACCTATATAGAGAAAATATGCAGTATAATTTATGTATAACGAACACTTGGACAAAGTGACAAGTATGCATTGAGGATAAATTTCCCTGCTTTAATGCTAATTCTGCTTATGAATGTACAATTTAATGCATGCTCAAATTTATTTCAAAATTTGCGTTGTGTTATTTGCCGCTATTATTTTAATTTTGAAAAAAAAACGCATTCTTCTTAAAAACAAAAAATATTTTCAAATTATAAAGCAGATAGATGAATTAATATAAAATAAATTTAGTTATTCTCTTACATAAGTCGAATTATAACAGTTCACATATTAATATTTAATAACGTAGGTCCAATATATCCGATACAATAAGAAGACGTTTATCAACTATGACAGTAAATAAATCAGCTACTGACATTGTAGTAAGTTTTCCTATCGGCTATCACAACACACAAAGAGTTTTAATTCAATTATGAGATAAGTTCCAAGGCTTTTAAAGAATACAACAAGTATCATTTCCAACCGTAACATGTCCACTTCCTTCCGTAGATAAGTTTATGGAACTGCAAAAAACAATTGTAATCAAATGTATTCGTGAGTTGCGCTAAGTTATCTTTAAATTATCGTACACAAAATTTAAATGAATTAGGAGGTTTGTATACCTAATGCAATTTTAATCTTCAAGACGTAATCTTCTATCATGAGATGACGATACTTATTATAAGCCACGGATAAGTCGCTCAAGTTAATTGAGCTCATTTCAGCTAGCTCGCATTGTGTCGGTAGTTGCTACGTAGTTCAATTCGCATAGTCGGTGCCAGGTGACGGGATAATTTACTTTGTGGCATAAATTGAGTATTTTTCTTCGTTTTTCCATTGTTCATAAGAAACTTGATACAAATTTACACATGTTATAGATTCTAGTTCGATACAGTCCAGTCATTCGTTTAAAAAGTTTGCCAGATACAAAGAAGGAAGGTGTAATTTATTATTTAAGTCGGAAATTACGAAATAAATTGAAAGGTTTTTCGATTTCGTTAGAAGCAAATTTCGCACGAAGTACGCTCACGTTGTTAATTCGGCACCCAACTGGTTTTGTAAGCCTCAAATGACTTTAGGTTTAACGTAAAAATATTTCACGTATATCAAATGAAAGTGAATGATTTTATGAAATGTAAACGCGCTCATAATCAATATTTCTGCCACCGATTTGAAATGTCCGAGGTCAATTAATTCAGATTTGTCCACGAATCCTCTACATATCTAATTTATTATTCATTGGACAACATATAGTTAATTTCGGCAAGATATTGTGCAATCAATAATAATTTCCAAAACTTCGTTTTAAGTCCAGGTTTGCGTCCGAGATGATGTAATGTTTTTGTGACACATTATGTTTTCCTAGCAAAGGTAAACGCCAAACAAAGTAGACTTTTCATTTGTCTTGTGGATTGCGCAACTCAGTTTCATAATAATTGTTCGTTTCTGGAAGGTCACGTGGTAAAGTCAAGAGAGTAATTATTAAGAGTTACAGAATACTAGGATTTTTGTGTAAGTAGGCTATTTTTGCCAGGCCCTCGAATACAAAAAAGTTATAAATTAAAGCAGTTATGTGAAAAGCACGTGACTATAAATGGTTTGTTCAAGAAAGGGTTAGGTAAATTTCTATCAAATATTTGCATAAGAAAACATCGCTCAAAGGGACATTTTTGTATAAATTCATCGAGTAAAATTGGTTTTTGTGCCCAACAGTTGAATACTTGGTTTGAGTAAAGTCTTCATAGTAAAGTAGGAGATGGCGGCGGCGACGGGCGGCGTGGTGGGCGGAGTGCGCGTCGCGGCGCCCGGCTGCCTCCGCTAGCTCGCCTCACTGTCCTGCAATCGAGCCATAACCGACGTCATATAAACTACACCTGTTACGTGCAATCTTGAACTTGCTTAAAGTTTCATAATTATTGGTTCTCATTATATTCAATGAAATAAATTAATATAGTATTGGTGTTATTGAAGTGCAGTCTCTTTGACTCTAAGCAAAGCAAAATCTATCACAAAATCTGTGACTCTAATTTTAAAAATATATTCTGAATATCAAAAAGTTGTCGGTATTTGTTATGTTATAAACTTGATAATACATTGAATTACAAATATGTTTGATAAATTATATAGCTTTTTCAGTATTTAATTTATTTAATTCATCTTGTTTCAGTAATTATCCTTATCGTATCGAGTCGTAATAAAATTGTTATTGAGTTACATTGAGTTGTAACAAAGTTTTAGCGCCAATGCCTAAAAATATATTCTAAACCACGACGAAACGTAATTAAAATAAAAAGGTAAGAAAATAATAACTCACTAAAAACACCCACTCATCCACACATTATTAATGCTCTTCTATTTTTAAACTTACAACGTACCAGATTTTTCATAATTTTTACTAGGGGTTATTATTACAAAATACCTCAGTGAGACGTCCTCAGGCGTACTCGGTGTCGGTAGAAAGAGCGCGATCGTCGTCCGGCGAAGAGCGCGCCAGGCGCCGCTGGTAGCTTACGAGCTGCCGCTCAAGAGCGTAATTTTCGGCTTGCAGAGCTGCTATCTCGCGTCTGCAAGTTATTTCATTACAAAGATTTTTAGAAAGTGATAATGAAAATCGATCGATATTTCATCGAAGTTATATTTTTAACGATTTTATCACAATATTATATATCAATTTATAACAAATTATACCAAAACTTAATTTCGTTCATGGTTTCTTATGATATGTCAGCGCGCACTTTTTTCTGGCCGTTTTTTTTTCTGTATTTTATCATGCAACTGACATGAAAGCATGCAGTAATACGAATATAAGAAGATAGTGGTGGCATCCTTTGGTGGATAATTTATCATAATAACTCCCTTCGAATGACAGAAACTAACATCATTATTTAATTGGTGATAAAATAACTTTGGCTTTCTTTGGAGCTGATAACGAGCTCAATCTTCTTTTTCTTTTAAACGTCGTTCACTCTCTAACATACTAATGGGCCCAACTTTCATAAGTACTTATAAATATGTCAAAAATTCTAGTAAATTAGCATCAGACGACTACAAACCATCGCGCGAAATCATGAGTATATTGCGTTTCCTTTCGACCGAAAGGAACCTCAGTACCCATATTGCAGATAGTATAGAAAATACTAGTTCATTGTGAATAATGTTTTGAGTTTACTCGTAAGAGAAGTCTATTATCTCAGACATCTCCTTGATTTTCAACATGCAGTTTTCCACGACCAAATCATGATTTTCACCATTTTCTTTAGTAATCGCAATTGATTGAACTTGTATTATATACTTGTATTGTCAACTGTCAATCACGTCTGAGTACGGATGACCACATTTCGTGAATTATATATAATTGGACAGATTCTCCTTGCATCGCTATCATGGATCTGCTTCGATGTTAACCCTTGCCTTAACATGTACTTAATAACAGCTCAATGTTCAATTCAAACTATATATATAACATATCATTCTTTTTCATTTCGATAAATGCAGAGTAACATGATTTTTTACTGTTTAGTGTTTGCACTGAGAAAAACGTCAATAATGAAAGAAACATCACGTACATAAACATCCATTATATTTACGTGATTGATTTTTATCCTTTTACGGTACGGTATTATTAGGTAAAATAGACCCAAAATAAATAAAAAGTGTTAAAAGTCTTTAACGTTAAAATTTTACCATAACGACTGAGTTTACACCCTTGAATTATAATATCGTTGTAGCCTCTAGAATTTCTATGTTTTTCTGTAGGTATAAACATTTTATTCGCCGTCAAGACCTAAAATTTTAACTGTTGATAACTTTAATTAGAAAATAATTAGATGTGAAAATAGTTTAAAATTCGAAATATTTATCATACTTTTGGACATTTTTGTTCACATTTTCTGGAAATTTCCATGTAAAAAACAATTTGATATTTTTCCCTTATTATAAAATACACCTCTAATTCTTTGAAAGTATAAAGTTTCAGTTTTAAACATTTTTTTTCATTTCGTTTGTCCAATTTTTTACTGTCTTATAACTGCTTTGCTGAATAGCTGTCTATTACAAATTACATGAAAATTCAAGCTTTCTGGATATCAAGTTTGTAATACCTGCCTCATAAGAAAGTGCAATGTGAACTCGCAATGTGATACTCGCTATTACCACTGGAATATAACGTAAATATTGGTATATAAATATAATTATATATGTAGATGGATTGTTAATTTTCTGTTAACAAATAAATGTAGAAAATGTATTAAGCTATTTAATGGCTATCATTCAATATAATCACGACGATTGCTAGGAGTAAGTTATCCATAAAAAAGAAGCTATAGTCAAATTTAACACGGAATGAAATCTAATTCACTTATAAAATACGCTACCTAAAACATACATATCTCTCGTGATTCATTTAAATTACATATATATATATATATATATATATATAGAATACATATATATATATATATATATATATATATATGTATTCATATATGTAGTTTAACTAAAACGAATGTTTACGAATTATTCTTACAATTAACTGAGATTAAGGGCCGTTTTCAAAAATATTTCAATAAATTTCATTCGTTGTAAAATGGGTGCAATAAACATTTTACCGTTCAACCAACTGTAAAGTATATATATATAAATTATTGAGACCGAAATATTTCAGCGCGACAATCAAAAGACATCGCATCTCCAGCGACGATTTCAAAGATAGATAACAAAATTTTATATAATTATTGTAAAACAAATTTTACACAAATATTTTATTAAAGTAACAATTTCTATGTTACTTGACATTTAAAGAAATATGAGTATTTACATTTATATTCAATAAATATTAGTGGATATTAAATGTTTACCTCATCTGGTGATTATGCAACCGGGCCACATCATCGTAATTATGATAAGTTGCCTGGAACAGCAGATATGCATCTGCCCACTCGAGTTGGACGCGCAGCGCACCGGCCGCATCTAAATATGCACAACCGGGTGCGCGCGCATCTGCAACGCGTAGAGGCGTTTCCATAATAACACCTTCGTCGGCAGCATCCTGCGCGTAGTAGTGTGCGTGGGATGGTAGCTGAGCAGCGCCCGCTGCACCGGCCGCGCCCGTACCTCGAAGAAGACGTGCAGTCCAAGCGGCTAGACGAAGATGATTGCGCGGCACGAGGCGCGAGTCGGCGAATACCATCTCGAGACGAACACGCTCTGAATGGCAGTCGCTACGGAGCGACCACGCCTAAACAATGAGATAAATTAAACAGTATTTATTTGTGATCAGGGAAATATTAAATATTGTAGTAGTAATAAATAACAATTTAATTTTAATGAAAATAATTCATTTTAATGACATAACGACAATACAATTTCAGCGCTGATTGATTTCGAATTTTAAACTATTTTTACATTACCAATATATCGAGTCCCTTCCGAAATAATGTTGTGGGTAAAAAATAGTTAAATGTATAAAAAATTAGGATAAGTGAAGAAAAGTAAAATTCAGTCTGGTGTAAACGATGTTTTTCCCATCCATTTTACGCAGCACATCTAAAATTATGTGTTGGAATGAAGTATTTTGTACCAAACTAAGTACATTCTAAATCAAGAGCATATCATGAGATAATTTTAGTAAAATATGATTGTATTGAAATTGTATAAATATGACAAATTAATAACTTTATACATAACAAATTCGAAAAATTTCGAAAATGTTCATACTAATCTCACGGAAGGAGTGAAAAGATAAACGAAAGCATGGTAAAAGATTTATTATATTGAGACAAGTTAATATGATCCAATTATATAGCTGATATTTTAAACATCTAATTGAAAATGAGTTCGAAGAATCTTATCAAAAATTCATAGGGACTAAAATAAAAGTTGGAAAACGCTAAAGAGTTAATTTTAAAATATTTAAATATAAAAAATATTGAATTATTCAAATGTACAGAACTTTTTTTTAACAGACTTTAAAAAGAAGGAGCTTCTCAATCGTCAACGAGTTTGTAACTCGATGACGCGTTGCCTAAATTATTCGTTTCAGAGAGGTCTCATGTAAATATAATCAGGACCTGATAATGGACTCTGGAAATATCCTAAGAAACTCTTATAAGAATCAGAGCACAAGGCCCCTTTAAGAAAATTGATACCGATTTTGAAATTACTTGATAACTCTGTGAAAGTACTTTAGCCATACATGATGGTCAGATTTTAATGCTTGAGCTGGAAAGTTGTGACAGACTTCCTCAAGTAAGAAGTAGATTCGTCGAGTTTAGGTTCATTTAACTTGTCTTTATGAGTCTATAGGTCACAAAAAATAACAACAGTAGCAAGACGTCAAAGCAGATTCATAATTTTTGCACTCATTTGTCTTCTCCTGGCGAATCTTTTAAACTATATAGTGGCCACGGTCTGCTTAAGGTGCCAAACATTTGTGACAGTACTATTCAATGGTGATGAGAAGTTTTATCAAGCTTCGGTTTGTTTTCCGTATCTTGTTCATTCTTTATCTAGTTCTTTAATCACATATAATAGCCAATGTCTGATGATAGGATGAAATGATGGCGACAATAACTCTTCAATGAAAATTAATAGATTCATCATGTAAAGTTTGACTTGTTTTGATGAGTCCTATAGCAATAAGTAGTGACCAGCATATGATAATAGAGTACAAAGATGATGATAACACTACTGATTTATTTTAGTGAGAGCTTTGGTCATAAATATTAACCAGTGTCTCTTGATAGAATCGAAAAGTGATAACAGAGATTCTTTATATTGAAGAGTAAGTCATTAACTTTGTACTCCTTTGACTTATCTGATAAATCGATGATCACAAGTGATGGTCAGCATCTGATGATAGAGCCGAAAGATATTAATAGGAAGTCCTCATTGGTGGGGAATAAACTAATGGTGTTCGAATTCATTTGACTTAGCTTGAACAACAAAGTAAATAAGTCGATGAGTATTTGAACAACTAAGACATTGGTAAATATATTGATGAGTAAGAAAATATGTGCAAATATTACCCAAAAATTAAAACTCAACAAGACAAATTATTTTAAAAAAACTTATAAGTTTTCTAAAGAACACTTTAAAAAATTAAACAATACAAGGAATATGTGAAGTAATATCATATAGATTTCCATTGTCTATTCCTCAGATGCCGGGCATCACTTCTGAATATATTAACAGTAATTAAATTCGAATAAGTCCCTCTTTGTGTAGCTGTTTATATAACAGCTAATAAAGACAATCATAGCGCCATTCAGAAAATAATAAGCACCACCTGTCGTTAAGTAGAAATACTTAGTATTATAAAAGTCTATTTTAACCGACTAATATTAATTAGATCAAAAGAGGATCGATAGGTCGCATACGTCATTACATACGTAAAAGAGGATCGATAGGTCGATAGGTACGAGTATGTATATTTACATACCATGCAAGTACGCATATATACGTATTCATATTCATTAAACGACACAAATACATTTTCAGTACAATTTCATGAAATCGCGAAGTATTTAATAACATCTAATAAGTAAATGAGGTATAATTATATACTTCATGTAATCGTAAAATTGTGATTACCATAAAATTTCATCACCATTAAAAATTAATTATTTAAATTTGTTTACAAAACATTAACCAGGTTTCGATTTGGATTAAATAATAAACGCACTGAAAAGTATAAAATATTAAACATACGAGTATTAATTGGAACTTTTGCAGTAAAATATCGTCTCCAAAAATTAATAAATTTGCACTATACTGTTAGTGTTAAAGATTTTTGGAGTTGGTCCCAAACTGAAAGTGATGCTTAGATGCTTACACACTCTCTCTCTCTCATAACTATGCACACAAAATTAAGTGCCATATTCGACATGTTATACATGTCTCGTTATATGTAACTAGTTATATATATTTTGTGTCCCTCTTTTGTTCCAATAAATCAATTATCTAAACAAGGGAGTCGTTTTGTAACTACCAGTTATTACCTGATTATCTCTGTCAAGGCAGTGGGCCGCCGCTGGTGGAGGAGCAGGCGGGGGCGGCGCCAGTGGCACAGCTAGGTCTACCACACATCTCACCCATTCTAGCTCCAGCACGCATCGTACGTTTCCCTGGTAATAAATGATTACGTAAGCATTTTTTTCACAATTAACAATAAATCAAATTTAAACTGGAAATCACATTTTTGTCGAGAGAACTCTATAAGTAACTTAGCATTTCTTATTCATTTCATTTTTTATCCTTCAAGGATATCGACTCACAAACGGTACAAATTTTGAATTGTCGTTACTTAGTGTTCATATTCCCACCTGTAGCAATTTAATATCATTTTTGCATTATCAAGTTAAAATTTTAGAACGTTCGAATCAATTAAATTCAGTTCGAACATCGAACTAAAGTATCAGTAAATTGTCAAGCTCGAACAAGGCACCTACCGCTCAGACATGGCGAACGCATACGTACAAATCGTTCGTCGCGAGTTCCGTGAACTGTCGTCTATTCCGTAATAGATATAATAATTTGCTTTCTATTTATTCTCAGTTTAAAGATATAAATTTGCCACAAGCCTGATTTGAATTTATAAAATCGAAACATGATTGCGTAAACTGAACCAGCTGTTAAGTTTACAACTATGAACGGTTTTCGTCTGTTTCTAGTGAACATCAATTTACTCTAAGGGTTACCTGTGAGTCCAAAGTTAAAGCTAATCTTCTTGCGATAAAATTAAAATCCATGGGAATTGATGGTTTAAATATTAATGCTCTTAAACCAATAATAGATATCGTGGCTCCGGTCATCACTGATATTTTTAATTCCTCTTTGCCAACTGTTGTCTTCCCTTTGGGTTGGAAAAAAGCCTATATTGTGCTCATACCTAAAATTTTATTGCCTACGCAACCTAAGGATTTTCGGCCCATATCTATCCTACCGCTTCTATCCAAAGTCTTTGAACGTATTGTTCATGGTCAACTCGTTACTTTCTTCAATGCTCATAAGTCTCTAAATCCACTTCAATCTGACTTTAAAGCTAGTCACAGTACCCCAACTGCCCTTTTTAAGGTTACTGATGGTATACGCTTGGCTATGGATAATATATGTCACTGTCCTTGTTCTTTTTGATTTCAGTAGTGCGTTCAATTCTGTTGACTTCGATATTCTTCTTGCCCGCTTTAAATATCTTAATATATCCCAAAATTTACTTGAGTAGTTTAGTTCATATCTCCATGGACGTGGGCAATATGTTAAGTCGTCAGATACGTATTCTGAGTGGACTTATCTTATAGCTGGTGTACCTCAAGGTGGAGTTCTATCTTCTCTCCTTTTCTCAGTATTTATTGATGATGTTATTAAAAATATTTCTAGCATTTATATACTCTATGCTGATGATCAACAATTTATGTGCACTCTAACCTCCATCCCTTATAAAAAACCATCGACATTCTTAATCGAGATCTCGCTTCAACTGGCTCATGAAATTAATGTTTTGGTTAACCCAAGTAAGTCACAAGCTATCATCATTGGTAGTCAAAGACTGACTTCTAAAATAAACTTACCTAGTTTACCGAAATTAGTGCTAAATAGTACAATAATACTACATACGTCAACTATTAAAAACCTGGGCCTACCGATCGACAAGTAAATGATGTTAGTCGTCGTGTTTTCAACAGGATAAATTCTTTGAAACGTCTTCAAAATTTTCTACCGACTATAACGAAAATCTACCTTGTCAAACACTATTATTACCATTAATTGATTATGGAGATGTGTGCTATCCTGATCTTAATGAATAATATTTATACAAGTTGGAACGTCTTCCTAATTTGTGCATCCGGTATATCTTCGGCCTTAGAAAATATGATCATATTTCTAAATACAGGTCACTTCTCAAATGGCTGAAGATCAACCTCACATATTTATACTTCTTTTTAAATTTAAAAAAATCGTCATAGCCCAAGTAAACTCAGTGGTAAATTTAAAGATTTGTCTGCTCACGGCCTTGGGCTACGATTTGAAAATTCACTCACCCTATTTATTCCTAAACATACATCTATCACTTACGAAAAATCCTTCACTGTCCAAGCAGCAAAAATTTGGAATAATTTGGATCAGGAATTCGTTAACCAATTGAAATTATCGTATGAATACAGGTAAGTAGTACAGGAGAAAGAACACCCTGAAGCGACAGCACCTGCCACTATAGTTGCTGGATCGTGATGTTGGAGATTCAAATTAGTGAGTTCTTCAAACAAGCAGCGACATTGTCTAGATCATTTACAAGAACGATTGAGTAGGTAACGTATTATATTAAGCAAAATACTCAAATACTCATACTGTAAATCTTCTTACCATGGTGGAAGCTATTTACTTGCCTCATATGCAGTTTTAAAATAGGTATAAAGTTGATCGAATAAAAGCTACAGCATTCGGTAGGAGGGTCGTAATTCGTGATGCTCTACAGTGGACTTCGATATATCGGATAATCATAGGTGTTCTGACCTCGTGCTTCAGTAATGACGTTCTGCTGGCAGTGCTCGTTGGCTTTATGTATAAGTCATTGGTGAATACGCTAACTATATCGTTGACATATTGTTTACCTTCTTCGTATTATTGTTAGTTACAGTAATGTCTATATTTTGTGATATAAATGTGGATAGATATGGTACAATTACTATATTAGGCAGATTTAACAATATTATTTGTCGTAAATAAGTAAGTAAATTTCAAAATACGAAATATTTCATGTTTCAAAATATACAATATCGGTAATAACTGATGTTAACACAAATAATTTCTAAATGTTATTTAATGTTTGTATAGATCATCCGATCGCAAAAAGAATGGGTAGGTTTAAACAAGCAGTATCAATATCCGCTTATGTTTGATGCCAATTTTACTGACATCAAAATTTAGATTTATTACCGAAGTTAATTCAAAAATTTTAATGCTACTTTGATTACCCTATATTTAATTTTTAATGTAAAAAAATAAACTCCACTGCGATAGTATGATAGGCTTGTGTTAAATATGGCAATAGCATTCACGACCATTGTTCCTATGGGTGCCCCGGCAGTGAAGTGCAAAAAAAAGTTTTCTTAATAAATCTCTAGGGATATTTTTTTATTTCCCCTTTGACATATGTATTAAATATGTACTTAAAGGTTAGCACACATTTAGAAATTTGCACTACAAGTAGCAACTGTGTACTGGAGGTTAACAATTATAAATCACTAAACGATTATTTTAGTTCTCCTAAAAGTAATTGAAATTGTAATTCTATCGTCGCATTTTCTTACATCCTGGCTTAGAGGTTACAAACATAGTCTCCGTCGTAATTGCTATACGATAACCTTCTTAGATCATGTGCTTAATATACTGATCAAGGTTACCAAGTAGATGTTACTTATCTTGCTTTATAAAGATACTCAATATGTCAACATAAATATGCTCCTAATGAAATAACTAAAACCAGACTTTTCTTATAATCTTGCTAATTCTACTTTCTTTTTCAAAAACAATAATTTTAATAAGGGAATTACAGATTCTTGATTAGTTAACACGGGCGTAAGCCAGTTAAGGGACTTTGTACCATGTTTATTTAATTTAATGATTAATTACTTAACGGCAACTATCCACGCCGGTAAGTGTTTTTCGTTTGCCATGATCTAAAACCCTTTGTAAAAATATATAAAGTTCATAATAAAATTGCTACTTCAAAATGATACCAAATCTGTATATCAATGGATTCTGAACCAAAAAATTCATTCTTCTTTCAATAAATGCGCAATGATGACATATTCTTAGGAACTAAATGCCGTTATTCATAATTAATCCCAGTCTATTTAGACTGGGATTAACGATGTTACTCGATCGATTCATGCAAGAAGTCTTTTATATGGCCGTGGTAGGTCGGGTTACGTTTAATGTTCATATTAAAGGTGTAATTCAAAAATCATAAAAAACGTTTGTTCAGTGTTCTTATTAGGATTAGGTTTTAAATTTTTGGTCACTGCGTGAGAATTTTTGTAAACGTAAACTAGTGAAAATCCAAAAAGGAAAAAATCTTAGGATGAATGAATATTATACTTATTGATTCCCTGCTAATTCTATCTTCGGCAGGTCCAGCTAACACTTTGATTGTTAATCGAGATTTACATTTGATCAGCTATTATAAAAATTCACATCAATTCCATCAATAACAGTTTTATGTTGGGACTGTGTTCCTTTTCAATTACTTGTTCTTGTATTACAATCAAAACGTTAATCTGTGGCCTTTTTTATTTTAGTCGAAATATCTATTTACATAATAAATAATACCTTTGTTACATATAATAGTTTTATATTTAAAATATCTTTAAATAATAATTTCCTTTAAATATATGTTTAACATAAATTATAAATGCTAAAATGAATTTCTATGTTTCGAAATTCTTAACAACTTTTAATGCTAAGATTAAACATTTTCACAAGAACAATATATTTCAATTAAATACATTTTTTTTCCATACAAGCTAAACCGCGAGGCAAAGTTAATGTTCCATATTTATAATGTGAGTTTCTTGTCCGTCATCTTCATTTGAAGTAGAAGTTGAAAAAAATGTTGATAAATAAATAGGATGCAACACATTAGATATTAATATCAAAAACACAATTTGGGATACTAATTTTTGTTCAACTTAAGTAACTAATACTGTAGGAAAAGTATGATTAGACGAATAATCGGTTAATTGGACTCGAATGTCAACAGTGGAATAGCAAATAATTTATAGCTGTGGAAAAACAGAAAATTATTAAGAGTAAATAATTAAATTGTCCTAAACAAAAGCTAAAAATGTTTTCAGTTAATCGATTGAAATATAAATTTTTTTTCAAAAACATCATCTCTTGAAAGTTACCAAAGATAGAAACCTATATAAACCTGTGTTCTGCTTTGCTTTGCACTATTGTAGTTTATAGTTAACAAACTCATAATACACATTGGATATCTATAGATTCTACTCAGATTATACTAACTTACATGTAATGTACGTGGTACAATAAATTATAGATATTTTGTGTCTTTATTAAATAGATTTCATAATATGACACAGATATATTGTATTGGAAATAACGTTCTGAACACAGCGAGACTTAATATAATATTCACTATTTTCACTTTAATTTAGCTTTTGTTAAATAGCTTCATAAACTATATCGATGTTTTTAGCTCAGTGATATAGCACTAGTCTCGTACACAAAGGGTCGTGAGTTCAAACCTCACAGAAGGCAAGTAATATTTTATTAATAATTTTTTTTATATATTAGACGAGAAATTTAAAATAAGAAACTTTTAATCGAGCACGAATATTGTTAATACTAAATGAACAGGTTCCTTAGAAAAATACTTGGCTATTTTCAATGATATCTTTAGAAAGATCTTATATAAAATCCTTAAGTGAAGAATTTTATGATAGATACCGCATTAAAATAATTACATCACAAATTGATATCATTTTGAAACAGTGGCACTTATTTATCTAAGTCACTTTGAAAGTTAAAGTTTCACCAAATATCTCACGAATGTATCACATACTTATACATTGATATGGTAAAACGAATAATATCGATTTTAAACCGTGAAGAAAAATCACAATGACCGCTATTTCCATCTTAACTTTGCAGAACAAATAACCTTTTCTACGTCGAGTACACACAAAAGCCTAAGCGAGTATGGGAAATTCGTTTAACTTTCGTAAGCATAAAAGATATCATTTCATCGGTCGATGGTTGTATTGAAACAAACAGATAAATAAAGGAAAGTTCGTAATCGATATTGAAACTCATTTTGCAGGAATAACGTCTAGAGTTTTGTGTCTCGGTATTATGTAAAGCTTTGTGGGCGTATTAGATAAAATAGAGTTTTGCAATAGAGGAAAATTTATTTCTGTTTATAACCTAACATTACCTTCCATCTAGAAGAGAGGTCAGTCATGAGACAGTTTTACGGTATTGGATCCTAGTATTTTACATATATATCTGACATTTATTCTTTCTCAACCAATCATTATAATAATCTGATCATGTATTACTAAATTTTACAGTTGTTAGGTCATCTCCAGATATTTATATACAAAACATTTATCTCACATAAAACTACTTGACGAACTTTATTGAAACTGCACCAGTTAGACCGATTTTACACAACGATCAATCTACACCATCATATTCACAAAGTCTCAATTATTTAGGATCTTTAAGAAACAGAATACGTAAGTCGAAGATGATTCTGTGAAGAAATGTTGAATTTAAGTAATGAAAACGAAGTTATTGTTAGCATATTATTAATGAATAACAAGGCCCATTTCCACTTTTTTGGTTACATCAACGAACAGAACTTAAGATACCGGAGTAACGTGAATCCTAAACAAATGCATTAAGAACATCTCCATTCCCCAAAAGTTACTTTGTACTTGCGCTATGCCTTCTTTAGGGATCATAGAGCTCTACTAGTTCGAGTATGATTTAACCAATACTGTGATAAGAATTTCGCAGACACTTAGCAGAAAAATTTTTTACTCCACAACTCAGTACAAAGTTAATAGGGAGACTTTTTTTACTCAGTACGAAGTTAATAAGGAAATATTTTTCAACAAGACAGGGCTATCTCCCACACAGTAAGAGTGAACATGAATGTTGTAATGATTTATTTACAAATCAAGTGATCTTTCGAAATGGGGATATTGCAGGGTCTCTCTGATCACCGGACCTAACAACGTGAGATTTTTTCTTGTGGAATTACCTAAAAAATATTACGATAACGCATCACAAATAGTCGAAGCAATAAAAGAACTGATCCAACCAGAGCTGGTTCAAATTCCACTGACAATGCTGCGAAATATTATAAATAACTTCAAAACTTGCCTGGAAGAATGGATGTAATGTTACTGGACTTGTTTTTAAATATTTAATAGATTTATTTGAATTTTGGGTAAGCATTTTCTTGAACGTATTTTGGGTAATTCGCGACGCTAAACATTTTCAAAGTTCCTCCTTAATCTGTCCCATTCTATATAAATTATGTTTAATAAAGTAGCTTGAAAATTTTTCCGCTTAATCTTTTAATATTTTATTTAAATTTAAAAGTGAAAATAATATAATTGTAACTTTACGAATAATTTATAAAATATAAATGTAAAATTAATCAGTCAAGGGAAATAAATAATTTTAAGTGCGAACCAAAAATTTAACATTTAGAATTAACAAATAAACTCAAATTAATCGTTCTAAAATTAATATGCGTAAAAATATAAAATCTACTGAACGTTTATTAGCTACACAATAAAACATATATGTTTTGTTACACAGAATCCGGCAAATAAACCTCCTGTATTTGAAGAAGCCGATGTGTGAGTTGTAGTTGCCGTAATTATGTGGAAATTGTTTGAAAGCGGTGTATGTGCCATTTGTAATGTGCACAATGGCTTGACCCGGTGAGCTTCGTGCGTTCATTGTAGAGAATTTATACATAACGGTGGTTTTGTGATTACTAGTCAGCGTACGTTTCGGATTCGATTCGAACTTCGCCGACATGATCGTGTTCCTCATAGGAAAATAATTTCAGTTTGGATGACAAACTTTAGGCAAACAAGTTCAGCTTTGAAAAGAAAACCTATTGGCAGACCGCGGACTGCAACACCTCCGGACAATGAGTCACGTATAAGAGCGTCTGTACGACAATTCCCAAGGCCTTCAGCACTTAAACATTCCGCTTACGTGCGATTGTCTGATCGGCATGTAAGAAGAATTCTGCATAGAGAACTTCATATGCACCCCTTCAAAATGATGGTTACCGAAGAATTAAATTATAGAGATTTTGAAACTGGCAGAATTATGTATAAGCAAATTCTTCAGAATATTCCCCCTGGCGCTTTGTTTATTTCTTCGGATGAGACTTACTTCCACTTGTCAGGTACTGTAAACAAGCAGAATTTCCCCACTAGGCTGCAGAGAACCCTCGGGAACTTCATCAACGACCACAACACAGCCCTTATGTGATAGTTTGGAGCGCCGTTGCTGAATTTGGTGTGTGGGGGCCGTATTATTTTGAAGAATATAGCCTAAGTGCAATGGTTAATTCAGATCATTACTGTCACATGGGAGAGACCTTCCTCCGACCTAGGTTAAACCAGTTTGTTGTAGACCATGAACAGCAAGAACTCAGGTTTCAGCAAGACGGAGCCACAGCTCACACTTCTCGGCGTTCTATGGAGATGTCGAGGGAGTTGTTTCCTGAAAATCTTGTCTCTTTGCAAGAAGACATCGCCTGGCCCCCAAGGTAGCCTGATTTACCACATTGTGATTTTTTTCTTTGGGGACATTTAAAGGCTCATGTGTACCAACATCGTACCACAAACCTGCAAGCATTTAAGGAGGCAATCATCCAGGAAGTGGCAGCCATTCCAAAAGAAATGACAAGAAGTACTATGGAAACTTCCGAGAAAGACTTCGCCAATGCGTCAACAATGGGGGACGTTATTTATCGCATATAATTTTTAAAACCATGTGATGTAAAATAGCACAGTATTTATTGTTCACAAATAAAAATATTATTTTTGTATCTTTCTCACTTTTTTTAACTACCTTTTAAAAATAGGGAGTTTTTAGACGAATCCTGTATTTTCATGTGTTCTTGCATACTTGTTTTAGTATAACTGACAATAATTTATATTATAAATATACGTGAACACTTGTATCCTAAATTGACAAAAAGGCAAAGTAAATTGAAAATATTTCGTAATGAACTAGTTAGTAGGATACTGACTATATTAAATCAGTCAAAATAAAATTTGAATACCAATTTTTATACCCAGAGCCTAAATCTATCATCATGTTTTAGTCAAAACCTAGAAAACAAGAAAAAACAAATACTTATTTCTTAAAAGATATTTATTTTGTTTTCTTCACATTTGTATAAGTAGCGTTTCATTTATTTATTTTTACATAATATGAATTTGGACATAAAATGAAACTATAATACAGAGAATTGACAATATGCTTACAAGTAACATCTCTTTAAATCACATTTTTTATAGGTAGACTTAATAAAATCTAGCGACTGGAAAGCCTATTAATCACCTTTGACCCAACGTAGAGATATTTCATAATCTAGTGTTCTAGATTATGTTTGGTCATGTGAAAGACGATGCAAATATCGATTTCATTTCAAAAATAAAGTACAAACAAAATACCACTTTTAGAATCAGTCGTGTAAAAACTTTTAGCAATGACTTCCAACATAATCATATATATATATAAATGTATTTATGTTTGTCTTTTATGCATTCGCGGATCGTTTATCTGGTTGCGATGAAACTTTGGTGAGTAATTGTGCGCTACCTGGGAAGTTTTCTGACAAAAAAAAAATTTACGCGAACGATGTTGCCGGGTGGGTCAGCCGCGATAGTTGAAACTTTCTACTAAACTTCTTAATGATAAAAATGAGTAATGTCAATGACTCAATTGAAAAAAAAACATTTTGACAATTAGTCAATAAATTACAGCATCACTTTTTGTTTTTTTTTAATAAAACTAACTGTATTCTAAATTAATTAATATTATTTCTAAACTAAATAAATTACATAATAATTTGAATAAATAATCGATATGAATAATTAATTCATTGAGTTATAAATTTATACAGATTTTATTATTTTCTCCATCAAAATAATCATGTCTTATAAACTTACATCAGGTGGTAGCGGAGCATAGAAGAAACAACAATTACGAGCTTATTAAACGAGCGAGGTACGGCAAGCAAACAACGAAGCAGATCGTTTACGAGTTGCTCAATCGCGTGCATAAAAATCAGAAGAATAATGCGTAGTAACAAATTTAGCTACGTTTACAAGCTACTCGATCGTGTACTTTCGAATCAGAAAGATAAAGAATAGAAAGAGTCGAAGCGGGACGATTACGAGCTATTCTAATTCGGCAAACAGTACATGTTGACTTGAATCTTGGTGTATATCAAATATCAATTACATAAAAAATAGTAAAATGTCAATTACGACAATAGTCTGTATTGGAGTGTAAATAACGACAAAATGGATGAAATTTGTGGGTGTTGTGGTGCACTAAAGTTCAACAATGAAACACCAGGAATATGCTGGCAAATGGCAAAATTAAACTTTTGACTTTGCATCCACCATTTGAACTTTAGTGAATATTGCTTTCGGGTCATTTAGCCTATACGAAGCACTTTTTAAAAAATATTCTCAAATATAATTCAGCGCTTCAAATGGCAACCTTTGAAGTTGATAAATATTCCAAGATCAATTTATATCAATTTTCAAAAATTTAAGGGCAAATATAACGTCGCGTCGAATCACTTCTACCAGTTCACGACGCCGAACATAAATCTTCACTAATCTACTTCAGGAGCGACGATGATATGCAAGTTGATCAGTGACGCGATACGATTCCAGGCACGATAGTTCATATTATATTACTTGGCAAACTTTTTTTACGCCAACACAAAGCGCTGATGAAATTATTCAAAACATCAATTTATAAATTGCCGATGGGTAATTACGCAATCCACATAAGAGCTAACAAAACACCAATCAGACAGCATGACAGACGCTATAACGCACCTATTTTTCACCATTTTTAAAGTAGCGATTGTTATAATTGGAAATAGACATGATAGGGATGATAACATTCTTTAGAAATGGAATAACACAATTGTACACATCGCTAAAACGAATCGATCTTACGATGCGTAGCGAAGTATTCCATAATTTTATGGGAGGTTAACGACGGATATCATCTCAATATTATGTAAACCAATCTACAGATAATTGCATGTATTCTTGTTTCCACGTATTTTTTCATGTGGAAAAATCACCATTCATACATTTGAAGATCAGATTTGTATTTTTCTTACCATTTTTTTCATTTTATTTATCCTTATAAGTGAAAAACTGAATGAAATATTGAATTATTATTTATACCGCATAATTATACCACAAAACGGGACAAATTATAATCTGCAATGCCGTTGACATTTCATTAATACGTGGTAAATACGCATGCTTGCGAAAATTTAATCCGAACGTTTCCTCTTCATTCAATTAAATCAAGAATCGTTACGCACAGAATAATACGATTATTAATGAGATGCGATTATAAGCATTAGAATCATCAGTGACATTGGTAAAATAACCATATTTCCAACAATGTTTACTGGCAGTATGCAACCCAAATATACACAAGACGCCATGACATATGAACTTTCACGGAGACGCCCTGATATATGTATGTTCAGCTTGGGATAAATAAAAAGAGTTTCTATTGCTCGGTTAAGCTCCATCCGTTTGATACGATTTGACTGCACGAATTTTCAATAAAAAACTCAAAAAATTAATGGATTTGAGTATAAAGCATCAGATTTATGGTGAAATTCAATGCTGGATAAATACTATTGAATGACAAAAAACAAGCTTTCATCGTGAATACATCCTCATATTACTTAAAACAAAAATACTTTTAGCTCAAATCTATGATATTATTTATACAAATATGCAAGATCCTGAAGAAGATCGATTGCTGTTCGGTATTATAGCCAAACATATGGTACGTGGACCATGCGGTACCATGGTCCACGTACCATATTTTCCAACAATCACCATGCATGGCAGATAACATATGCAAGAAAAAGTACCACAGATAATTAATATAGTTCATGAAACTTGCTCTGAGTATAACGGCTATCCTGAATACAGAAGCTGCAAACCAGATGATGGAGGCCGCACAGTTACAATCATAATGAGAAATGCCGATATTATAATCGATAATGGATGAAATATTGCGTTTGCACCAAATCAATAAAGTACATATCCAAATACGTTAACAACTGCACCGACATGGAAATATTCATTGTGGATAATTCCTGTGTGCATACAGATGAAGTTATTCAATTTCAAACAGGTCGATGTATTAGTAGCAACGAGGCTGTGCGGCACATTTTGAGTTTCCCAATCCAAACTTTTCTTGTTAGTTTTCTAAAGAATCTATTTCACGGAACAAAGCGCACGAAATGTTACTACTGCACCAGCACGCATAACGGTGACAGCATTTTTTGCGCTATGCAAAGAGGATGTATTTGCCAAAATATTATTGTACACCGAAATACCAAAATACTATACATGGAATACTATATGGAAAAAAATTCAACACGTAAACAAAAGACTAATTATCCCAAAGCCACCACCCCAAGCCACCACCCAAGTTATCTCAAAACCTCTTCTCGAGCGTTTCAGGGCTCGGCTGAAAGAAAAATAAGATGGAGACCTTCCTAATAGTGTCCCGTATCTACGATCAAACTCTTCCACCCAACTGCTGTTTCTACTTTGTGAGACATTTAGCACCTTCATTTTTTCTAGAACGCGAATGCATTAGAGATCGGTCCATGTTCAACCAAATCCAAATGGCTAGTTATCTTGTCCCATATTCTCGTGATTCTACTCTTTTACTGTGCTAACGCATGCTCTCAATCAAGATTTTACAAACACTAAGAAACATCGAAGGAGAATAACCTAGTGGTTTCGCCCTTGAAATCAGGGAAGATCCATCTGATTGTCAGTGAGCAGTGCTCATCTCCAAAATACGTTACTTTCTAATTAAAGGGGTTCATTCTCAATAAGTTTGCAGCTCAACAGACCCGCTATAAAACTCCTACCTCGAGCCAAAGTAAAATTAACCGCCCATTATACAATTGCGAGGTGAGTAGGCAGAAAACTTGCTAAAATCAGCGGAAAAGGTCCTGGAAACTTTGTTTAGAGCCAAAAGCGGCGCGCGCTACGGCCGGCACTTGGTGCCCGTAGTACACAAAAATATACTGATATCTATTGCCCTACACATCAGTTTGAGAGTGGAGGTGTTTAGCCCCCAGCCGGCACTGGTAAGTCGAGTCATGGCATGGAAAGCAACCTATGCCCTCTCTCCGATACACAGTATCTGTGGCTCTAGCCATGCCTTGAGTCACCAATCATGCCCAGGTATATAAATTGGTCTTGCACAGCAATCCTGGATCCCGCTCATTGCCATAGACGGCTCCCAAGCCTCTATTCCCTTGAAGATATCCTCTTTAACTTCTCTAACCTCGGACTTTAGGGGACAGAGCTAAACTAATTCACAGTTCCAAGTAAAATATCCGGGTGAGGGAGTCCGCTGCCCGTTCCTCTATCGCTATTCGGCTCGCTCATCCGTTTAATATAAATGATAGTTCCATATCCCTAAAAGGGTATCGCGAGGATTCCATCAAACGTCACATTCCACAGAGTCAGATAGAGAACCAAGCTCTGCAGATAACTCTTAATCTACGTTTTATTATCTCCGTTCTGCAAATAAACAACACGATCGCAAAAGTAGTCCATATTCAACTGGCGGAGGTTCGCTACATTCGATACTCCACGTAAGTCCACGGCCAAAATGGCTGGCCATCAGGCATTATCAAGAAAACGTCGAGGACACACATATCAAATCTAAAGACAATCTAGATCAAAAACTCCGCGAAGATCTGAACCATGTGCTTTAAAGATAAAATCATACAAAGATTAAGAGAGATTAGAGCGCCTAACCCTCTTTATATCTATATTATAATTACACCAGGCATCAATTAAAGCCATCCGATGAGCCTTTACTACTTCCCAAAACAGCGCAAGATTCTTAACCCGCTGGTAGATTCGGTGGACGTGTCATTTCTTTTGGTATAATCTCCGCAGAGCCTCCAAGGCTTTACCATCCGGGGGTTCTTTTTTGGTGGATTCGGACGAGCTATACCCAAGAAACTCTCTCTCACAAAACTAATAATAACTCTAGACTGGAGCTCAGTGGTCATGACACTTAGCCAAGTTTAGCAATATTTCAGCTGGCAACAGATCGGCTTGTTATTTCTAAGTCTAAAATAAATTTCTATCACATATAATATACTGTACGTCTTATACAACTAAGCTATTACTATCCATAACAAAATGTGTATAAACACGAAGCATTAAACAATTTAGCAAAGGTTAAAGGGATATCATCCAATTAAGATGATAAAATATAGGACTTTTTTTATGTAAACTAATTAATAATTTTCATCCCAGTATTAGATGACATTAATTTAGATAATAAGGAAAATATACAGTTGGCATTGACACGCAATTCAGCTCATGGTGCCATGCCAAATCTTACTTCAAGGAATACTTAAAAAAGATATTAATTTTGAGCAAATTAATCCCTTTATATATTCATATTCAAATGCTAGAACAATATTTAATCCACTAGACATTCTTTCATCGATATTCTTAACACGTAGTATAAGTATTAAAGTAGCTAGCTTGCATACGTTTCACATAAATTCGTCTTGCACGACAAACTTCATGTAAATATATTCATATTAACTTAATTGTGTCCTTTTATATTTGCACACTACCCAACTGCACTGGATGGACGTCGTTGGATATCAAATCGTGAAAGTTAACGTTTCTTTGAGCAAATACAAAATATTTCAATCCATGGAAATATGAGAAATATGACCATAAGTTGCATGGTATAGCACAATAGTAAAAGAAAATGAGAATGGAATCCAGTCTACATTTTATTAATTGTGGTAAGTGTGGTTCTCATTTCATATTGATAATGGTTTTGAGTGACGAAATATTGACAAACATAAAGTAAGCAGCAGTCTCAAGTTTTATGTTGATTGGTTCTACTTTCAATCATTTGCAAACAGTAACTTCTAACATGAATAACCCGTGTCTCTCTTGGTGATTTTATAATTCTACCCATGACAATATTGTAACCGGTGTGAACAAAGTGCAGAGCAAACAATGGCTGATGCCATAGGGGAAGAATCATGTCAGTTATAGCTATTTCCCAAAACAACATAGATGAGAATGGTATACTTATGATTATCGTAGCTATATGCAGCTACGGTTGTTGGTTTAAACGATCAATAGTATGAACTATAATAATATCTTGTTCTGCCGCAATTGTAGATTATAAATCTAGAAAAATATTTTATATGGATGTCAAGAATAAATATTGCATGTCGTATACTCAAGCGTCTTATAAGTACTCTGATTCGCCTGCACACAAGTGCTATAAAAATACAAAAGATCGTCTACAGGGACGAAGTCCATCATACTTTTCGAGAGTTTATAAATTAATTGGCTAGGGGACTTACACAAGATAAACTTATTTCTCACGGGGAAACTTATTTCTCACGATGTAAAAAAATTAAATACGAAGCCATGTAATAATATTACATTTAAAAGGATTGAGTGTAAAAATTATTTATTACGTAAATACTACAAAACAATTTTTGCTATTAACGGGGATATCCAATATTTCATACGCTTACGTAAGTTCGTTTTAAATACTAATTTATGTTTGGGGTCTAAAATACCGTTAACTGTTCGATATTGGGGTAAACAAAATTATAGTTTAACCAATAAAATTGAAGACTTATCAAACTACATCCCTTATTCGAACAGAATCAAAATATTTTTGCAGTCTTTTAAATTGTACCGCTAGACAAATCACATGCGTTTCTCGTATTAATAGTTGTATTATTACAAAAAGCGCCTTTTGTGCAAAATTGCAAGAACTAGTAAAAAAATCTGGATATTTGCGTTGTTTAATTTGCGACGTAAAGAGCAAGTTCGTGGAAAGTTTTACTTCACAGGTTGCCAAATTCGTCGCGGAAAAAGAATAATTTTTTCCTTGAAATAGTCTTAAAGTTAGCACTGTGTGGGCTCAGTTATTTCTTTCAATATACAAGTACTCCATACCGTTATATATGAAGCTGTGACCTCAACTTCACTTTCGCAACAAAGCATGTGACCTCATAACGCGGCTGGAAAATAAACGTAAATCAAACCATTACTAAAAAGCCTAAACGCAAAATCCAGAAAGCTATATTTAAAGATCAGAATTATGGCCAGAATTGTCAACAAACTGACATGAATAACGACTTATTTGAAAAAACAAAATTGTTTTTCTTAATTAAAATGTCGATGAGTTTTTCCCAATGTGAACAATTAGAAAAAAACATAATTTTGCAGAGTGGGAGTGCGACGAAAACCGTTAACTGCTTTTTTTGGCAAAGTATTATTGACTAAGTATGTAAATGGCGTCCTGCGATCAATTGTGTATCTTTCGAAGGAAGCATTCTGTATGGTTCTCAGTTGGACTAAATACCGTTCATAAAACATGGTCGCTACAATGAATAACTCGCATTACAAAATTTGTATTAACTAACAGGAGTTCATATTGACCAATTCGGCTTGTTTCTTGATGCAGTTTATTGTTTCTTAAGAGCTACCCCGGATGGAAAATATGTGAATGGCTTAGTTAATATTAAATTTCTTTCCTCTACTGCTATTATGTCAATAGAAAACGCAATACGAGCCAAAAAAACTAACTTTCTGAAGTAGGCTAGCGACGTACCGCTGACCTTAAGCAAAAATCTTGATGCGCGTATCACAACTCGACAGTCTCTATATTTCTAAACCTATATGTACGAAGTATTGCATTGCTTCATTGAAAGATCTTAATAATGTCCATATACTAAATAAAGTAGAGACGATTATTTTTTCATACATCTAAAATGAAGATGATTATTTTTTCTCACGCCTTTTCCTTTATTTGAGACATCGTTGAATAGAGTTTTAAAATAAGATTCGGTTTTTGGTCACCATTTTTATCTTTTTAAGCCCCCCCCCCCCATTTTAAAAGCGTGAAGTTTCAACCTGAAGTACAATGTATGGCTTAAAAAAATGAGAAAGAAACTCCTTTTTTTTTGAAGAATTAATACAACATACCACCACGGCCGATTTCGTTTTCATTGTGAACAAATTACTTAATCATTTTCTAATAGCTTAAAATAAGGTGATGTTAAGAATTTATCAAAGATTTATTGAGACAAAGATCATTCATAACAACTTAATCTAAATGTATTATTGATAATTGTCTCTAAAGATGATGATAAAAATAAAAAAGGGGACTATAAAAAATACAGACTATTTAAATTATCGTGGCGTAATTGTGTTTAACAAATTCTCAAATTCGTTTTAAGTTTAAAAAAATCCCAGTTTCAACTACTTCTCTTGTATTAATATCTTGGTGTATTCATATCAAACAAAAAAGGAGATAGACATTACATTTTTCAAGAATTTTTGTTTTACGATCCTCAAATACAGTAAGGTAAACATATATAAATAAATAATGTTGAAAGTTTGCAAAAAGTAATAAAAATGTCTTTTCACTTTTTACAACATCACAGAAAAATATTCTATATTTCTAGCGAATAATTTATAAAAATATGGTAACAAATATTTATTACTATATTTTTATATATTATTTGTGTACCAATTCCTTTCAAAATTATGAAACTTTTGTGAAATGTATCTCTTTAATTAACAGACTTCAAAAATAATATAGTACGCTATGTACAAGGAGATAATTATCAATGTTCTTTTGTAAGTGCAATTCGACTAGACTAAATACGTAAAAAAACAGATGATACAAAACAGATGTGCTTCGAATTTTTCACAAAATTTTTATTGTGCCAAAATTATCTTCGTCAAAAATAATTCAATAACAGACCTCAAATATGACACAGTTTTAAAATGAAAAAAAGATCGAATTAACAGAAAGATTAATAATTAGCTTCCTCATTCTCTTCTGTCTTGGATATCTCAATATTATTTATATAAATAGTATTCACAGCCCGATTATTGTAGAAGAGTCTTATTTGAATCTTTCTTTTCATTAATCGTACTTGCAATTTTATTTTAACCAAATTATTACAATTTGATAATTATGAAAACAAAAATATACCAAAGTTTTGCTTAATAATAGAGCATTCAATTTTAAGTAAAAATTTTTTCATGTAACTACTAACCTATTAAACAATAGCTATATATTACTCTTCGAATATTTATAGAAAACATATCAATAAGTCAATTGGAATCACAAAGAATTATGATCGAGTTTTAATGAGGCTCATAAGACAGAGACGGAATTTACCCAATAACATATTTCTGTGAATAGTCAGGACGGAAGTTGAGCACGAGGGAGGGGGCGAGACCGCGGGCGGCGCTATCGATCGGCTCTGTGGCGCCACCTGTTGCTCCAAGTGGGTCAGGCGCGCCAGGCTCTACTCAATAATACGCATTTAAATGCTCGCACTACCCAGGCTTACTTACCCACGGGAAAATGGCGGGTGCCCAAAAGGCATTCTAAAATAATTTTGTACATATTTAAGATGGCAATAATTTATAGGCATTGAGTTTTTGAAAAGAATTTAGAAGGTATTTAGAGGCTACTTACGTATTTGTTAACACATATTTCATATTTTGCTATATTACAAAATATTTAGATATGTTATATAAATTAGAGTATAAAAACATTCAAGATAAAAAAAATATGAAAAAGAACACATACTATATGAAAAAGAACATGTACTTAACATTACTAAAGTCGAAATACACAAACGAGTTTAGATTAAGAGTTCAAATTAAAAAGAACCTTATCATAGTTACTGAAAAAAATGAAAATTTATAAATGATGAAATAAGAGTGTGAATACATTAGAATAAAAATAAATACAGACTAATAAAACACGCATCATAACGAGATAAATAAGCTATATTATTATAAATACCACAGTAATCAAAGTTTGAAAAAAGATAATTTTATTATTAATGTTAAAAATTAACTTTAAAATTAAAATTTACTCCAGAAAACCGTCACTTTGTCTTAAATAGAAATAAATATAACCTGTTCCTATTTCTCTATTGTCGGGGAAACTAATCTGACATTTATTAAATCGTGAATTTAGATTGAATATAAGTAAGTAGTAGAACACAGTACTATGTATTTATATATTTTCCTCAGTGTATGAAATATAAGGGGAACATATAAAAACTGATCGCACTCATAGTTTCATCTTCAACAAAATTTACGATAGGAGTTCATATAACTACTAACGATAATACAACTGTTCTTAATTCGGTGCTTTTGTGTTGCAGATGGTGAACTTACACCGTTAGTACGGAATACTAAATAAAGTTGAAGTGGCTGCCACAGGAGTTTACTATCATTAAATCTAACAAAAAACATTGATTATAAATCTTTAAATCCGTAAAAATATTAACGAAGCTAGTTGATGAAATGTAACGTGCAGTTCATTTATGTACACGTAAAATAGTTTTATTAGACATCATAAACTAATTAACACAAGTTTAATCTTATATGTAAATAAAAATGTAAATCTTATGTAAATAAATATAAAAGATAAAAAGTCTCGTGTAAATATTTTATAAACAAAAGAATTAACAAATAAATTGTCAAGAAATTAAAATAAAAACGATTTTATAAAACTGCTTTTAAATTTCAATTTACTTCACTTTTAGCGGTATTTGAATATTCCTTATTAAAACATATGTTGTTAAGAAAATGATTTACAAAAAAAAGCAAATCACCACGTAAATTGTTCTCTAGTGTAAATATCTAAATGCAACCTAATCGAAGTATACTCACGTTTCGTAAACGAAAAATTAAGCAAATTCATTCATTTTATAGACGTTTCGATCTATTAACAGTTTCCAGATAATACATATTTCCATAACAAAGAAGCGTCGTCTCTTTGAAGTAAGTAAAATTGTTAGATTTGTAATTAAATTGGAATACATTATCTACTGAAGATGACTTTGTATAATTAAGGTAATCCATTATTTTGTAACATTAAGGCTCTCCGGTAAGGCTTTGCGATGAAAACATAACGAAGATTATAATTCAAGCTAAAACCTATCTCCGCGTTTAAAATATCTAGGCATAATTTGGTTTATATTTAGTTTTAGAAATCCAATAGTAGATAAATATTTGTTTAATTGTTAGAAGATAGAGAGAAACAAACGCTTGTTAATCATGCAAAGCTATTAGAAAAATTAATTACAAACGTTTTATTAATATTTCGATACAACTTTTTAAACATCATTGAAATAAAAATAGCTGCTCATAATATTCCCATGTTTATTAGGTACACAAAATAATAAATTTATTCCCAACAGCACATCATTTTTTAATGTCACTTACATTAATAAAATGACGTTGAAGAGATCGCCTCAGTAACTTTTTTGACGAGTTTATTTATTGTATACGTATATCTACAACGAAGCGTAGAAATAAAAGTGAAGGGATTTGTGGGATAACGTTTTCATTGAATTTTCTGTTATTTTGAAGAAAATCACAAGAATATAACTCATTTTAAATTCAATAGTTAAAAATCCTCGGGAAATATTGAAGATAACCATTTCGATAAAATGATTTTTAAATCACATTGAAAACCGACAATGACACCTAATATAAGCATAATGTAGATAACAAGTAAATTGTACCGATTGTTTAAACATAAACTTACTAAAATAAATATAAATAATATATAAATTTCAAATGTATTTTTGTTACAGACTCGAGTGCGATCAGATGGTCTAATTGTCGAAATAAAATACTTTTTCGAATTACATTTCCGACCGTTAAATATAAACCGAATGATACGTAAATTTTCAATTTTCGCACCTAATTAGGCTTAATAAAGATCATAGAAATCATATAAATTCTATAATATTTGTTTTATTATATATTTATATATTACATATACATCTTTATATCACGGGTTTTCCAAATATAATAACCATGAAGAAATTAATAATTTAACAACAAAAATATACAATCAATTTAACAGGATGAAAAAATGGAATACAATTCAGATTCTCATGACGAGATAGTTTATAAGAAGATTAAGTTTTCTCGTGTAATATTTATGTAGTAAAAAAATTTTTGAACAGTTAATACGCTGAAATATGTACATAATAAACATATAACTTTCAAATAAGACCAGTAAACAATTATTGACCCTTTCCCAGACACTTTGGATTTTGTCTAGCAAAACTAATTGTATAGTCAATTAAATCATCTCCAAGTTTTGCAATCAAAATTAAAATTATTTTCGTTGTTAGTGCTGTGACTTTGCAATAAACATTCAAATCATTCTTTTCAAATTAACTCGTAGCGGAACAGTAGAACAACTTGCCATGATAGATACTGATTGTTCATTAACTACCAAATATGCTATTATTTCTGGAAGATAAATTGTGAAACTGTGTGTTAAAAACCCGTGGATTTCGATACCTAGTTAAAAGAAATTTTACTCAAATTTTGATTCCATTTTAGGTTTCCGACTATTGCATAAATAGTGCTGCCGTTGCATTGAATATGAGTAAACAGATGCGACTGTACCATGCACTTTGTAAATTTTTTTCGGTGGCTCGTCGAAACTGCCTCAAAAAAATCACATCAATGTATTATTTCAAAATATAAAATGATATTCTTTGTGCATGACAACTTAAAATCTTGAAGAGCTTATATAAAAATTAATTATCTTTAAAGCTACTATAAATATTTGTTTGTACTTTCCCATAACCATAAATTAAATTATTTTATTTAATAAATACTATATAAGTTTTATCATATGGACAACGAGTACATAAGATTGCCTCGATGACATGACATCTAATTATCTTGTCTATGACATGTCATTGAGCGTATCCTGACACACCAGTTAATGAATAGAAGTTCCATAAAGATCTATTTAGCTTAAAAGCAAACCGCAACTTCCTCCTTTGAATCAGCACTAAGACATAAGAACTTGTAGCAACGTAAACAAGTAAATATGTAGGTACATTTGTTAAGTATCATAATATTAACACTATGTGAAGTAGGGCAATGAATGAAATTAACAGTTGACTTACCATATCCTAAATAATGACGTAAACTTAGATCATAACGTTGTCGAGAAGTAGCATGCGGAAATAATATTTAACTGAAATTTTGTATTCACTTTATCAGTTAGCATATTATTTACACACAATCGTCGAATTAAGCAAGTATCAAACATTTTTTGGTCTCAATTAAATGAAACTACGTGATGTAGTATTATTTCTACTATCTTTAATTTCTTTACCACGACCTAGGTTTCGTTGTATTACAACATCTTCAGGTGGGATATAAGCAAAGATTCTTTCTTTGCTTATATCCCAATCTTTGCTTATATCCCACCTGAAGATGTTGTAATACAACGAAACCTAGGTCGTGGTAAAGAAATTAAAGATAGTAGAAATAATACTACGTCACATAGTTTCATTTAATTGTGAATAATGAATTTCTACAAAATTAACGCCAAATATATTCAATATTTTTTGGTCTCTCATTTTTTGATCTCCTAAATTTAAATTCGTAATAAATATTATATGTATTTTCCAAATTTATTATTTTCCGCATATTTCAAATATTTAACAGTATTTGTATTAAAATAAAAAATCTTCAATCCACGCCAACAACTACTATCTAAATAATTAATGTTATCTATTAGTCGAAGCCAACAGGTGTATCGACATTTTTAAGAGCGACTTCGTTAAGAAAGTGATTTATACTTTCCGTAAAGTGTACAATCATAGATTATAAATAGATTACTTTTCCAATATTTTGATTTAATAGAAAGTGATATTTAAGTAAGAAATTATAACAGAGAGCAATACTTAAATCACATTTTCGAGGTAAACTTTAAAGCGACTGTCTTGAATTATTCTGTTTTAGTACCTACAGCTGTCTTATTTTTGTAACTTGTGTCTTATTTTTGGAAAAATAGGCGAAACATTTCTACCAATTTTACCTAAGTATGAGTATAAGTAATTTCCTGTTAATATATAATTTACCCACAATTAACTTATTTGTGGCCTATTAACATCGTTAAATATAGACACTTAAGGTTAATATATCCTGCGATTACCTGTGGCCAAATTTAAAGCATATTTAGTTTTTGCAATGTTTCTTATCAAGTTAATCATTTTGGACATAAAAATCGAAAGCTTTATGTGTACTTTCTACTTCATAATAGGTTTTTTTTAATTTCATATTATTAACTTATTTAACTAGCCTATTTGATTTTCAAAACAGCCTATATTTATGGCTCGATTTTTGCGTAACGATATTTAGTTTTAATAATACTCCGTAAATTTCAAAATCGGTATTATGAAGATCGCTCCTTTATTTTAAGGATTTTTTTTCACATTTGTGTCGAAATATGGGCAAAGCTAGAATTTTGTTAAATATTATGTTTATTTCTACCTCAAAATTTGGCGAAACCTATCACACAAAAGCAATATTTTTTTTCATATACCGTGTTTCGTAAAATGTTGGATGCACGCAAAGCGTTGAAATGTATTTAATTTGAAATGTATTAAATTTAGAATTTAGTGTATACAATAAGGGACTATAAAATAAAGAATAAAAAAAATTCGGATGATTCGGGAAGAGAGATTCACGCATTTAATTATTAGTCTTATAATTAAATATTCCGATAAAATGTTTCATATGCAAACGGAATATCGAGTGGGTTTATTTGTTTTATTTAGGTAACACCTTAATAGTATAAACAATAAAATAAATTTACATACATCTTATCACGAAACTATTCACAGAAGTAATTATAAATACACTAAAGCTTTTACATTTCTTACATCGATAGTTTCAAGCATAGCATATCGAAATTTAAGCAACGGTAGACCTTTAGATAGACCCTTATATTTAATTTAAATCCATGACGTTCTGGACGTTGACATTACTGGACCTACGATTCTCATGAAAAGTTTATTGAAAAATTATCAGTTTAAAAAACGATTTTACTTTTTTTAGAGTTTTTCTCTCGTGGAGATGTGGAAATTATGACAAATCTTGCAAGGTATAAACATGTAGTAAAAATCTAAAGATTACTTAAGGGAATCAATTCCCCGAGTGATTTTTCATTTGGGGCTCATATTTCATTTTCATTGATATGACCATGGCTGCCTTTTATCATAAGTAACAATGTAACCATCTATCCAAATTTACAAAATCGGAACGAGAATTCGGAAATACGGGAAAAGGTTTGTTTTCTTTTGTAAAGTAGGGTACTTTAGTTTAATTATTTTTAATTTTACAAATATTACAAAATGTATTGTAATGTTTAATTGTACGAAATTAATGGATCATTTTTAAACTTTTTTAATCTCAATATATGACAAAGTATCTGAATTTCAAACCTAAAATCTGAATTTTATTTCATAGTATCAATTGATTATAATTTAATCAAATTTTCAAATTTGGCGTCTCTAATTTATATTTCTGTATTAAATTATAAGTAGGTTAATTTTCGCTATGTCGCTTCTTTGTTCCTAAATCAATGCCTCCATATTTTCAAAACAATGCTGGTTTTTTTTAATATTTGAAATATTTCATCTCGTTGAATTTCGCGCACGAGTTTTTGTCTTATGTAGCAATTTTATAAATATTTAAAGCATCCTCTATGTGAGAGTGCTATTTTACAAGAAATTTTTCTATTTTCATTCTTTAAAAATCTTTTCTTGAGATAAATATATTCATCGTACGCCATTTCTTCAATACTTTATGCAAAGCCTATACAATGATCATACCCGTACATGTAAGATGAATACTTATACTAGTACATAAGAAGTGAATATTCGTACTTACTTGAATTGACTGTGATAAAATATGATCCTGATACGATTACTTTTAAACTCTTCACAATTATTAATTAACTTAATTAACAAAATTCGCAACTTTCGTAATTGCCATTATTAATACAAACTTACCAATATTCATTATACTTTGAATCCATATATTGAAATGGAATCAAAATCACTACGGACGTTAAACTTACAATAGTTATTTAAAACGTAATTACCTTATACGCATAGTCGTGTAGTGTGCCCCTTGCGTACCAACCAGGTACGTGGCCGTCTCCGTCGGAGAGTTGCTCGAGAGATGGGGATCGTGCGCCGCCCAGCTGCACCGAGTAGCGAACGCGAGCCTGCTGCGACCAGCCTGAGAGCCGCGTCAAGAACACGCCCACGCGACTCTCGCCTATAGTAAACATTTTAAAAATAATTAAGTGTCCATATATTTAAAGAATTTTTGATCAGTTTAAATTATAAATAATTAAACCCTAAACCATTTTATAATTTTTCCTACCAGATGTTTCTTCGTCACTTTTTAATTCCAAACGAAATAAAATAGAAACCTGGAATCCAAACATAACATGTGATTCCCTAAGCCATAACTAGAACTAATATTTGTAATTACTTACAATTATATTTTGAGACTCACGTTCATGTAAAAGGAGTTAGGTTTTTTATACTATGTATTGCAAAGCTGCCTTCCATTCATCAAAATTTTCATTTTTAGACACATTGTTTTACCGGGTCTATTTGAAAAACGCCCTTACATGGAAATTTGCAATATGTTTCTAATATTTCTCATATACTATCTTCAAATAAAAATATCAAGAAGATATAAAATGGAATATAAAAAAATATATGTACAATGAAATGCAGAATTTTTTGAGAAACTCACAATATTTGGACATTACCTACCAAATACAAAATTAATATTTGCAAATAGTTTAAAATAAACTTTGATACTCTTGAATTGTTAAATTGTTGTATTTATCTAAGTGGATGTGGAACTCTCGTAGTACAAGTTCTATTTGTATTTAATAGGTTTATTCTAGTTAGTGGATATATAGTGTAGGAAAAAAATACCAAAAAGGGCTTAACGTAAAATATAAAAAAAATGTAATAAAACGTACATTTCCGAGAAATTTACGATATTTTTACGTCTATTGAAGAAATAATTAATCAATGTGAAAAATAATAATATGTGATAAAAATAATATTAATATTTGCAAATAGTTTAATATAAACATTACGAGTAAGTAAGCTTGAAATTTTAAATTGTATTTTTCTAAATGGGTATGCAACGCTCATAGTGCAAGTTCCACGTGAATTTAACAGGTTCATTAAAATTATTTGACGTAAACTCGCTCCAATTCGTACCTTTTAATGAGGTTCGTTGATATTTTTAAAATAATGATATATTAATTTGTTGACTAATCGTGTCACTACATATAAACAAGCAAAGCATGAAGTTTCTATCAATGTTTCTTTTATACATATGAAAAAATGAAACATTAAGTAAGAATATATGGCATTTTGTTGAACGCAAGCATACGCGATCGTTATATAAGCATTGTTATATATTGTCAGAAATCGTGACTATTCTTGCCATATATTCGAAACAATTACTTAGAAAATTCAAAATTTATTTTAGTGGAAAATATATTGGAAGAAAATTACTACTTGAAATATATTTACAAAGAATTAGGATATATTGGAAATCCAGATGATCTCTCATTTTTTTTTCTGAAAGGCCTTAAATAAAACTATTTAAAAGGCATGACATAGAACAAGTTTACATGCAATTTGTGTTATTAACTATAATATTGGAAAAAAGAGCATCCAAGTAATTTTTAATATAGTTTAACAACATTTTATAAACACTTAACTAAGGATGTACCTATTAATTAAAATTATGTCAGAGACGGACAATTTTTTGAATAGGTAAACATGATATCTTAGTATTTTCTGTGAAATTATTAAGTGTAGTATATTTTTATTCAAAAAATCAAAATTGCGATGGTATTTGTAATTCTCTTAGTACCTCGTAGTAGGGCAGAGCGGGGTCTCTTGAGCCGCGGTGTCTAGTGCGCCACCTATAGATTCACGCACACGCAGCTAGGTATAAACGAGCGGGAGGATTAGATGAAGCATTAGGGGTGTGAACGAACACGCCACTGTTGTATTAGTCGCCGGCCGACGTTCGTTCTGAGTGGGAGTGCATAATGTTGCAAATTTGGCGGCAAAAGTACAAAACATCGGATCGCTAAAGATAAAAAAATAGCCAGAACTACGCTTTGGAGATATGTTAATATGCTAACCCTAGCTCTGATGTGTTTAAGGAGTACACAAACGAACGCCAAGTTTTTTTTCAGTTGAATTAGAAAAAATATTAAAAGACTATCTTATAAAAGTGGTATGTATATTTTATGGTTTAACTCCATCTGATGTGCGTGGGCTTGCTTATGAATGTGCCGTAAAATATAATCGAACAATACCTGACGGTTGGCATATAAATAAATCAGCTGGAAAAGATTGGCTAACCGCTTTTCTGAAAAGGAATAGTAAACTGTCTATTAGAAAACCAGAACCAACCGGCTTAGAAAGGGCGACATTATCTATAAGTTTATTTTAAACTGTCCCTTCTAAGCCGTTTTTTCTGGTTTTCTAATAGACAGTTTACTATTCCTCTTCAGAAAAGCGGTTTGCCAATCCAGCTGATTTATTTATATGCCAACCGTCAGGTATTGTTCGATTATATTTTACGGCACATTCATTAACAAAACAAACGTCAGCGTTTTTTATGAAAAGCTGGCCGTAGATATGGACAAGTATAAATTTGCACCTTCTAGGATATGGAACCTCGACGAGACTGGTATGCCAACAGTCTTGAAACCAGGCAAAATAATAGCAGTTAAAGGAAAGCATAACGTTGGTTCTGTAACGTCGGGAACTTTAATTGGAGCTGTATTAGCAACAAGAAAGACGATTTCTGTGATATTTATATTTCCTCGGAAGAAGTTTAAATACTACTTTATCGCAAATTGACCATCTGAATGTATAGGACGCGGTAATGGAAGTGGTTGGGTAACTGATGACGAGTTTGTTTTTATTTTATGCAACACTTTATTAACCATGTAAAACCAACACCAGAATCTCCAGTTTTGTTATTGTTGGGTAACCATTCGTCACATCTAGCAATTAAAACAATTGATCTTGCCAAGGAAAATGGAGTGGTAATGTTCTCTTTTCCACCACATTGTACCCATAATTTACAGCCGTTAGATATATCTGTTTATGAACCTTTCAGAAAATTTCTTTCATCGGCTCATGATGCATGGCTACACAGTAATCCCGGCAAGACTATTTCAATTTATGATATACCAAAATTAATCGCAAAAGCTCTTCCATTGGCAATGACCTCGTCAAACATAATGAGTGGTTTTAATTAAGCAGGTTTTTACCTGTTTACCTTTTTGATAACAACGCTTTCTCTGAAGAAGACTTTATGCCATTATACGTAACTGACAGTCCAGAATCACAATCTCAAACACAAGAACTCCAAAGAGTAGAGACAAATGAGACAAATTATGAAGTTCAATCCCGTGCAACTGAAATAAGAGCACATTCAGCAAATGTTTAGGTTGAGGTTGAAACATCTGCGTTATTGCCATCGCCCGTTACTGTGTCAGCTACTCTAGAGCCATTAAATGATAAAGAAAATCAAGGTTCAAATGTTGAAATGCCATCTATATCTAGAAATTACATTCCATTTTCACCAGAGTTAGTGAACCATTGTCAAAAAGAGGGCCCAGAAAGCAATAAACAAGAGGGAAAAGAGAAGTTGTGCTGTTTTAACAGACACTCCCGAGAAAGATGCACTTAGTTTAGAATAATTTAAAAGAACAACTAAAACTAGCAACAAGATAGATAAGTCCAAGAAAACTGCAGTGAAGAAAGCAATTTTGAAAAATTTCTCAGAGTCTTATGAAGAAAATGTCTCTGGTAAGCAAATTAATAAAAAGTCAATAAGAAGAATAAAAAGAAAAATGTAAAAAAAACACATGTCTTACATGCGCCGAGTCCTATTCAGACAGTCTCTCAGGAGCAGAGTGAATACAGTGCAATATTTGCCGAGAATGGGTTCACATTAGGTGCGCTTCTGGTGCCAGTGCAGTTTATGTTTGCATTAACTGTGACAGTGACTAAACTAATTACGTTACTTTTTTAAAGTAGAAGTTCATTTAATTTTGTTTTTATTTTTATGAGAAATTTTAGAAATGTTATTTTTGTTTGAAAGATTTTGTTTCTTTAATTCATATTTTTTTTGTTTTATAGGTAAATCAATACATAAATAAGGATGTTTTCGTTTGCAAAGCTTTGAAAAACCCATTGGCTTATGTGACTCCTTTGGGTGGTTCATTAGACCCCGCCTATTGGGTCTAATGAGCCTTATGTCATTTTTCATTGCAAAGTCAATTTAGTATAGTAAACAACGGATTTATCAAAGTTTTTTGTTCCTAATATGTGGTCAAATAAATAAACGACTGATTTAAAACTAACTCACTTTTATTTTTTTTTAATGGACCCTACGCTGATTCGAACAAAATTCTGATCAAGTGACCTCGCTCTGCCCTACTTGAACTCGATAGTGAACTGTGAAAATAGGGCCTTGAATCCTATTGATTTAGTAATTAGCTATTAAAAATTGAAATATTTACACACACACACACATATATATATATATATATATATATATATATATATATATATATATATACTAAGCAGTTACTTAATTGTCACCTTCTTGTCGACCGCATGACCTATGCCTTTTTTCGAAATTATTATTTTCACCTGTAATATAAGCAATACGAAGTCATCATGCTACGCAAATGATATCGGAGAGCGTGAGAACAAGAGTGGATAACGAGAATTCAAACGCACAATCACAGTGATGATACAATATTATGCTTTTACAGTTAATTAAGTCCAAATGCTTCAATCAAATAATACACTCTTCGCTGAAAATACGCGAAGGACACTAAATAGGCAACAACTTTATTCTGCTTGATGCCAAGCCAGACAAAAATATCTTTGATCTTCAGGAACAAGTGAAAACAATGAAATTAGAAATTGAAAAATTAAAAATAAATTGGAACTGAAGTGAATTAAACTCACAAGGAACAAATGAGTTAAGCGATTATGGCCTCAATGGGAAATGATAAACAAAGAAAGTAATAATACTAAACTAGCTATGCAGTCAAAACTAAAACAAATGCATAAACCACCGTTTATTGTGGTAACCGAGATTAAAAATATTTATTAATTAACTGCGTTAATAAACCAAAAAAATTGGTAGTGATCATTTTCAAATAAAATTGATGAACAATAATGTTAGTAAAATAAATATTTCGAGCGATTATGTATATAGGGCTATGGCTAAGGATTTTAAAAAATGTAAAATTTCATGGCATTGTTACGAAAAAAAGAAGATAAGAATAACAGAGTAATGATCAAAAATATACATTATTCTTTCAGCCCAATAGATAAATGCTACAGCTAAATTGAAATGGTAAACTAAGAAACCATTAGACATGTTTATTGTTGCAATAAATTAATACCGCAATATAAAACTTGCCAATCATTTAGTCACACTAACCATTATTATAACAAGGCACCTAGATGTATTAAATGAGTTGGATATCATCTTACCACTACCTGTGATAATTTAAGAGATGTGTAACCAAAATGCCGTATCTGTGAGAAAAATCATAACGCCAATTATCGAGGATGTGAAGTGATTAAAGAACTACAAAAATTGAGATATAGCAAAAACAAAATTAAACAACAGGTAAAGACTAATAAAATGATAAGAATATCCATTCAGATTGAGGCCACTTAAATTGAGGTCACAAAATTCCGGAAGAACATAGAGACAAATTGTTCTGATTATGTCCCTGTAACGAAGCAAATATCAAGTAATGATAGTATTTTATTAGAAATTATGCAGATGCTAAAAGATCAAAACCTACGACCCGATAAAATTAAAACTAGCATTAAAGTTTCTTGAAATTAAAAATGTCTTCCATACAAATTCTATTCCATGGAATTCCAATGAATTGCTACAACACCAACATGAACTACAAGCAATCCTGTCCACCGAAAATACTGACACATCTTTATATCAGAAACTCATTTTACTAAGGAGCCATTAATTAAATTCAAAAACTACTCACCATATCATTCAATTCATTCTGCTAGCACGGTTCGCGGAGGTAGTGCTGTTATTATCAAAAACTGTATCAAACACTTTAAAGAAGAAAAATATGTGACGTGTGATATCCAAGCTACAATTGTAACGGTTGAGACAACTAAACAAAAAGTCAGAGTAAGACACTGTTGCTTCATCATTACAAGTGAATTCAACGCTAAACACATCCACTGGTGCTCAAGACTAACCATTACTAAGGGACGATAATACGAATTCATAATTTATATCAACTGGCAAACCAACGTATTGTCACACAGATCCTAATAAAACACCAGACCTAATAGATATTTTGTTGTTAAAAGTATATCACCAAATTATATTGAAATTTAAGAGGGACTTGACATGAGCTCTGGTCATTTTCCAATTTACCTAACAGTTAGTGACAAAATCGTTATAAAAGAACAAAAAACTAACTCTCAGTAACAATCAAATTTATTGGAATTATTTTAATTACTTATTAGAAAATGACATCAACCTGATGGTGACGATAAAGACCATTGATCAATTAGAAAAAAATTAAATGCCTTTACCGTAGCAATTCAGGAAGGTGTCTGGAATAGTACACCGGTTATTAAAAGGCAATTAAATTGGTCTTATGTATCCGAAAGAAATTAAAGCAGAAAGTGGCATCAATCAAGAAGACCAATGACAAAACTTTATTTCAACAAAGTCACTAGACAACTAACTACAGAAGTTAAAAATATCAGACAATTTACATTCAACAAATTTCTCACTGAACTTACTACAGATAGAAGCATTGAGTACTCACTATGGAAAACTACAAAACATCTTAAACGACCATTAGCTCAAGTACCCCCTATTTAAAAAAAAGTGATAGAAAATGGGTCCGTAATAATTTACAAACAAAATATATTTTAAAAAAATAACTTCAAAAAGGTAGGTACCAAAAAGTAAAACAAAACAATTAACTCCAAATAGATACCTAATTATTTGTAGCAAATAACTAAGTTACCTATTTTTGAAGTCGGTGTCTGCACTGTCGACCAACTTAAAAAAATGTATAACTAAATTTCATTTATAATGTAAATTTAAAACTTTACTTCTACTAGCAATATTAAATAGATTCATAAAGAGCGTATCTATAATCAAAAAAATTATATTCATTTAAGATGATCAGCGATGCTTGCACCAACGTCAATAAAGTAACTTAGTTATTTATTGAAAATAAATAGGCACCTATTTTGAGTTAATTATTTTTTTAACTTTTTTCCCTGTTTTGATGTTGGTTTTTAAAATATATTTATTTCAGAATTTTAGTGATTAATATATTAATATTAATCATCACAATTATATTTTTCTTAGAATATTGGATAATTATTAAAAGTCACGGGCAAAAGCTAGTATATAGATAATTCCCCCTTTGTCCAAAATTTATTATCAACAACACATAAAAATAGGTAGAAGCGATAGTAGTAGCCGCCAATGGTTAGCTGTTAGCCGTTGAGGAGTTCGGTTCTCCATATCCGAAGCCCAATATCAGATCTTGCAAATTAAAAACTACCACTTGAGGAGTTCCGTTCTCCATATCCGGAATTCAACATAAGATTTTTCATAGTAATAGTTAAAGTAACAACTAACCAGTAACGTAAATATTTAATCACGTTCGATTTACTACCATCCGTTAAGGAGTTACATTATGACCTGAACGATGGTGCAGTTATTATGCAAAGTAAAAACTACCAGAAGTAAATATCTTAAATTACGTTTGATTGATAACCACCCGATAATGAGTTCCATTGTTCATCTCCAGGACGCATCATATTTTGCAAACTTAAAACTACCAGTAGCAAATATCTTGAATCACTTTCAATTTACTACCATCCGTTAAGGAATTCCATTGTTCATCTCCAGAACTCATCATCACACTCTGACCTGGTCGATGGTGTAGTTATTTTGCAAAGTACCAACTACTAGTAGCAAATATATTTAATCACGGCTGATTTGCTATGATGAAATTTCAGAGAAAAACTTTGGTTAAATTAACTACTCTGATCAATGTCTGTATTCAGCTAAACTATGTCCCAGATGTGTAGAATAGAGCTAAGTTATTATAATACAAAAAGCTGTAAAAAATCTAAGCGAAGTTGAATCATACCGACCCATCTCACTCTTACCAATCATGTCAAATCTATTCTTACCTTCTCAAACCTATTCTTGATCAAATAAACCTGATACCATCTCATCAATCAACAATTGATCGAGTACATCGTATTACTGATGTTGTTGAAAAAGTGTTAGAAAACAAAAATATGCATTCTGCTATCTTCTTGTGTATAACACAGGCATATGACAGAGTTTGGCATGAAGACTTACTAGGCAAATTACGATCACTTCTTCCTGATCATTTCTATCAACTCTTAATATCTTATCTGACTAATCGATATGCTCGGATTAAATACGAAGACTCGTATTCAGATTTGCAGCTGATTAAGACTGGGGTCCCTCAGGGTAATGTTCTAGGCCCAGTTTTGTATTTTCTATACATTAATGATATTCCAACAACATTATATAATACAATAGCCATTTTCGCAGATGATACGGCAATAATGGGAGTGGGAGAATCTGTGGAAAGTTGAAAATCGAACGAATCCAAATCGACACATATCAATTTTTCAAACAAAAAGATAGCGCAACAACCCGTCTTTATTAATGGCATTCAATTACCGTATGTCAATACCGCTAAATATCTTGGTATAACTCTTGACACCAAGCTTTGGTGGAAAAAAACATATTAAAAAAGGAACGCGGAGTGCCGCAATGTTAAAAAAGCTCTACGCCCAGTTTGGAATTATGTAACACAGCTGTGGGGTTGCGCCAGTAGGTCGAATGTCCAATTGATACAAAGATTCGAAAACAAAGTGTTGAAGTGTGTAGTAACGCGCCTTGGTACATCCGTAACTGTGAACGCAATCGCGATCTTGAAATTGAGATGGTAGATGAATATTATTAGCAGATTTATTAGTTCTCATCAAAAGAGACTTCAAAACTACATTAAACTAGAAGCATTCAGACTCTTAAATGTACAAAATATCATTAGACGACTTAAAAGAATAAAATTATTTGAGCTTGCGATTAGACGTTAGGACACTAAGTGATCCAATGGAAAAATCTTAGTTTAGACAGTTCTTAGCGTATTACTTTAGAAACAAATGAATCGTTAGTTATGTAACTAGTTTTATTCAAAATTGTCATTTAAAAAAATCTAAAATATAGATAAAATCTAAAACATAGGTTTAACACTTTTACATTAGCAATTTCCCAACTCGTTATTTAAAGAAATTTTGATAATTTTTATCCTAATATTTTATTTTGCATTAATCGAATTTCTAATGTTAGACAAAAACCGTTTAAACTTTGCCTGAAAAAAAAGAAACGTGTTTATGTCAAACAACATTTAACTTCTATTACGTGTGTTTAATGTTTTACTTCGCTAATAATTCTGAAACTAACCAATTTTATCCTGCATCATAGAGGGAAACGAATTTTCATTGTTGTTGACGTTATCCAAACTATGAATTAGATTTAAAACAGTTATAATAGATAAAGCCAGATAAAAACTTTACTGCAAAGTAAAAGTAAAAGCCCTTTACAATTTGTACTTCAAATTAATACATAATAATCTCAAAACGAAATTGTCAATGATAACAAATTAACTTCAGCGAAGCAGCATTATTCAGTGCACACACAACGTTTACGTAGAAGGCGTAAACAAGACCAAAGTCTCCAGTGCGAGTGACACCACGTAGTCATTAAAAGATGGAGTGTGACAGTGCCAGAAAAGCGCTTCCTGTATCATTGTTTCCTTTTGCTGACAACTTTGTCTTGCCAATTCTTCACTTATTTCTATGTTAATCCCGCAGTGAGCTTTCAAGGAGCTCAAGTTGAGCTCCGTCCGTGGCCTATTTATGTTCATTTGGTAAGTTACTAAGACTTGAGTCATTCGATACTTTTAAATAAAAGCTAATGAAAAAAATACTTTGAAAAGGATGCATAGGTTTATTCGGCAGTATTCAAAGTTCACTTATTGTGTTAAAGTTAAAAATTCCTATTCTGCTGAACAATCTAACTGTCTCTCATTATTCTAACAAATGTTCTCCATTCACAATATATTTTATTCATTTTTTAATTAATTTTTTTATCACGTACATACATCGGAGAAAAATATGAGCGTGGGAAAAAGCACAAAAAACAGAATATTTGAGAATGCAAGGAAAATATAAAAAAATGGAAAAATTTGATAATTTACAATGAACAAATAATGAGTGCTTTACATAAGAATTATATCCGTAGATAAGCGAAGATACGGGAGTATAAAACATAATTTAATTGGTCTACTCATATTTATATTATTTCAATAAGTCTTAAAACATAAGAAGCCTCCAAACTCGTAGCAGTGTACAATTGTTAAAAAATATAGACACGTAAAATAGACAAAAACTTATTAATATGATATGAATATGTATTTAATGCAATTCTATAGATATATTGCCAAAATTTTAAATTTTCATCACATGCCACAGCTTATGTTTATAACTCGAGTTTTGTAATGTCACAGCTTATGTTTATAAGCACCAAATGCTTAAAGACTTTGTAACTCGCCACAGTAATGTAGGTAGGTCACGAACAGAAATGAACCCAATTTGGGTTCACTGGAAGCTCTAGCCAGGTTTAATAGGAAAAGGAGTGACTGGACTTACACGAGAAAGCTTCAAAGAAGCGGAAACAATAATATGAGTAGCATCTTTGGGGTTGTCACACCCCGTATCGTCATGAATACATCGTATTTTCTGCGCACTTGTGGCTTTGGTCTTGTTTATATCTCTCACAGGAGCATTATGTGAACATTGGATAATGTTTCGCTGAATTTCCGACAATTTTACTTTGAGTATATTATATTTTAAGTCGCTTGTTAAGAGCGATTGTCCTACGCTTGGGAGTTGAGGTAAGTGGTTACTATTTCGTTTGAATCTTGTGGATCTTAATGCGTGTCGTACGCTCATTAACATGCCTCATACCTAATTTTAATTTACAGTTTACATGTGGTCGACAAAAATGACAACTCTTTTTCACATGTAATTTAGTATACAGAGATAATAGCCTCTAGTTAGGGAAGGAGCAAGTAATTATATATATTTTAATTTTGTTTCAATAAAATATGTATAGTGTCATAAATTTAAATATGTATAGATAATTTCCAGGAATTAATGCAAAACTAAATATGAGGATAAAAATTATTCCAATTTCTCCAACCAATGAATTACAATATGGCCAACATACAGTAGATGCATTAAATTGGGCATATTTTAAACACTTGAGATTAAAATAATAATTTCAACAATAAGGAATTAATTAGGTAACCACTGAGTTAAAACTTTGAAGCCATACAAATATGGTTTCGAATTATATTAATATTTATTCTTTGATATTGAATAAGTACAGAGTTGACAACATGAAACATTATTTTGCTTCTGAAGCAATAACGACTTAACTTCAAATTTTTCCACTAGTCACTGTTCCTAACACCTACACCTAGTAATCAGTATGAAAGTGAACATAAATATTATTTACCAGCAATTTACAGCCTGTTAATATATTTAAATATTTTAATATTCACATACAAAATTAAATTTCTCCGATAAAGAGCTTCTAAATAAACACTTACAAAATACTGTTTTGTACCATTGATGGTAATTCTAATCTCCATCTTACGAAATCGCAAAGACTAAAATCCGAAACAAAAAATAATCAATCTGTACAAATACACAATCCCGCTTAAGAACTTAAACTTAAGCATAAGTCTAAGAGAATGGCGTGACCATGATCTTGCCATTATCTTTCCGTATTCGCGGTTAAAACAAAATGCCATTTTTAGTTGATTCACCGACGCGCAGCGTTATCGACGTTCAACTTAGTACCTACTTGCAGTACGCGAGTACTTAAAAATAAACCATTATTTGGCGATCGTTGGTTGGGATCCTGTTTCATGATCTGTCGCAGCCCCGACCTGATACCTGTAGACGTTATTTGTGGTCGGAGATAAAGCGGTTATTTTACACAGAAGAGGCGTAAAGAGTAGAGGAGTTAAAACACAAAATTTTGGCTGTATTTGACACAGTGAAACGTGACATAATGATACTAATACCTGTGAAAGAAAGCATTCAGAGACGTACTCGTTTGTCCATGGAGCATAACAGCATTACATTTTGAACTGTTACAATATCGATAGGTGATTTGTTCCTTTTTGTACATACATGGTTAAACCGTTGTAAATGCCTAATTTGTTGCAAATAAGTTGATTCAAGTTTTTTAAACGAGCCTGAATTACTTTATGTTCAATTTAAAATAAAAACTAATTATTAATTGCCCATTTCCCCGAAATTAAAACAAATAAGAGACGATAATGTTTAAAGTTTCCGTCTTCCATACCATTTTATTTTTCTTAAAATATTTTAAATATTTACCTTTCTGTAGGAAACTTTTCTTGCAAATAATAACGCTAAGTAGACAGACATAAAATTTCGAATACAATGACGGAGCAGACCTTTCGCTTGTATGCTTCATAATCCATCTGACATTTTATTTATTGTGACAAATTCTCTAAAAGCGCGCGGGTAATATTTTACCCACTAAGCTCACTAAAAGTTCGATAGCAAGTCATAACATATAAACTGTGATAACGAAAGAGATAAATTGTAATTTCGTCGACTAATAGACCTACCGAAATGGAAATAAAGGACCTACACTCTGCAAAAATGTATTCAGCGAACTTCAAATTTTCACTAATTTTGGTAAAGCAGCTCTCTGTGAGATTGCTAAATTATTGTGCACATTATTATGTAATCTGTATTACGTGAAGTTTGAATATCATAAACAATAATACTTACTATGATGATAAATAACATCCAAAAAGTCGCAGCATAATTTTATAAATTAAAAAGGTGACGAAATGACCATAACTTTTTTACTTTCGTCCACTTTGCCATTGGTAACAGCCTATTTGATAGCCTTATTAGGATACTATTTGCTAGTAGTATATTTCATTTTGATTTAATATTGAGATTAAAAATTATGAGTACAGAATAAAAAGTAGTAGGGATTTTGGTTTGTGTCTCCTATAATTACTCCCATATCTTATAACTTAAAATGAAGTAAAAGGAAAACATTTTTTATAAAAGGCTAAAAAAAATTATTCAAAGGATTTCTTCGTAAACTTAAATTGTATTTGTCAAAATTATTTCTTACAAAAGATTACGTTTTCGAATTTATTAAAATGTTTCATAATTTTATCACTTCTCAATAATGAAAAAACATCTAATACATAAAAGTTATAAAAATTACCTGCAATAACTTGGTAGCATTATGTGAAGTAGCATTATGTGTATATCCGTTATTGCAGTCACTATAATACCGCAGCTTCATATTAAACTTAACCATTACAAAATGTTCGAAATCCATCTACGGACAAGTTGTTAATAATGTCTCGGCTTCAGAATGATAGAGATCCTACTCAAAAAATGGGAAACTGTGTTAATGAAAATGAAATATTAAATAAAAACGTAGTATATAACAAGTGCAATATAAATATTAAGTAAATATTTTTAAATACGGAAGTACATATCTTGGTCTGTTACATTGAATATATCCTTTGTCATTTACTTCCCAAACACTTATAACGCCCTTTCCGAAAAGCAATTTTTTAGTCGTTCGCTTTTGTGCTGAAAGAACGATGTAGTAATAGATAATTTCATCGAAATTTAAATGGACGACTATCTAATCGAAGTGTTATATATGTATGCGTGTATATATATATATATATATATATATATATATATATATGTATATATATATATATATATATATATATATATCATATTCAAAGATACATGTATGAAACATGTTTCATACATGTATCTTTGAATCTGAATTCGTGACTTAATGGCTCAACAAAATGTTTAAGTAATTCTGCCACAATTTTTATTTTAAATTGTTCTATTAGGAAACAATTGGGAATTTAACAATTTGTATATTGAATTGGATTTAATATAGAAAAAAATATAGTTATAGCTTCTGATACTCTGCAAGATACACGCACATTATCAGTCTAGGATTAGTATTGATCATAAGATTATTGGCATAACCCGTAATTTAATTGTAAAATAAGGGTTAGTTATAATGTAACTTTAAGTTTATAATAATACTATTAACTATAATTAAGGACAGAAATTTGTATACTTTACAAGGTACCAAGTTAAAAAGTAATTGCGTCTTAAATTCGTATTTTAACTAATATGAGACTATGTTACTTTGTAAGAACCTGAAATAAATACTTTAATTTAAAGTTTATTCCAACTTAGCATAAAATTGATAAAAGCTTTTGTCAAGAAAATCAAGGTATATTTTATTACAAATTTCAGAAATCCATAGACAAAGCTTGAGAGTCCTTTTTGTTCAGAGTCCTTTCTGCTTTTTGTAATAACCACACTAACATTCTGTACAAAATTGGAAATTACATTTGAATGGAGCTGGTGAAATAAATATGCAGCACAACTATTAAAGCACATTCGCTAATATTAAACTTAAGGTTATTAGTCAAACTCTATTAAACTGTAGAAATCTACTAGCTCGCACCGCTTTTTCATTTTTTATTTTTCGCGTAGATATATTTTTAGAATTTACTTTTGAATCAAGTCTAAAATGTTAATTTAGGTTATGTTCCCTAAGACCATATATGTTAGTGAGTATATGTTAGTGACAGTGATATGTTAGTGAACTGTACTGAGAACGCCGTTTAATTTTATAGACCCTGTAGGCCTGTCTGTAGCATCGAACATAAAATAATATTCTTTGTAAATGCTCGTAACTTTGTACGTAACATTTTGATTTCTAAGATTTATAAAAATGACAGTATAATCTTGGTCAAATTTTAAAATTCAAAACATTGAAAATATAACCTTGAAGAGAATATCCAAACATCTCTCAAACGACAATCGCGTTTCGTATTTTACTCTGACTTGGAATTTATTTCTGGTTTAAGAGAGATTTGGATAGTCCCTTCGAGGTTATATTTCGAATATTCCAACCGTTATGTTACACCGATTAAAAAAAAGTAACTGCCTATAAACCTGAAAAAGAGTGCCTCAATAATAACATGTGCAGTTAGATTTATAATAAGTATATAAAGGTACTAAAACCTGGAAGAATTCACTCTGATACACATAGTATACAATTAAATAATAACCATAGTGTAAACAAATTCTTGTGAAATAATAATTCAATTATCAATATTAACTCTGTAAATGACGTCTTATATATATGGACTATCATCGTTTCTTTTCCGATAATCTCACACCACAGTCACCTTGATTAAAATTTCCGTCACAAGAGGAACATATTTGATGAGTTCTTTTGTTTGCCTTGCCACAGATATAGCGCAAATACATTATTGGAAAACATAACGCCTCTCCAAATACATCGCAAAAATAATCATTTGTTCCTCCGATTCTAGGTGCACGGCAAAAATCCACGAGTAAAATGATTGCTAAAAGGTACAGTTAATACATTTTGTACAAAAGTATGCTTCATAATTCAATATTACCGAGAGTTTATAAAGTGAGATTCATTTTGCTTGACGCCCATCAAGGTGAAATTGCAAGATAATTTCTGTGAGTTAATAATGCTTAATCCGCGATTGTAAAAATTTTCTTTTATAAGATTTTACCCAAGTTTTAACCCGCAGCTTTACTTGCGTTGCCTTTTCTCCAAAAAATATTCATTTAATTCTGCCAAGCATTTTTAAAATCTTGGCGATTGTTAGATAAAGATGATACTCGCTGTTGCATAAATATACCACTTACCGTAATATGCATACGTACTTATTCTTATATTCTTATCCGTAACGGGAAGATTTTTTAATTATCAAAAAAAATCTATTTAATAGTACAGGCAATATGTTTGCAAAATTCTGTGAAATTCAGTTTAGTAATTCAGGCATGAAAGCGAGGTAAAGCAATAAAATAATTAAACAAACAAACCCACTTTCACATTTAAAATATTACTACTTTGTATCTTAAATCAAAGTAAATCTGCTTTGCTCTTATAGAAAGCATATTAGTTTAAATTAAATATATTAAATATATATAAATATATATATATATATATATACACACATATATACATAAATAAACTAACCAGCTTCCTTAGGCGCCGGAGCCAGCGTCAAATTCCAATCATAGCCGCCAAAGGTGAAGCAGCCACTCTCCAACTTGCTCACTCGTCCACCTATTTATAAATATTTTTTTTATTAATAACTATTAATCGATTAACATTCATCTCATAAGCACTAGTAGAGAATGAATTATCCTAAGAACTGAGAATATATTCTAGCTATTTATCGACTTATATATACAAAACTGATATTAGACTCATTATTTATTCAATATGTCAATTTAAAATTGAAAACTTGTGATTTTATATTTCGTTGATATTAAGTGTCCAAATAAAACTCAGTGTAATGCTTTACTTTTTTTCTTTTTTTTTCTAGAAGTAAGTTAATTAGTTTCATATTAAAATATTCTCATCGAATGTCCCCATTTTGAATAATGCATATGATTCGAGGAATTTCACCAATGCCCGCCTTTATTCCATCTTACTCATTTGCAAATTCTATTGGCATCGCTATGTAAAAATACATATGAGCTCGCATATGTACACTTTTATTTTTTTAGTTATTTATAAGTCACGGGCATATGATTTTGTTTAGATCATGTCTTAGTTTTTTCTTCGTTCATAATCTACTTTCTTTTCTTCTACCCCTGAAATATAACACTAGTTCATTCTATATAACTCCTCTAAATTTTATGTTCTTTCCCACCATTTCACTCCAGCTGTTCTTTTGATATCCTCGTACCAACACATATTTGGCATTCTTTGTGGGTACTTTTTGCCCCACGGTCTTCTTTCCACGACCACTTTACCCACGAGCACTTCTTCTTGGTAACGTGACTACCCCATTGCCACTTGAGCTTCGCAACATGTTTGATGGCGTCCACACACCTGCTCTTCTATATAAGCTATTCGTTGCTCTTTTGGTCTATCAGCATGACCCTCTTTACTTTTCTTTTAATTTCCGTCTGAGCCACTATGATCCTGGTAGAGATATATTTCGTAAACACCGAGATTTCAGCTCCGTGCGTAAGTACTAGTAGAATACACTGGACATGTATCCGAGCTTTGCGTTTAGCTTTAATTTCCATTTTAAGGTAAATTTGATATTGAGGTAGACTGCACATGCTAGTCTTATTTGCCTGTATATTTCTTTGGTTTGATTCCCTTTCCCATTAACACCTTCTTGGCCAAGATTTACGTATTTTTGTACGCTTTCTATAGCTGTTTGGTTTATCTTAATGCTCGTTCTACTAGTTGTATATTTAGTCAAAGTCTTAATTTTGTTCAAGTTCATTTTCAACCCAATCCTCTCAAAAACATCGCTTAGTTCATGTATCGATTGTATGTATGTAGTTTCCTACAGAAAGGTAAATATTTTCAACCCAACCCTCTCAAAAACGTCGCTTAGTTCATGCTTCGAGTTCACCGGAACTGTTTGAAAATAAACAAAGTCATCAGCAAATCATAGATTTCTCAGTCTATTTTCTGCTATATTAAGACCACGATTTTTCCAATGCAGCATTCTAAAGATGTCCACTAAGGCCAGTTTTGAAGAGAGGATATTTAACTGTCTTACAACCTTTTTACTCTTACTACTTTTGTTTCTGGTGAAAGGTTCACTTTTAAATTTGCATTTTAATGAATCTTCTATCCGATGAGTGTAGCGGTAGTTTGATATAGCATTTTATGCAGAGTGAATTACCACCCAGGTCTCAATGATTTTATGATCAATAAATACATGCCATAAAATAATTTTTTTCATTTATTTATTACTTGAAAACACCATGCTCAGTTTAAAGATTTACCAAAATTGCTGAGCATGTGGAAAAATATATGACAAAGATTATAAAACAATAACGAATAAGACAGTATACTCACAGAGCAATTCAATACAATTCAAATATAAATATAAAATAATTCTGTTAATTATCATCAACAGGCACCATTTTTGAAGCATATAATGGAGCAAAACAAAATAACTAGACTGGATGCATCTCGCAATACTGCGCTGAAAAATATTTGTGCACGAAAAATAGGTGAACGCTTAAAACTACGGTGCAAAATATTCCTGCAGATTCTAGACAGATATAATATACCATGATACCGTCCTCTCATGTAGTAGCCAGGAGCGTAAACAGCCACGAAACTCAAGATCTAGGGTTTATCAACGTAATGATTTATATTAAGGGGTAATAAGTAAAAATAATACCCATATATATTTTAATAAAAAAACTGAATAGTTTTTTAATACTTTCCTCAGCATGAGAATACAAGTAGCTTCAAATACAGAACAGATAATTGAATTCGTTTCAAGTATATGGACTAAAGAGTTAAATAGTGAGAATATTGAGATATGTTAATATTGAGATATATTAGGTATCTTGAAAATCGTGAAAATCCCGTATGACAAATTCTAGTACGAATTTGTCATACGGAATTTCCACGATTTCTAAGCTTTCTGACAGTTTTCCATAATATGATCGTGAAATATCTGATGTTTATTCACAATTCTACCAAGATCCCACATAGATGGAACCATTTTGAGTGTAGCTCCGCCCAGCTCGTGACTACGCGCAAGTGGGACACGTAAATGTGAGTATGTCATCATAGCACATTCCCTTACGTTAAAATGTAGCTTGTTGGTCAGACTCCATCGGAATACTGAGTCAATGTTCTGCTGGAAGAGCTCACTATCGGATTGGCTATTGACACCTGAGAAGAGGTTTAAATAATCGGCAAAAATAATTCAACGGACTGTCCGTCCGGACGTCCGCTAACAACTGAATGCAGGCGTTTATCATAATCAGAAATAAAAGTAGACCTAAATGACTAACTTGACTATTCCGGATTGCGCAACATAAGACTGAGCTTCGAAATTTTCAAGTCAAACGCATTGTTTACGAGCCCAAAAGCAACTGGCGAATAATTTTCCTAGAGCTGAAAACATTTCTGCCTCCAATATTTTTACTAGTTGAATATCATTGTCGACGCAGTCAAACACCTTATTCAAATCAAAATAGGTTGCACCTACTCGACGACCTCGATCCAGTTCTCCAGGCACATAATCCACAAAATTATTGAGATTAGTAGCCATGGAACCCTTTAAACGGAAACATGCCGTCAAATCGTTAACTGGGATTGGATATGTAAATAGATACAGCGAAAACAGTTTCGAATACTTTGACAAATGAAGATAAGATAGCTATAGAGCGATAATTCTTTACATCAGACCTGGAACCACATATTAAAACTGGAATCACACGGGAAATCTTTCAAACATATGGATAAATTTCAGAACATGGTGGAAGATTTCTTATTAATGTAAGTTTTTGACAAATATATCGGAACAGGCCTTGATTACGTATGGAAGTTTTGTTTAGACTAAAGCTGTTCCAACGCCAATTCGACTCCCGATTACATCTCCACTAATGTGCAAAAAAAATGAGCCAACATAAATAGCGATTAATGCCGCCATTGCAAATTTCACACTCTGTAAACTTTTCAATGACAATTTTTTTAAACGGTGGATCATGGTGCTAAATCCACTTCTGAATCCTTCTTGTTAAACTGGTTGATAAAAGTCCAAATCGTTTATTAGACGAACCGTTACAAACTTAGATAATAGTTTATAGAGTTGGGACAACAGACCAAAAGGACGACAATTGTTCAGATGTGACTTATTCCCTTCCTTGAACAATAAGGTAACTTTGACACTCTCCCATAATTTGGTATTCGGCTTTCCTCTAGACAGATATTGTAGGTATTTATTAAGTAACCGCGTGATCGCATCGTTGACCGTTGACCTTCGTTGACCGTTTTCACTATAACGTCTTCTTCGCCAGGGTTTTTTCCATTAATCATCTTACTAAGGTTTAATTTTGTTTCGGTTTCTATTATTTTCAGCAGTTCTGCGAATCCAACATTTGTTACAATTCATGTTACTACACTCCTTGGATTAATGATTCTAAACTTCGTCATTCTAAACCTTATCTTTCATAATAATATTGATTATAATCTATAACAAACTCACCTGGCAGTTGCTCATTTACTTTTTATTCGTGTATACTAGATACACGAAACGTTGACATACTGAGTCACGTAAATTTTTAACCAAATTTCGCATAGAATTTTTAGTTGGTTGGTTTTGTTTTTTGGTTTGGTTTGGTTGGTTGGTTTTACTTCTTTTATAAGTTGTTTTATCATTAGTTATCGCGGATAAATACTGTAATGAGAATAATATGGTGGTTGGAAATAAAGTCATCAAATACAAGCGTTATACTTAAGGAATTTGGTTATTGCTACCCTATGACGAATTGGATACGCATTCAGCATTTTTACGAAAACTATATTATTTGTTCATATTATACGTTTCCAAAAATCGTATAAAATGAGCTACCTTGGAACGCCGAAATATCAATATGACCTTAATATAAGGGAAGAGCATGATTATATGTAATTACTTTACAAATGTTGACAATGAAATGTATTGACGTTTTCGTCAAATATTTTTGAATTCGTCATTCTCCTTTTTCTAATTTATATTATAATTTTTGTTCTTCAATATGTACCATACTGTAATTTTCTAACCAAGTACATATTTTTATTTTTGGGATAGTCACTCTAATATATATATATATATATATATATATATATATATATATATATATATATATATATATATACGTATGTGTGTGTGTGTATGTGTGTTTATTTATGTAATCTCAGAAAGTCATAAACTCGTATTATTTTAAGTAACACGACGATAATTTTCTGAAGGATCAAATGTTTTATGTCTTACAAGCCTCAAGTACAAGAAATTCTAAGAATGTAAAAATTTTATCAAATTTTCTTTCTAGTAAAATGTTCGAACCAGTTTATCAGTAGGCTTTTGCCAATCCAGCGAACTTATAAAAGTAAGGGAGTTTTAAATTTTGACACTTTCATATTTAAATTATTTTTTCCAAAGGCAATATGCTGCACACATTATTCATCTACGAGCTTTGCAAGGCTTCACTATTCAGTAATGAACATTCACAAGTTGTGAATGAACGAGTAAATAAATTTGAGTTATATAAAAAAGTGTATGAGTGAATGCTTAAATCCATCAATAAATCAAAACACCCTGTTCCAGTGCCATACATGACATTGTACTATTATCAAATTTGTGTTAAATAATGTTTATAACGTTCGGTGGTCGTTATTGAGTCTGGATAGTGTCTATTTTCTATTACATTAATCGGTTTTTAGGATATTCAAATTTTATTTAGATTTGTTTGTATCATCTTTATTAATGTCATTTATTTTATTGCTTAGTGTGACTGTATATTTCAAAACTGTAATTACAAGGTTAATATGTATTTTATAATGAAAAAAATGTGTTTAAAAATAGGATTTATCAAAAATGTGTAAGTTTGTCGATTCTACAGAATTAAAAAGTAAATAATAATTGACATAATGCGAAATTAAAAATAATACAATTATTCGTGCAAAGCTTTGTAGTTTGCGAATTTCCAGTTTGAAATACCATGTTTTGCGATTAATTCGTGTACTTTAAATAAATCATTGTGACAAAAACTTAAAAGTATTTGTCGTGCGCTGCTTTCAATTACTTAATCGTTTTTGGTGTTTAAGTTTTTATAAATAAATAAATATAGGTCCTAGATAGTTAATATAATTGTACACATTCTTTTTCTTAATCCTGTGCAATATCAAATTGCTAACATTAAAATAGGTACACATAAATTAAATGAATATAAAATGGGTATGAGCATATTTTTAGTGATCTGTAACTAAGAATGAACTAAACGAAATCGTAATGAATCACTTTGTTGTCCGTCTGTCTGTGAGTATGTCAAAATCCTTTTCGTAACAAATGAGCCAAGGTATCAAATTAAAATTAATGTCAAATACTAAAGACAAAGCTCTATAGTTCTGTTAACAATCGAACCTTCTTATTCAATGTGATCCAGATATAAGGTCTTTCTAACATCACACACTCGTACTTTGATACTGACTCACTCGTTAAAACAAAGTATTTCCCTTTGAACTGGGATCTTGAAATTTGGGACGAAGAAAAGTTTCACATCATAAATAAATAATTTATATTTCTCGTCTTCAACAACCATCCAAATTCACCACTGAACGTAAGCATTTCTAATACGCAATTGGAGGTAATTACCCATAATCGTCACGTTAGGCTGGCAACTTGGCGATTACAGTGCGTAGCTTCTCTCACTAGTATTACTGTGGCACTGTGTGGCATTTTTAGCCCCCTGATTATAAACAACACTCCCAGCTCTACTTGACAAGCGGCCGAGAATCCCGGGTCACCACAGTACTCCGGGGCAGTTCAAGGCCGTAAACATTATAATGTAGCCAACAAATTAGAGCGACGACCTTAATTTTTATATATGGAATTATTACGTAATAAACAAAATTACATATCCTTTCCGTTTATATTTATAAAATACATCAAACAATTATAGAACTGTTTTATATAAAACTGTATTCTTCGGAAGCAACGAAGCCTGCTGCCTACTACAGTCATGATCCGTGCACAAAAACAGTATGTGACTACACCGAAAATATCCCTGACATTAATTTCAAAGATATAAAGATTGCTTTTATGCAATCTAAAAAGAACAAAATGTGTGGTATAAGAATGGTTATTCAATAGTACCTTGAACAAACAAAGCAGCTAAGAAGAAACAACGTCGACAAAAGCTGACAAAGTGTAATCTTTCATAAAAATCCAACGAATATGATGGAAGAGAAGTTTCAAAAATAATCAAAATTTCACTCATACTTTTCTAATTACTTTAGCCATTAAAGTAACAGTTTAGTAGCACATACATTATAAGTAATATCCTAATGAGTATTTATTAAGTATAAACTATTTACAAATGCAGTCGAATTTTCTAAATATTTTATTACATATAATATATATTACAATCTTTACTAAGATGTTGGAAGATGTAATGGACCTTGATATCCAGTTTAAACAATTAGAAGAATCTTTTTATTATTGAGTCTAGAATTGACTTCATCATATTTCATATTTTTGGAGCATTACATTTTTTTGGATAATATGGTTAAAAAATAAGAATAATGTTCATAGACGCCCATCATATTAATTCCCAAAGTGTTTAATATGCCTGTAAGTTTCACAATGAAAAATTTTCACAAAATCAGTACAGACAGATAATATTCAGAAAAAAATGAACGCTTTGATAAACCGGTAGAACATGCCAAATGATAAAGGGCAGCATTACTAAAAAGACGTACGTGACGTGTGCAGCGATTTCTGATTCGCTCTGACTTTGTAAACTTTATAAAGTCAGTGCGAATCAGAAATCGCTGCACAGCATACTGAATGCGCATGTAAATAATTATAAAAATACTACACCTAATAATGAAATACATAAGAAACTATAGATTGTTTAGCATACCATGCAAGGCAGCCGGAATGAGCGGAGGTGGCGCCGGTAGACGGAAGCAGGCGGAGTAGAGCGTGCGCACGCTGCCCATGGCCAATTCGAGTTGGAACTCGCCACGTGGCTCGGCGAAAGCCCGAGCTAGCAGCTCGCCCACTGGGATACAATTGCGGCTACCCTGCGCCGGAGCTTCTGGTGTGAACTTCACCTAAAATAACGGAATAAAACATATGTCTTAACTGACAAGAATTTACGACAGCGGATATGCTTAGCTGGCCATTGACATTCACACCCTGAATATACTTACTTAACCGGCCATTAGTTGTCGCGATTTGATGGTATGGAGACAAACAACGTTATTATTCAGGGTTAATTGATCTTATTATTGTGCATTATTTGGATCTTGCCAATATAAGAAAATAAAAGGGAATTTGAAAATACATATTCCTACACATTAATTAAACTGATTTTTAAGTATTTTTTTCATTATAATCTTACTAAACAAATATTTGTTACATGAACAAACATTATGTAAGAATTTCATAAAATTTAGAAACATTTACTCTATTTTCCATCAGTTGCGGAAAGTAAAGAAATCGATAAATATAATATAAATCAAACAAAAAGTGCAATTACTTTTGTTACCAAAAAAAATTGTTCTTGTCTTAAGAAATTAAACAAATTTAAATCTTTCAACATTTTTAGAATTAATTTAGAAAATTCTTGTTTTACGTGACGTCTTTTGGATACAATTAGGATTAGAAACAAAAACACTTTGGCAATGATATTTGTCTAAAAGTTCGTCACTTTTTCTGCAAAAATTGTTTTAACTTTGACAATAGTATAATTATAAATATTGAAAATATTATGGTCAGAAAAAGCATTCAATATGGGTCGAAGTTTTAAATACTAAAACAGGTTAATTTATTTTGATTTTTATGATAATATTCCATTACTACGAATGAAAAATGACCTCATACCTTTTCTGTTATCGTTTTTTTAATGATCCAATGAAACGTTTATTGGAAACCTATGAAAAATATCAAATACGTCAAAAGAGGGATATTATAGTATATAATATACTACAATATATCCTCAATTCAAACATTCAAAATTTCTTATTCAAAATTAGATTGAGTAAAATATTAAAATGTTTAATTTATTTTTCATTCGCATATCTACGTCACATGCCTTGCTCAATGAAATAAAATATTTACTTAGTAAGCTATGTACATACATGTAAATTGAATTGACTTAGTGAAATAAATTTAAAATATAAGTTGGTATATAGCAGAAGACAAATTTTAAAAAGCATTAACATTTAGAAATACAGCATTTCAATGTACAGAGTTAATTATACCGATAAAAACTTAAGGGCGATTACTAAAAAAATAATGGTTAAATTACAGTGATTACCCTGTTTCAGAATTCCAAGAGATGTTTATTCAGATTTTAATCATTTTTGTTCTAAACAATTATCTATTCATTTTTATGTTGTCGCAGAAAATTACATTGGAAAATTTGTTTTATATCTAATATTGAAAAATGCTTATGTATAATTTATAGAAAATTCAAATCCAAAATAACTTTCATCATTATTTTCGCTCTTCTTAATGACCTCCTGTCCCTAACATAGTTATGGCACGCTGTATTAGCAAAACTTTGATTTGACAATCAGTTCAATTTTTCCTTTTAGTTTTGAAATCACAATTACCCATTCACAATTTCAATGTCTTTAATTTCTTGTTCCGACTGATTTGAAACGATTTTTCATGTATCGATATATACATTGTCAATGGAGTTAGCTTCCTAAACTAGTAGCAATTTTTATAAAAGAACTATATAACAATTAGAATTTATGCAAAAAAAATTATTTTATATTTTTATTTCTAAGTATTAGAGCTAAAAGTCAAATGCGCAACTCGGAATAAGATAAACTAAACTTAAAAAAGAAAAACCCGACTTCAAAACGAACTTTTTTTAATTGATTAAAATAATATTTATTCATCATAAATAAATACTATATTCACAATATACAGCGGTTCTTTTAAGTATTTATCAATAATTATTGATTTTATCGAGATTAGGGCCAAATTAAAAAAAAATAATCAGAACAAAACAAATTTAACAACACTTCTTTGATTTTTTTTATTATACCTATTAATTTTTGCTTGTATTTGGCATAAACTCGAAAGAAACTAATAAGTACGTATCAATACTTAAAAAGCAGCAGCATCCTGTTATTATAGTACTTGTTGGGATAAAGAAAATATTATTTTCCACGGTTCAGTGCTATGTAAGAAAGTTCGTTTTGAGATCGGTTTTTTTAACATACCTATTTTGTAATTGTTACACGATTTGTCAGAGATTTACAAAAAAACATGGTTAGGCTTACTAATATTTTTTATAACGAAACGTGGGAAAAACAGGAAGATCGTAAAAAACAGAAAGAAATGCAGTGAGAATTTCAAGAAATAATGCTTAGCAGCGTGAATATAGGATTTCAAGAATAAATATTTATACCGTTATATATCATTTTCATAAAAAAACTGAAGGATCGTTATAACTAGTCACTAGATCGTTCACGGTATAAGGATTCACGGTATAACTAGTCTAGTAAATCTTGTCTGGCAAATGGTTTAATACAATAAATATTCATCCTTAAATGTTCCTATAAGTGTGTACGGAAACTTCGTGATACGAATTCTACTCGTAGGTAACAGTTTATTTTTTACTTGTATTTCTAGCTCCAATAGTTTAGGATAAACTATGTAGTCATTAGTTAAAACTTAGCATATTTAGCTATATATAGCTGAAAAATTCTATACTTATTTCTTAGATACTAAACCAAAAATCAATATTTAAAAATACCCAAATCTACAACAATAGGATTGAGGTCATACCCTCTTAGTAACATTCCATTTAATTATACCAAAGCTTCGAATGCTTTATATTATTTCAAACAGATATAAGTATGTAGGTATAGAAAAACTCCTATAATACATTAACATATTTCACTAATTCGACATATTCTAATTATTACCCAGGTATTCAAATCCTGACGACATGATTTGACATTCATTTACGAGTACCATGGCCCATTTACGGAATTTATTATTAGGATATTTATTATCTACGGAATTCGTTATGCATATATAAAAAAATTCATTCAAATTTAAAACCTCACATTTTTTGTAGTCAATTAAAAATGTAGAAACATAACCTAATTACAAAGAGTTTGATGAACGTATGGACTATTTTCTGGAAGTTTAGATAAAAGTATAATGCAATATAAATATTTATTTAGAGGAATATTTTTAAATCCCTAAATCGTATTTGTGCCCTTGCTTCTCTATAGAAAATATGAACCAAGTTCAACGAAACAACTAATCTTATGTCATTTAATTGAGTAATTAATGCTTGAATTATATAGTTAGAACATAAACCAAACTATTGTATGTAAACGTAGATAGGATTACCTAATGTGATAATAAGGTTGGAACTTATCTGATTTAAATCAACCAATACGAATTAAACATAAAATATAGTTCATACAAATGACTGCTTATATTACATTCACACATCCAATAAAGCTCTTATTAAGGAAGTGTAGTAATATCACTAGCATTAGTTTTATCTGCTCGTGGGCAATATCGTGAAAGTTCATAAAACTGCCCGCCCTACATCGCACCGTCCGACCGTCAGTCTCGATTCTTTTATCTTTACGTGCCAGTTTTATTACTTCTTATTTCGAAGTGTTGTTTGCCTAATGTTTTATGCTCTTTATGCTAATAACGGGTTGATAACCTATAATATTACGTTCTTTATTATATATAATAAAGGATATGAGGAGTATGAGGCTTATCTACATTTTTGTTTCGTAATAAAATCAATCTTGAAATGGACAAATTGCTTATTTTTTTTTCTGTGAAAAAGTCATCGCTATTTCATTAGTATAATTACCATCGAAATAGTAATATAATATTTTAAAGTTTATTTTGAAGTGTGAAAGTTATTTATTATTCCATAAAATGCTGGAATATAAGATATTATTGTATCCAATCCAATATATTAGTCGTTAATATTAGATACATTTCGCTTTATGGAAGAACCAAAATAAAAAAAACAATAATAGAGTTGAGTACATGGGTATGCATATATACCATGAACAGAAACATAACAAATTCGGAAAAAAATTCTGCAATGATTTTATATATTCTTTGTAATACTATGACTTATTAGTTGAAAAGAAAAACTATTCTACAATCAATACATTTTCAGTGTAAAAAGAACACGTAAAAAGTGCTTACGTATTTGTGCCAACTTATTTATATAAAAAACTTTATTTGGACGTAATTTAGATAAAAAAAACATTTATTTACACGTAAGTAAATTTAATAATTTACATAGAATTGGTTCTTGAAGAGAATATTATTGTGGCGAAAACCAGTCATTTAACTTTGAAGAGATATAACTGTCGGGCAGGAATATATAAATAGTAAAGGTGATCTAATATATATTTATCGAAAAAAGTATAAATAAACAGCACTCAGGAATACTTTAACACCACTTGAATTTTATTATATAATGAAATTAGTCACAAGAAGAATGAATGTAGCTCGAACATAAATGATGTAAAATCTCTCCTCACTTTGGGTGCAAATGATATATTTACATCTTCACGCGGTGTCTCAAATAAGTAGGCCGTGAAAAAGTTAGCAAGTTAGCAAATGACAGATAGAAATATATAAAACCAAAAAAATATTTTTTCTACAACTATTGTATATTTGAAAAGTAAATCAGAATATATATATTTAAGATCATGCTTCCCGTTAAAATGAAGAAAAAGTACTTTAAATTCTGTAATACGGTAATAAACAAGATATTACAAAATAATCCTCAACGACTATTTAAAATTTATAGTTTGATATGAGTGTGGGCCTCTATGAGTGTGGGCCTCTTTCATCTCTCTCCATCTTCTCTTGTCTTGGGCTGTTCTTATCCAGTCGTTATTTGTAAACCTTTTGAGTTCATCCCGCCCGTCTTTCCAGAGGGAACCTCTTTTTCTTTTATCCCAGGACCAGGGAGGACCAGCCTATGTAGTAATTCTCCAAGTCCATCTATCTCTCTTTATCTTGACGTGCAATATGACCGGCCCGCTTCTATTTAAGTTTTTAGCAGTGGGTTAAAACATCGATAATTTTTGTCTTTTCTCTTATTTCGCCATGTCGCTTTTTGTCTCTTAGTTTCAGATTGAGAATATTTCTCTCCATGGCCCTTTGGCATATTTCAATTTTTGTTATCGTGTGGTTATTTTAGATTCAGGTTTGGCTTACCTACGAGACATAAGTCTAGTACCTTCTTTTTTAGTTTTAACGATAAATCAGATTTTAAAACCTCTTATTCCATGTCTTGTTTACTTGTCTCCTTAATTTGTCACGGTGTCTGAATTTTGAGAAAGATATTTGCTTACCTAAATATATGTATTCCTGGATGTATACCAACCGCGGACTTTCTACGAATATGGTCCTCTGAACTTTGTTGGAAATGATTTTAGTTTCTTGATGTTTAATTCTAGTCCAATCGTTGCTCATTTCTTCAAGTTGCGATACAGTTTCTGAGAACAATACAATGTCGTCTGCGAAACGTAGATTATTATGTTTGCTTCCTTTGATATTTATTCCTTTATTTCACCAGTTAAGTTGCTTCATTATGTGTTGTAAAACAGTTATAAATAATATATGTGACAAGGAATCGCCTTGTCTTACACCTCTGCAAATGTTTATTTCGGAACCGGTTTCCTCTAGTTTCACTCGTTTCAAACATGAGGCAAATAACTTTTATAGATGGTTAAAAGCTTATAAGTCGATAATTGGCAACATTTACAGGATCCCCTTTCTATATAGTAAGATAATAGCAGATTTTGTCCATTTTTTTGCCCAGATTTTGTCCATATAATGCGTCTTGATTTATTACTTGCTTTCTTTATCGAATTGATGAAATCAGTTATAGCTTTTTTACATTTAAATAATGTAACTCTATGTTTGTGCATGTCAATAGGTTGATTTTTTCCAGACTTTGTTTTATATTTTTCAGGATCAGGTTTTCGTCTTCTACTATTTTCAGAGTAACATTTGTTAAAATATATTTTACTCTACTTTTCTTAATTGTTGCTATTTGAAATGTATTATATATTTATAAGGCCGTGGTTGCTTGAGAAATGATGGGAAATGAACTGATTTAAGATCTCTATGTTCGTAAAGTTTTCTTTTGAAATGGACATAATATAATCGAGTTGATATTTTTTTCCTTTTGGCGAGATTCATTTTCACATATTTCCAATTTTTTTTAATATGCTATTGATTGTAGTGAAGTTGTTTTGAGGAGCAAATTTTACTAGTTTTTCTCCTTTTGTGTTCCAATTGCCTAAATGAACAATCTTAGTGCTCTCTTTTCCTCCAGCTACCGTTGTCCAATGCAGGAGTCATCATCGCTTATAATGCTAGTTGGCACATAAGCTTGTATGATAGATATACTATTTTTACAATTTCAGATTTAATATGCAAATTCGTTCTGAGATTGCATTGAAGTTTTATATATTTGATTAAATTTGTTTTTTAATAGAAATCCTACGCCGTGGAGGCCTTCGGTTTCACCATAGTAGCATTAGTTTGTAGCCTGTTCGTTGTGTTCCATTAGTTTGTAGCCTGTTCTGCGTATCTCGACGAATCAATTATGTCATAGTTTATTTTTGAAATGGCGTCTTTAAATTCTAGAAGTCGTTCGTTAGATAGCAGGGCTGTTACGTTGTATGCACAGATGTAGAGTGGGTTGAGTGAAGGGCTGCGGTCGTTAGCCCCGAGGTGACCGGCCGTCTTGAGAGCTTGTGTGGAGATATGTCAATTCTTCATATTTAGGCTCGGTTATGTAAGCACTGTAGATGTATTTTCTGTGGCCAGGGGCGGGGTTTTATGTTTAGGGATCCTTAAGTTTCCGTTAGTGTTTTCTGGGGATACGGATAGGTTTCTTTTGTTATTGTTTTGATTAAAGGTTTTTTGGTGTTATTAATTTTTTTGTTCTTCAGGATTAATAATAATAATTTGTTATATCTTAAAAAAAACTTTATGACCTTTGTTCCTTTCCTCCTGCAGTTGGGTAATAATTTTGCGTTCTTCTAGTATTTCCGGAAGGAAATCTTCTGTAATATAATATGTTGTCGACCTTTTTCTTGTTTTTATATATTAATTTTTATGCACAGCGTACTAAAGGTTACAACAATAGATCTTATTTTTCTATCGTCCTTTTTTCCCAAGCATCTTACTTTTTCTTTATTTGTTTCATTGTAGTATAAACCCATTTATTGCTGTAAAATATCTAATATGGTTTTCTGGAAATCAAAATAGTTTTTTCGCATTCTTCAATACTGAAGGAAATTAATTTTTTTTCTAATTTTTCGTTTTATTGCATGTCTTGACTTTGTTCAACCACAGATTTTTGAAATGTTTTGTTCATATCTTTTCCTTATCATTATTTTTTCCTTATATTCCATTATTATATATTATATAGGGGGGGGGGAAATGGTGCTAGGCTTCAGTGGTGCATAGTTATGCTAGTAGGTATGTACCTAGAAAAAGCTGAGTTAGAGCCGGTAGCGTACGCCTAAGTGTGCAAGATTAGGCTATCAGACGCGCATCATAAAGTCCTATCTTACACGTCCTCGCCACTGTCAAACTGCCGCCGCAGTCTGGTAGTGGACTCACTATATGAGTCGTCCCATTCCCCGGGCAATGTCCTGGTCAACAACGAGTCTTGCACAACACATCTACCTCGTGACCTTGATAGTAAACTAAAAAGGGCGAAGGCGAGTCATCGGTGCCTTAAAACCGATAAATCTAGCTAAGGGAGACAACCCTGACAAAAAAAACCGGTGTGCAGCCCGAAAGGGTTGCCCCAGACCCTGACCCAGCACCGTAAACCTGTGGTCATGTTTTGCAGGAACGGGAGTCTGAGCTTCGCCACTTGGACTACGAGGAAGATAACCTCTTCAAAAAATCCCCTAATCCTACGGTGCGGGGCGCGCCAAGGGGATGAATAGCTGTTAGGACAGTCCAGCTCCTAGCGACCAACCTTGGCGGATCAGGCGAACCGTCATTGTAATAGCCTTCTCTCTGGGAATGGGCGTCACCTCAGGAGTGACCTTTTAAATCGACCCTACTCGTGGGAACATTATGAATGATCCAAATAACAAAAACCAACCAACGATAAGTGACAACTCCATCAACTCAACTCCTAAAACTCTCAGCCAGCAAATATTTCACAAAGGAATGTTTGTTGACAGACCTCGCTCAAATTCTTTAAGCGAAATACACACTACATTCGAACCATCTGGAATTGGACTACAACAGGACACTCCAAATTATACGAACAGATGGGATGAAGTAACTGGCAAAAAACGACCCCGAAGCCTTGATGATAACAGAAACTTCAAGCAATCCAAATTAAACACATACTGGCTCTCATTACCTAAACCGATCCGTGTAACCAACAGATTTGCTCAACTCGATGATGACTCAACTCAGGAGCTCTGTGAGAAACCCGTAAAACCGCCTCCTATCTATGTTGATAAAGTTGAGAACATTCAACCACTCATTAACCTTCTCAACGAACATGCCCAAAATAACTACGAGCTTAAAGTTTTGAAAAACGAACAGGTTCGAATACAACCAAAGACATCAGACGTGTATAGAGACATAGTTAAACGGTTAGAAATTATGAAAACCGAATTCTATACTTACAAGCCCAAACAAGAACGGACTTTTAAAGTTGTCCTTTAAAACATTCACCCATCAACCGACATTGATGAATTAAAGTTATCTTTAGCTGAATTGGACCACAAATGCACAAATATTTAGAATATTAAACAAGGGAAAACCAAGAAGCCTCTCCCAATGTTTTTCGTAGAGTTAGAGCCCAAAGACAATAATAAAAATATTTATGACATCAAAAGTCTCCTAAATTATCGAATAATATTTGAACCTCCCCGACCTAAAAGAGAGATACCCCAATGTGCCAAATGCCAACAATATGGACACACTAAGGCATATTGTCGTAGAAATCCTAAGTGCATTAAATGTGCTGGAGATCATTTATCAAACGAATGCCCTCGAAAAACTAGGTCAGAGCAAGTAAAGTGTGTTCTTTGCCATGGAAACCATCCTGCAAATTATAAAGGATGTCAAGTATACCAAGAATTACAAAAACTCAAGCTACAGTCAAAATCATTCCCAACAAAGATCAGAATATCGCCAAGAAAAATTCAGCCGCCACCTACCGAACAACTTATTCAAATTAACTACCAATCACAACTACAAGCAACAAATTACAGGGACGCTCTGTTAAAAAATATGGACAAAGGAGAAATCCCTAATGACAAATCTAGCTCTACTGACTTACAAGAATTATTAATGATGATGAAACAAATGATGCAACAATTGACGACAATGACTAATCTAATCTTAACACTAATGACTAAACTGACGAATTCGACTCCCTCAAAATAGTCCTGTGGAATGCTAATGGGCAGTCCCAACACACCCTTGAGGTAAAAGCATTTATTACACTGTACGACGTTGACATACTTTTGATTTCTGAGACGTACTTTACTGAAAAGAGTTATCTAAGAGTTGATGGCTACAAATTTTATCACACGATGCATCCTGGTGGTAAAGCACATGGAGGAAGTGCCGTATTAATTAAAAATCAAGTAAGACACTACGAGACGACAAATTATTGCACAAGCAAAATTCAGGCAACAAATGTAGTCATCGATGACTGGACAGGACCACTCACGGTTACGGCTTTGTACAGTCCCCCAAAACATAAGTTGAAACAAGATGACTATGAAAAGTTCTTCGTTACTTTGGGTCAAAGATTTATCGCGGGTGGTGATTATAATGCGAAACACACTTCCTGGGGCTCCCGCCTTATCTCGCCGAAAGATCGGCAGTTGATGAGGGCTGTCGAAAATCTTAACCTCTTAGTCATCTCAAATGGCGTACCAACGTACTGGCTAACTGACATAAATAGGATGCCCGATCTGGTCGATTTTTGTGAAATAAAGGGAATAGCTGACACATATTTTACATGTAACTCTCAATTTGACCTATCTTCTGACCACTATCCTGTGGAAATTATACTGAAGAGGAAAGTCACATGGAATAAAAGGCCATGTAGACTCCATACTCATAAAACAGACTGGATTAAATTTTGTGAGTCAGTATCATCATCACTTAACATGAACCTCCCTCTTAAAATGGATGAGGACATAGCGAATGCTGTAGAGCATTTTAACCACAGTGTTCAACAATCGGCCTGGTCTGCTACACCTGAAACTGAGGGTATTGCTTCCAGTAAATATAAATGTCCGCTGGAAATCAGAAGACTACTAGCTCTGAAACGTAGTCCTCGAAAACGTAGGCAGCAGACCCGTTACCCAGCAGATAAAACGCTTTTAAATCCTTTGACATGTCGACTTAAACGTTTGTTGGTCGAAAACCGAAACAAGCGTGTCCAATCATATTTGAAGGGTCTCGACGTCACGGCTGCGTCGGATTACTCTCTGTGGAAGGCAACTAAACACTTGATGTGCCCAATTGCAGCACAACCTCATATACGGAAAGCAGATAACAGTTGGGCTGTTAATGCTGCTGAGAAAGCACAGACATTTGCCGAACACTTGAAAACGGTATTCATCCCGAACCCTGATCTTGGATTAACTAAGATTGGACAAGTGACTGATTTCTTGCAACAAGTACATCAATTAGATTTTCCAATAAAGAGCTTTACTAAAAATGAAGTATCAAGTTGACATGATAACGGCGAAGATTCTCAAAGAATTACCAAATGAAGGCTTATTATATTTGACTTTTATCTACAATGCCATCTTAAGAAGAACGCCTGTGCCTGAGCAGTGGAAAGTTGCACAGATCATAATGGTCCGAAAACCTGGCAAAAGCCCCGAAGAGGTAAAATCTTACAGGCCTATCAGTCTACTGCCTATTCCACCGAAGGTTATGGAGACTCTATTCCTGAGCAGACTAATGCCGATTATAAAAGAGAGGTGCTTAGTTCCCAACCATCAGTTTGGATTCCGTCAAAAACACGGCACAATTGAGCAAATCCATCGACTCGTTGCTAATATAAATTCAGCCTTCGAAAAAAAACAATACTGCACAGCCACTTTCTTAGATATCTCTCAGGCTTTCGACCGTGTTTGCCATGATAGGCTCCTCTTCAAGATCAAGCAGTCCATTCCGGTTAATTATTATACATTCATAAAATCATATTTAGAAAACAGACATTTTTTTGTAAAACAAGATGAAGACGTAACCTCCCTACATGCCATTCAAGCGGGTGTACCACAGGGCAGTGTAATGGATCCAACCCTGTATCTTCTATACACTGCAGATCTACCTTGTACAGAAGGAGTTGTCACTGCCACATTTGCCGATGATACAGCTATACTATCCACGCATGATTCTCCAGACGTGGCGTCTCAAAAACTGCAAAAGAGTTTAGATGCAATTTCTGGCCGGTTGAAAGATTGGCGAATTAAAGCCAATGAAACCAAGTCTGTGCAAGACACGTTTACCAGTCGTAAATTTTCATGTCCTCCGGTAACATTGAACGGAGTACAAGTTCCACAAGCTGATGAAGCTAAATACTTGGGAATGTACCTCGATAGGCGGTTAACTTGGAGAAAACATATTTTCACTAAGCGCTTAGCAATGGGACAACAATTACGCAAAATATACTGGATGATCAGAAGAGAGTCACAACTATCTCTTGAAAATAAATTGTTACTATACAAGTGTATCATTAAACCAGTCTGGAGCTACGGCCTACAATTGTGGGGAACGTCAGCAAATTCAAACATCGAGATACTACAAAGATTCCAGTCAAAGATTTTACGCATAATAGCTGACGCACCATGGTACTTAACCAATGATAGGCTGCATAGTGAGTGACCTGAACATAAAAACTGTTAAGGAACAAATTTTGGAAAGCACTGAAGCGTATAAATGTCGGATGCTTCAACATCCGAACGATCTTGCGAAACACCTGATGGATGAGTCGAATCTGCCGAGGAGACTAAAAAAAAAGTACCTCAAGATCTACTACTGTAGATGGCTGCAAATAAAGCTGACGTGCCACTGGGCACGCACCGTACATAGCCATCTAATAAGCGTATAGACGATACCAATTGCTAAATGTCTGCCTGACAGATCGCAAGAAAAAAAAAAATATTCCATTAACGACGAATATCCTTTTTTATTACACTTTATCACGGTGAGTAGCCGAACATGTATTAGTGTAGGTAAGGTTATTTGGCTGGCTGATTTGTTACGCTACTCCTCGCTAGACGGCGCTGATCTCAAGACAGACGAAAATTACATTGTATGATGTTGTAGTTCTTGTCTCTGATGCGGGTTTTAGCTTATGCGCTGTCAAAGTTTATGATAAATGTAGATCACTCACTTCACTATTCCTTGTTTGTATATTGTCTTGTTTTGTTTTGTTTGCGTCATGTTTTTGTTTAAATCACTGTTTTTTGCTGTTTTTTTTATGCACTTTGATGACAAGTAGAAATTGAAGTATCAGCACTATTTTTGTAGTTTATTAACACAGGTATGTATTTTTCATCCTGGCTTTTACACTTTGACTTTAAATTTTGCCATTATACACCCTTTTAAAAAATGAAGCACTTATGCCTCAAGGTTTTGATTTATATTATGATAACTAACACAGCACTAATGTGAACGTGCGCGCTAACTCCCATGTCGTATTTTCTTCACATAATAAAATAAAAGTAGAAAGAAAGTGACTTAAAAATTTTAGAATATAAAAGATTTATTTCATCCAGATAGATTTTTTAAATAGTACCTATAACGTTGCTTAAACATTTATATAAATAAATAAATAGCTTTTTGAAAGCTTTGAACGTCAATCACTTAGACACTCAGTTCGAAACTTGGATGTTACTGTTGTCCATCTGAATTTATGAGGCGGATTTGATGTTACTTAGATAATACAGGCCAACTCGTGAGTATCAAAGTCATCTTTCTACGCCAGTAACAAACACCTATAGGGTATCACAAGGCTTGCATTTAGAACCCCTTCTCTTTCTAATATTCATTACTCCTATAATCGAAAGTTTTTGAATGACGACAAGTATTGTATTATGTCTTCACTTTGTACTTTATAGGCTTGGCATTTACTACTTTAAAACACAAAACTTCATTTAGGTACTTGTTAGGCGGTTATACTCTAAAATGAAAATTTCTTGTCAGAGATCTTTGATTTTAGTTTGGTGAAAAACTAACGTACAGTTCTTACTATTATCACCTTGTTTATTAAGGTACTGAACGTTTACTATTAATTTCTCGTTCCACTAAGACTTTCAAAATCATCATACTTTTATATATTTATATTGTTCGCTAATTAGAATCACATTAATCACCGTACTACAAATCACGCAGTAAAATATTTTAAAGAATACAAAAGATGTTCTTGAGGTTTTGAGTAGTCCTTGCTATAGGCTTTTTGTCTTGGACGAGAATATATACTATACAAGCAGACTTCTGACATTAAAATCGTCAACATTAACTATACGGAGAAAAGACGCTTGAACTGCTGTATTTACACAAAATCGTCCACTCACATGTTGATTGTCCCTCTTTCCTCTGATTCAGATGCTGTAAATATTCTCACAATGATTTGCACATATGATTAGAGTTATAGTCTAGTTTTATACTCTAATAATTTTGATTAACACTTAAGTGACTTTAATTTGTCTCTTGACCGTACATATAAATAAATAATTATAATAAATAAATAAATATTGATCCTGTTTTAATAGGCGAAAAATATATCCTACCAGCATGTGGTGCCTGATATATATTCATTAAAAAAATTTTATGGCTTAAAAGGTGCTAAAAATTGCTATTTATAATTACTTTTAACCGTGGTTTGATGGAAAACACGTATAGCGCTAAATTTTAATTTTAAGAAATTATGTTGTACTTAAATAATTCTGTCTCTGGCAAGACTCAAAATCGTATTTATTTGATTACAATATTGAGATACTGTACCAAAGACCACTATTATTATTATTTAAAAAAAAACTTTGAAAACAAACCTGTTTGCCGGAGAAGCCTTCATTGGCGCTGAAGTGGTCTCGGTTGAGCAAAGTGAAAGTAAAGTCCACATAGACGCGCACGCCCTCGCTAGCACTACGCCATACCAGGTATACACCTACCAAATTAAAAGTACTTTAGCGAATGGATATTATTTTAAAAACAATTTTATTTAGAAGAAAAGAAAAGCTGTGTAAGCCTATCTAATTCTAAGAAGCAGAATAGCATGTAACCTCTTTTCGACAGAAGGCGAAGATAATTTTAAACTAGACGATTTTCATTTTTTTTATTAGTTAACTTCAACGAATTTTTCCATAATGGTTTATTTCTATGTTACATTTAAAGGTATGGATGTTTATTCTTTTTTATTCCACATTTCTTTCTTGATTCCTTCCACAAAAGACCCAAATCATAAAACCTCGTTAAAATTTTTAAATAACGTTTATTTTAAAATACTATTAATTTTTTGTATTTGGTATTAGAATCTCTTTTATTACACTACGTTTGTACTGTGACTCGTAAAGAATCATTTTTGCATTAGAATTAAAATGAGTCTTAAGCGATTTGGTAAATCACATAACATTTTCAGCTCCTAATTTAGTTTAAAAAAAAATTCGGATATTGTAAATAATCTGTAAAACTTCGGTAGTTTTTTTTTTATTTTCAAAATGTTTCGAAATTAATTTGTGAACGCATAATTATATATTACGTTACTTCTGTTGCACAATTTTTTAAAATATACGATGAAATTTTTTTATCGGAATACCTTACTTTATAAACTTTTTGGCGGATATTGCAACTTTACAAGACACTGTGATGATCATTTAAATACTTAGATTCCTAGTAATAATTTAAAAGTAATTTGAATCATAAAGTTGCAAACACACATCCCTAAAAGACAGTATTGAATTTATTTCCATGAACTTAACAAAGCACGAAAGTGATAATATCACATTACCTGTCCTTCACTGATGAGAATATTCATGATTCGTAATTATTCACAAAAAATTCTCAGTAAGAAAATTATTATAGATCAAAGTATTTTTCTATACATATTTCAATTTATGCAAAACTTAAAATGTTATATATATATATATATATATATATATATATATATATATATATATATATATATTATCCATATTTTTTCATTTGTCATTTAGATAAATAATTATCGACGTATTATTAATATTATTACTCTAATTTTAATTGCGATTAAATTAAAATCCCCTCACAAAATCAAAACCTCAGAAATATCTACAAAATGACAGCTGATTCGTGTTTGAGTACTACTACCTATCAATCTATGTTACTTAATTTTTGTAATTTTTTGAGTGAGTTGAATAAGTGGATATGTCGGTTTTTAGTGCGAGGACACAATTTTAGTAATGCCATTAAAATACTGACGAAACCCTTAGAACGTACGGGAAATGACACTTAAAATTTACAACAAATTCAATGTGGTCATTTATCATCATTGGTCGCAGAAAGGTAGATATTCGCATGTCAAATGCCAGTTATCTCATCGAGCAAGATGGACAATCAATGTATGAGCCAGTATACACGGCGATACGATTACTGGCTTTGTTTTTATCAACAACACTTTAAATCGCCAAAGACATCTGGCATAGCTCAACGGTTCAATGAGTCGATATTTAGATAATAATACTTTGTACACAAGATTTAGATAAATGTAAATACATTCTGAAACAAAATAATTTTAACTTTAATTACTACGTACACATGTTTTCTACTTTTGCAAGCAGATAAATGACATTGCATTTTGACATGTTCACACGACAATTTACGTTCCACGTTGCCAAATTGATATTCCGTGCGATTCTCACAGGGTGCTAATTTACACATAATTATGATTTCATATAAATAATAAACTTTAATTATTTTAGAAACTGAGCGAGTAAATTAACTAAGTAACGTCTTACCGGATTACACATAATTAATCGGACAAATGATTAAAATGGCGAACTTCAGTGTTTTTACACACTGTGCAAATCGTCCAGAAAAGTAAGCGTGCACATTGAACGTTATTGAAAAAATTTGTGTTAGGGACATTCCTGGAAAAAACTAGAACTTAAAACAAATTTTCAAATATTTATGTACTCTTGTAAAAATGTATTTATTTGTTAGAGCAATATACAAAACTGCTAATTCAATTTGAATATAACTTTGGCTAGGATGATGCGTAGGTTTCAAAATAAAATCTATGCTTTATTTTGCTTTTATTGGATATTCCCTAAAATACTTTTGTCTATTTGTGCATCTATCTGTTATACGGTAGGTCTATTTATCAGGAAATGGCACAAAAACTATTAAATCGATAGAAATATTAATTTCGCAGAGATGACGTTTGAGATTCAAAATAAATTTTTACCTACCTTTGATCAAATATTCTCTATCACAATCATGTTTCATAAAGTATTAAAAACCTAATTATAGAGCGTACTAGCAGTAAGAACTGACCACATGTATTTAAGAAATGTTGAATAAAAATCATAAAGATGGCTATATTGTTACTTTAATCTGGGCCAATGTTATCTTTGAGGTACACACATAATTAATCGAGAAAAACTAAGCATTTTAATCAAATATCATTTTGCAAAAGAATTCACCTCTTTCAGACGATAAACTTTACCAACGATAAACTTTAATGCTATGACCCTTCGAATTGGCATGAAAATATTACTGAGCCACAGATATTAAAATCTGTAACCGAAAAAATCTCCGAGTCTTTGTTGAACAAAAAGGAGAAGAAGAATTGGATTTATGACGCCTTAGTTGCCACATACAAGCAGTAGAAATAACAGTTAAAGTTGAGACTGAAGCTTCAGCTACATTATGCAATAAAACAACGAGAGAAGGATTCATCAAAGCCCGGATAGATTCGAGAACTCGGATACCTAAATTCGACAGCAAAAAGAATTTTCCATACACTGTACCCTTCACTTTAATGATTATTCTTTATTATTTTTGTTGTACAAAATATTTGACCTTTAATTAATCTATAATTACTACTGATTTAAGATTTGTATTTATAAACAACGTTGATTAGTGTAACTTTGTACATCATGCTGTTATGCCTCTTCTATCCACATTTTATATGATTTCCCCTTGAATCTGAACGAGAAGATTAATTCCAATTGCTAATTTAGCACCGTTTTTTAAATGGGCTCGTAAGAAAACCGACTTTTTTTCTCCGTACAAAAATGACCCACCCTAATTTACATACCGACTTTTTTAATTTTGATTATTTAACAATCTGATAAGATGGCTCGAAATTCCGCTGAATACACCCATTTTCTACTTTCTTTACATCGTTAAAAAGTAACAAAAATGACTAATAACATAAACAAAATAATAGGAAACAAAAGACTATTTTTATGACTAATTTTATAATTACTTTTATTTGTATTTTAAAAATAATATTTTTCCCTTGTCATCATGAAATACTCTAGATAAACCAATAGTGTTATATGCTTTCTGTCAGCTTTAATTAATAGTTAAATATTTAAAATAATGCGATGTATAATTTTTAGTTATGTAACATAATGAAAATCTTATGAACTAGTATCGTAAGTGACACGTGGCTCATTTCGATGAAAGGTGACATTTCTGAAAAAAAACTTCTGGATTTCAACCTAGATTGAAGCGTGAACTTGACCATATTTGATTCCCATGTTCTACCATTTTAGTGGGACATGGGAATCAAATATAAAGAGTTTGAAGACTCATACGTCTCGGGTAATTGGAACTCAACTTCTTTCTTACGAGAAGAAGAATTACAAACTGCATTAATACAGATTGAATGCATATTAATTTCACATCCATTAAATGTTTTGTCTACCGATCCAGATCCTGAAATTATAACACCTGTGCATTTTCTCATGTCGACTCTTTTGTAACATCTTCCAGCATCGGATCTCTCTGAGGAGCGTTTTAATCTAATCCCTCTCGGTGTAAGAAATTATTAGAATAAATGGTCGAACTGTTTTAGAAAAAATGGCGCTTACAATATTTTCATACGTTACAAACAAGGCAGAAGTAGACGTCTTTAGATCGAGTTGTTAATACTGGGACTGTAGTGATAGTGGGACAAGATGAAGTCCCTTCCTTGAATTGGCCTTTAGGTGTAATCACGGCGATCCAGCCAGGTTCTAATAAAATTCCGAGAACGTCCTATGGTTAAGGTATATCTAATACCCACGCAATAAATAATATTTTGAGAAGGTTCATATATTATTAAAATTTATATGTTTTTTTAATTTAAATTTAACGATCCTAACAGTTTGTGAAGCTACAAGATGTTTATTTTTGTTGGATATAACGTCGTATATCTCGTATTGGATATAACGAACGAGTCAAAAACTTGTTCGTGTTGAAGAATACTAAGTTTTGAAGTTGAAATACAGTTAGAAGAGTTACCCTGGTCGACGGAAATGCCAGCCTGTTTGGAAACTAGGACCTTAGATGTTCCCGATTCTCACCTGTAAGGAGTTCATGGCAGTGCAGAGATTAACCTCGTGCAGAAATCTTCAGGTCAGTGAATGTTAATTAATTCGTGCATATATTGTCATTGTAATAACGGGAATAAACCAATGATATAACGGCTTGATACATGTTAATGTAAACGCTGACTCTTCTAGTCGGTGATTGTAATAAGTTTGAATGTAGACAAATATTGTTTTAGAGAATTTAGATATTTTTTTGATAGGACTCATTTGTCTGAGTGGTGTTTATGCTATTCATACGCGTATGCTACAGTGTCTATGTTATGAACAGCAATGCCTTCCATGAAATGAAATATATGATCGCAAGGAGTACAATGGCTGCGTACCTTTAAAAAAAAGGAAACAATATTTCCGCATAAAAAAGGATGTATTAATTTGCCATATTTTTGGATAAAAATTTATGTTAGTTTATTAAGTGCCAACTGAGTTATTCGTCAAATTTCATATTTTTATGATAAACACAGTTTCGAAGAAAACAGCAGTGACATACTAATTGACGTTTCGTATTCGTATCTATTGGGATTTCAAAACCTCTTCAAGGATTGATTAAACCGCGTCTACATGTATTTAGTTTTGATTTAGAAAGTGTCATTATTTCCCAGTCAGTCACATAATACGTATCGGTGCTGGAGATCAAGAATCTCTGTCAATATCACCCCTTCCTTTATAATCCTTGTAGTATATGGTGGAAGGTATATAAACCGTAACTTCGTCACTGTGCTTCTTTTTCCGCTCGTTGACCTCAAGGTTTGTTGTCCATATTACTCATCAAGGAAAATCTCAAAAATCATTCACTCGCTTCCCCCGATTAAACATTAATTTTACAGTTGCTATGTTTTTTTTAATGAAGGAATGATTCTTTATTGAAACAAATTTGTATTATTTATTAACCTTCCTCAAATTAATTATTATACTGTAAAATTTCATTTACCTTCTTCCAATTTACGCATATATTTGGCTGAGTTTTTAATACAAAAATACCTAATCTTTTCAAAGTACTATGTATTAAATGTCGTCGCCATAATATATTGGTTTGATCACAAGGCATACGGCCTTTGACGAGGCGGCGCACCGTGGGAACCCGGGTTCGATTCCCGGCTGTTCGTCGAATGGGGCTGGATTGTCGTTATAGTTGACTATAAGAGATTGCTCTCGTAGCTATAAGTCATCCATATGTATCAATTAGATACATGAAAGTAGATAAATAAATGAAAATATTAAAGTTTATAGTTTATTATGGAAAATAGAGCATATTTGAAAATAATAGCAAACCTGAACTACATTGAAAACAAATCTAATGGATATAAAATGAGGTAAAATTACATTTCGACAAGAATACGAGATAATCACAGGATTAAAAGGTCTGAAGAATATTTACTTAAGACAATCTAGACTTCGAGAACCTAATCTATTTTTGCCAGCGCTACGTGAACACCAACTACGTGGTTATTAAATAAAGTATACTCTAAGATCATTTGGTTACGAACTGCTTTTTCAATTTTATACACTCGTGGGGCATATATGTTATAACTTTATGTTTATTATTAAAAATATTGTCTTTATATTTTTACTTAATCTGTTAAAAAATAGTTTTCGATATTGTGTATAGTAAGATCTCACACAACTATTGAAAATAATAACAATTTAAAAGTATTTTGTATAACATTATACATGTTTATTCGCTCCAGCTAAGCCATAAAAGTGAAGTAAAAAAAATATTGTGTAATTTAATAGGGCACATAAAAGCACATATCTGATTATTTCGTAATAAATAATCATTAATCACTAGTTTAATTTTTGTCAAACACTACTTATTGGATTGAGATTGAAATTTGTATTACAAACATGTAAATTTATTTATGGTTTTAATGACAATCATGATTTACCAAAAATTAGCTGAGCGGTATCTTGTTTTTTTTAAATAAATGTATGAATCTTTATCGAAATAAATTTATATAATTCATTAACCTTACTCAAATTTATTATTTTACCTTAGGTGTCTAATGTAGATAATAAAATACTTTCACAATATGCATTATAAAATATATTTTCGTACTGAAAAAAGGGCACATTCCACTTGCTGGACTTCTAATAAGCGTACCCAATGATTTTTTTTCTAATCATAGTGTTTAGGTACGCCTTGAACGTTTCGTATAAGTATTAATGTATTTACGTGGAATACTTCAAATTCGCAAATACGTTTACCCATTAAGTTATATAACTTACAATAAATAGGTATGTCAGAAATAAAATCGCCGTCATCGACAAAATCCTTATGCGCAAATAGAAAAAAAAATATACCGCATAAAAATTCTGACGTACTAATGGGAAATTAATCAATGTAACTTAACCACTAAACACAAAATAATCCCTTTTACGTGATTTACACATCGATTATTTTCTTCATAATCATAAAATTAAAAAGCTTTCCACACGGCACATACATCGCAAAATGACTTCTCCTAATAATATTTTCGATCACAATACAGAGTCTTTATCACCCTTGTAATCATATAATAGGCATTGAACGAATGTGGCCACCGCTTTATTTCTTGAACGTTTACTTAGGTAGGCGTGAGCGTTGGAACTCTTTTATCCCCTAGAGACCGCTTTGGGCACAGAGCTGTCCCCGACCTTTCATAGGCCAAATAAAAACAAATGCAAATTCGTATTAGGTAAAAGGGTAAAGTTCCTGCGGGTATTCATTGTCTCAATTGTGGACGTTAATTCGCTTCATATTTCTTTATTTTTCATTCCTTTTTGTCGTGCGCGTTAGCTAAACAAAATTTTAATTTAAAAACTAAAGAAAATTTCCTTCCATCGGTCATTAAAATTAATAAAAAACAACATTTACGCAAGAACATAATCAGTTTCAGAAAATGTTACATAAAGACGTAAATTAAATATCGTTTTATGGAGACTAAAAAGTAATAGCATTCTTATGAAAAAGTATGTCATCAAACAGTTTACAATCAGCCTGCGTCTATTGATTGACTCTTTCTTCAATAATAATTAAATTTATTTCCTGTTTTTTTTATTAACGTTTTTACTTTAGTGTTTGAGAAATAATTGATAATAATCATCGCGATGGGCACTGTTCGGAAGAATATTTAATCTCTGTAAAACAGCCTTTGCAACAGGGATAATGAATGAAATGTTAACATGTGTATATATGCATACGGTATATTTATGTGTATATAGTACATTGTTAAAAAAGGGTTTATAGAAAATTTAAAAATAGTACTTTGATTAGTTTCCAAGTTTAGTTTAAATTTATGACATTCGAAAATATATGAAACTTTTTCTTGCACATTTAACATATCCGTCTTCCACTACTTCATGCCTTCTAAAATAAATGAAATAAACATCTGGTAATATCCATGGGATTAGTCCATTTAATGCGTAATAATGACAAATGAGTTTTATTTTATATTTTATGTCATTTAGAAGAAATCATCCTTTTTCTAATACCTGCACAAGTCATGTTAGACCTACACAGACACGGATTTAGGTAGTTAACAAATATGCATTAATATTTGTAAAGAATATATGTAAGTAAATGTATACAGAATCCTCGTAATGCGGGCTTGACTCCTTCCTAACAGATTTTTCAACATTGCATTAACCTTTAGCTCTTCAAAATTTAAATTGATTACATTAAAATCGTGGCAATTTTAATAAAATAGTCGAACGAATTCAGTCAATTCAGCATTTTTATGCAATTTACACATTAAATTTAGGAGAAATCGGTTTATTTTTACCAAAAGGAAAACCAGCAAAACATACTAAATATTATATAATGAAGTGACTAAACAAGATTTCACATTTTAAATTTTTATTTATCTGCTACTGAATAGTGCTGTTAGGTCGAAATATTATTTAATATATCCACTGGAGAATTAATTCAAATATCCCGTCGTTCCCGAAATAAATATGAACAATTCTATTTCCAAACAGTACGGAGTTTTCAGCAAATAATGTTAGAAAATCTTTCCAAGAACGAAAATTTTATGTCATAATTACCTGTTTTCATTGAAAGTATATACATCGCTACTTTTCTAACATAACTAACTTCACATACATTTTTATATATTTGTGGTGATTGAAAATAAACTGAAAACTTTAAATATTAAGGAAATAGCCATTTTAGCAAAAATAGAAAAATGCGTGTAATTAAAAATACATAGAAAACTCTTGCCGAATTTGTTTCTTTATATATGCACTTGAAAATGAACTATTCCCATAAATAATAACTTTATTACCAGAAAATAATCTTCAAATGGACGCAACCAGAAACGCCTTCGGAACACAAAAAAAAACAAATAATAAATGTGATGAAAATATTTTAAAAAAATATTTTAATAGTTAGAAATACGCAGAGGAGGAACATGATAAAATGTGGAACCAAATATTCGTAAAGAAGTCGCCTACATATGTGGTGTGTAGATACAAATAACGAGGGAAAATAGTTCAAAGTAAATGGTGAAAAAGAATGTGTTACTAAAAATACTTTGGCGGAATGGTTTTGATGAAACTCAAACGTATGAATGATAGATTATGATGGTTTGAAATTAGCCAATTTTAAAGAACTTACTGTTTTTTATCATCTTACCTAAAACAAAATATCAAAAAGATATTCTCTTTTTTAATATGGAAATATTTAAAAAACCTTTCATTGATATTAAAAATAATATCATAACTTTACTCTTAGTTTAGTAGCGTATATAAACAATTTCATAATTATTTCGAATTCTTGGAAACGACTCTGTGTAAGTAAACCAAGTGCTAAATTTTATAACTTATAAAACCATAAAGTATGAAGACTACGGCAACCTTGAAATTATCTAACATTAGTTAAAGTTTCAAGTTCATGATAATAAATAAATGACACAGGCGCCTGAAATACGCACAAAATGGAACGATAGTTACAGTTTCGACTTTCGTACTATGATTTACGCTACGAATTACGCCAGATTCCGATCAGATATACAGGACTATATCGTATATAAAGCTAAGTAGACTGTTATTACCTACGCGCCCCATCCAGCAAATATGCGTTATGAACTCCGAGCAACTTATACCGATCACTTAAGCTTCGCACATAAACAAATTTGGTACTAAGCAGTAATGTACTAGAGAATAACAACTGGAAACGATTACTCCTTTACTAAACATTTATCATTTCATTATTTACTGCCAATGGACGACGCAAAAGGAATCTGCAATTAATGTGTATGGAAACAACCATTTACACAATGATTTTAGAGCTAAAACCGCTTAAGTGCACGCTCAACCGCAACATGCATAAAATAGTCTCTTGAAACTGTTGCAATTTTACCGAAATAAATTTATACTAATGTCTGCGTTTTTCTTATTCTTTCAAGCCATGACTAAAAAAATTGGTCGTGGTGAAACAATGGTCGTCAGTTTAAATTTAAAATTTCTCAATTAGGGTCTAAAAACTCAAATAATATGAACACATATATGCATAGGGAGTGTATATGCATGTGCAAGTATATATGAAGCCATGAAGCGACTAAGATAGGTAGTAAACATTAATGTATGCACACGGATTTTAATAAAACGATAAGTATGTACAAGTATATATGATGGCATAAAATTACTGAGATATCAGTAAATGATATTTTGGATAACATAGGAACTGAAAGTAAAATATTAAAAATACAAGTATTCAGATGGAACTTTTGCAGTATAATATGGAATTCAATTTGGATGAGTGGCTATTATGTGTATGTCATGTGGGTGGACATGAAAGGCAACAAGTTAATACTTATTTCTAAAATGTCCAACAATAAAAATATTGTGCATATTGGTTTTCGTTCAAAAACGATACAGTATATCACAAAAATTTCAACTCAGTGATTATTTGAAATCGGCTTAATTTTTTAAGTTTTGTATACTCGTAACATAATTATTGGCGTAATTTAGAATATAAAACGTGTCATTTCGTTAAACAAGTGTCAGTAATGTATAAATATTACAAGTTTTCAACGATCCAACCTCTGATTAAAAACATATTTTTTTAAATTAGATTAAGAACTCTTTTAAGATATAATTTTAATTATTGCTTTTCATAGGTGTCAAATATATTGTTAAATAAAATATTGTTGAAACAGTAAATTCGAAAAAATTTATATATTTTTCTAAATAATTCTGAACTTGGATACACGGGGACAAACAATATTAATTTTATAATATTGACTAAAAGTAACAAACATTCTGAAAATTTTCTACAATATCATAGAATTTTCTTTTGTATTTGACAAAAGTAAACGTACAAGCTATCAGAAGACAATTCGCGGATCCGATTTTTGATTCCTGAATTTACAGTTCCCTTAATGAAATAATTGATATTGAGGTTAAAATGAAAAATAAATACATTTCAGGTATCTGTTCAAATTGTATATTGTCTTGTTAAATATTAAAAGTACCCGTAATCATGGTTTCCTACGTCTCTTTAATAAACTTCAGTTGACAAATTTTTTTAAAATTTGTCAACTGAAGTTTATTCTGAACTGAAGTTTTTTCTGTTTTTTTTTTTAAAAAAATTAAAAAAAAAAAAAACAGAAAAAAATCTCGTTTACAGGCCATTTGCAGAACGTAAACTTGAAATTTTACCAGTCGACTTTTTAGAGTTAAATACTCAAATGGCCAAACGTTGTCATAACTCTACTCATAGCATATGTCACATGTAAGTCACGGCATCAAAACATTTTCAGTTTAAGTTCAAAATTATACATGAAGATTTTATTGAATTACATGAACATTAAGAAACAAATTGAATAAAAAATAAAAACAATTTCAGTCTCTCCAAATATCCAATGTAGAATATTTGGATTTTTTTCTTTCGTTATGGAAGAAAATGTTTAAAACGCCATTGGAGATCTAGCAATATTATAATTTTTGATATAGCAGGGTCAAGAAAATTTTTCCGGTTCACTTACATCAATAAATAACTAAGCTTTTTATGCCCTTAGAAATAATAATAATGTCCATTGTGAAAAATGGTCTAATCTCTCATAGTACGTTTTCCAGTCATACTTGTTTAGTTTAGCTTTCTAACAACTAACTTGACAAACGGTGCCCAAATTTTTTATATAATTTTATGCTCTGCATAATCCTTAAAACGAGTCACTAATTCTTTTAACAAGTCTTTGATATTATAACTGGTAACCTTAAAGAGCCTTTCTTATCAACTTCTCTACTAAGGTTGGTTTAAATTTTCTGTTCTATTTAAGTAAGATTTAAAATGTTTAACCCGTGGTTCATTTAGAAATATTTTTATACAAGCTAGAAATTTTAATAGTTTATACAAGTTTTATTATTTTTTTCTTTTCAACTACCTCCGTGATTAAAAACGTTATTGTTTTTTCCTATTATTTTTTGCAATCAAATTTTGCGACATTTTTATGTTTTAAGCAAATTTATTCCACATTAATTTACCAAACTAACCAAGAGTTAATTTTTGATGTAATATCAAAATACATACCATAAATAAAACCGAATAAAAATTTTCTCTATTCTTTTTATGATTTTGTTTTGATTTAGAAATTAAAGATACATATATTATAAACGTAATTTCATCTCAATACTTACTCCTTATCTACTAATATCAAGTTTGAATTGTAATACTCTATAAGTGAAAATTTAGGAAACCAAACTAAACGAGAAATATTTTCGTGATTTGGAAATTATGCATGTAACTTGTAAAATTGTTGGAAGCAGGAACACCTTCCACTCTAGTAAAATTCTTCGCCAATTACTTTCGAACTAGTAAATAATCCATCCGGTTTTGCCAGTATTCAAATGAAATCGAAAAAATAAGCAACATTTTAATATAAGCAAATGTGGGATGATAACGTACTTTCGCTCACATCTCCCCCTTATGCGTGGTTAAATTGTTTGTTCCACCAATACACGAATTAGAGCACTTTAAGAGATCACTTCGAAAATAGATATATCTATTTTCGAATCTTGTTATTATCTATGAACGAAATATTATCTATGAAAATGTTGAATAAAAACAAAAAAAAACTAATGAAATAATTTATCTGAATTCATCATGAAGGATATCAAATAAATAGTTTTTAAAACAAATTCAAAAATACGTATTATTATAAATGGCAAAATTTGTTTCGAATTTGCTTTAAAAAATATACGTTATTCTAGTCAGACTTTTTCCTGTAATCCACCGGTAAATTAAACGGTTATTTTAAAAAAATCTGCAAACGTAAGTTTCGATTAATTGTGTGTTTCACTTTTCAATACATTTACAGCCAAAATACTGACCCTTAAATTTTCTCCGTTTATTCTGCTTACCTCATTCACCATGAATGATTAGTTGTGAACTATTAAGAGATTCCATAACCCCATTTCCGAAGTCATTAATGGAACTGAAAAAAAGTCTAGACTGGGTGCATCTCATGTTGAACAAAGTTGCACGAAACATAGGTGAGCGCTGTAGGATATTCCTGCGCGCTCTAGGCAAGTGAAATAAACTCGTCATATCGTGTAATAAGCCAGGAGCATAACACGCTAATAAACTCAAGATCAAGGGTTTATCAGCGTAAAGATTTATTAATTTAAAAAAAAAAGCATGATCTAAAGTAATTCCGGTCATAGTTGAAGAGGATTACTACTAGTAAATAGTCAATAATTTATAGTTTATATCTTAATCAGTGATTATACTAAATATGTATAGTTTAGTTATGGCTTATGCGTAGAAATAATTTTGTCGCACATAGAGATATTTTGATACTTTTTGTATGCTCAGATTTTATTTACATTATTCCAGTCAATGTGTAATATATATTATTAATAATAGTCGATTAAAATTAAGATTTAAAGCAAAATCACACAAATCTCTTTAGTAGACTTTGAATTGAAAATGTAAAAAACAGACACTAAATATACAAAATGTTCTCTTTATAAAAGTTCTTGACCGCTTCAAAATCATCGTATTTAAATATAGACTCACCGTATGTAATTTTAAGTTTAATTTTTTTTATTATTTATATATAGCGCTATTAAACTTTCGATGACATGTGCAAGGCTTGAATTATCCTCTTGTTAAAAGTAAACATATTTTAAAACAAAACGGATTTTAATGTACATCATATAAATTAATTTAACATATATCGTAAAAGTCGGAATGATCAAAATGTTTGATTACCTATATCATTTACATTGTTAAAAGAAATTCTGTAATGACGAGAAACAATATATAAATGACAAATAAATTGCAAATCAATTATCCAAAAATCCGATTTTGAACGTTGATTTGCGAAAAAAATTTAATTTTTTAAAATTTTTACGATGATGGCTTTGGTTTGTTAAAAACACAAGATGGGTTTGTTTCTTTTTACAGAATGTCTTCTTCTGTATGCAGATTAATAAAGAGTACAATGTGAACTATGTATTTAGAATAGATGGTGTACCTACATACAACGTATGAGAAAAAATAAAGGTATTAATTACGGAGATTTGCATTATTATATACTTTAAAATGTTGAATCAAATAAACTATTTCTCAAATGAATATTTATCAAAATTAAACGAAATACCCTTTAAACTACTGCCGTATTGAATTCATTATTATATATATATATATATATATATATATATATATATATATATATGTATGTATATATATATATATATATATATATATATATACATTTTCCAGATTACTTCGCATTTAGTGTCTGGTGACCATGATAAATGAAAATACGATTAAATTATTTCAAAATTTAAAAATGGAGATGTCCGCAATAGACTTATTTTCGCGAAAGTCACCTTAAAGAAACTCATGAAAGAAACTGAATAAATTACTTCGCATTTAGTGATTAGATTAAATACCCTCTGCAAATAGTGATTTCATGTTTACAAATAGTATGTTACCTAGCTACAAAACATTGTTAATGCACATTGGAAAGAGTTTGAGACACCGAACTACGGTGAACAAAGAGACTCTCGAATTTATTATATTAAAAACTAAATCGGGCCTCGAAGAAATTAGTGACGTACATAAATAGATAGTTTATTCAAATGCCCAAGATATCCATAGGAGTCATTTCGTCGTTTTTTTTATGTGATAGCTATCGCGTTAGAGTTTTCAAATCTTCGGTGTGCTTTTGAATAAGCCTTTGAAAATTTTGAAAATTGGTTATTTACAACAACATCAAAAACCTCAAATACTAAAGGATCTGGGTCGCCATTTTGATAAAATGTAATCTTCTAAAAATGATATTGCTTAAAAAAATTATTCCCGGAATGACACTAAGGATCGATTTGCGTCCGACACATGCATTTCGTATATGTATGCATGTAAATACATATATGTATGTATACATGTATGTATATGTGTATATATATATATATATATATATACACATGTGTGTGTGAATGTATATTACGTTAAATTTGTTAAATTTGACGACGATATAGATTGTATTAGTTGACCCTTCAATGGGCAACACGCAAGTCTTTCATTAAATTACCTGTCATTAAAGATGTGTCTATCGCGAATGGTCGAATAAGTTTCAATCATTCGTTTTGTCAAAACGAATATTTCGATCTTTGCAATGTAACTAATCGAATCATCTTACCATTCGTTCGTTCAAACGATCACTTTTCGATCGATCCTGCCAATTGAATGGTGAATGGATATCATTGTATCCTGCAGCAATGCACCTGGTTAGAAGATCAAGTTCATTTTGTTTCTAGTCATGGGAGATATTGTGTAGAATACTAATACGTCGTCGAACATCTAATACTTTTAGCTGCGTTATTTATATATAGAGCCATTTCTTATAACTTATATATTTATTTTAAGCTTTAATAGAAGCACATTTCCGTTTACTCGGCCTAATAATGATGAAACGATTTCACATTTCTCGATATAACAAAATCACAATTTAAATCATACACCTAATTAAATATTCGTTTTCAACAATTAGGTACTGCAATGTGATATTATGTAAAAAAAATGTTATTATGTAAAAAAAGCTTTCGCTTATAGCTTTAAAAACAATTAATATAATCAATTCAGTAGAACCCCATACCCATTTTCTGCTTTATCCGCAAAGCAGAAAAAGAATCAAAATAGCCGACATACAAACCAATACAATTAAAAATAACTATAAAAGCATTTGTTTAGCAGAAGTTTAAATAGCGCGGTTTTATTCTACAAGATACAAAATCTATTAGTAGGATGTTATTCTACAAAAATCGAAATAAAAACACCTTAGTAAATATGAAAACTACATTAAAGTATATATTATATTAAATACCAAGAAACAACTCAAAAATTATGCAATAAATGCCTTCATCCTTATGCTAAAGATGAAATTCTAATATCTGCGTTGCTGTCATTTAATTAGTTAAGTTAGACGTAAACAATATACAATAACAAAATTCAAACGAATGCTTATCGACGGAACGAGCGCGTTCATTCGAACCTTGTTCAGATGGAATATCGTAAATTGAATTAATGAATGGAACGAACCCGTTCATTTGGAAAATTATCTCAATCGCGAAGGATTCAGTCAGTTTCAACCATTAGTTTTGTCAAAACGAAAGGTTCGATCTTTGCAAGGTGGAATCGTATTACCATTCGCCCCGTCGACCACCATTCGTTGCGATTGAGATCGATGTCGTCGAATAAATGGTCAAGGGATATTATTGTTTCGTGCCACGTGCGGTGATGCGGCTATTATAAGTTTATTCGTTTTGTTTATGATAATGGAAAGACTTGTGTAATTTTTTACGTTTATAATAAATATTTAAGATATTTTGGCATGATACCCATAAAATACTAACGTACGATGGAAGAACTAATAATAATGTTATCAGTGCATTTATATGACATTTTTTTATCGTAAATGGTATATTTATCTTAAATTTTGATAGAACCACGTTTCGATTTGCCCAAATTAATTCCTGATTTTCAGACAAATTCATTCCTGATTTACAACATATATTAAAAACTTAGTATAAATCACGTCCCCAATTAAATATTAATATTCAAACAATGAGTTACTGTCGTATGAAAAATGAAGAAAAATATTAAATTAGGCAAAAAATGTTTATTCTCGTTGTACAAAACAGTCAGAACCGCCTATAAAATACTACAGTAAAAGTAAAAAATAATTCGATGAGAGTCGATATGTACATCATAATAAATATCCATGAAATCATATATTTATTAGAAGTTTAAATAGCGTGGATTTATTTTAAAAGAATGAAGATTTATTAGTAGGATTTTGTTTTAGGAAAATCAGAAAAAATACGTTAAAAAACTATATTAAAATTTACACTCATTACCTACACCCAAAATTTATCAAAATAGCAAAGTAGGTACTACCTTAATTATACAACAAATATTCATTCATATGCCGAACATGACAGTTCAGTATCTACGCTGTTATTATCTGATTGATAAATGTGGGTGTAAGCAGTACAATAATAAAATTAAATTTATGCCGATCGACGAAACGAAAGTATTAACTCGAGTCACCTTTAGTTCGAATAAAGTGTATATATATATATATATATATATATATATATATATATATATATATATATATATATAATATCAGATAAATATTTATCTGATATTAAGAATATAAAGCCATACGACAATCGTTCCAGACGAATTTTAAAAAACATGTCTAAACTTAAAACATGGTCTATAATGTGGTAATTCAGACAGAGGATTTATTGTATATTACTTTTCCAAGCAATAATATATCCCAAATTTCTGGAATTATGAATGTAGATATTCTTAACTTACAATAAATTTAACAAATTCTATGTCACCAATGTCTATGTGTCAATATAATATCGATGTATTTGATAAGAGTGAAATAGCATAATCATCCTTCACATGCCCTTATTTTATATTGCAGCTTCACGCCTATATCTTCTTCAACTATTCCTTAAGGTGATATAAATTAGTAGCAATTTCGCGATATAAATCAGTAGCATATTTGTTTTAGTCAAAAAAATTACTTCTACCTCGTTATAATACAATTTTTGTATATTTGTTTCGTTACGTTTGATTTAAAAAGCTTATCTGACTAGCTTGATTTCACCATCGTATCGTATAATATTAGGTGGACATAGGATAGGTATACGATAGCAGTGAGCAATAATGGTTTAAGTAAAGGGAGTCGAAGTAGGCTTGGTGCGTTTGAGTTAAACTGTTAAAGTGCTGCGTCAATGTAATGTTCGAACGAGTTATACCGACAAGGAAATATGGCAAAAAGTTCCCGCAAGTATATGACTAATTATATCAGATCTTTCGTTATAAGCATTTTATATTATAAAATGGAGCAGTTTAAAAAAAGTGGCTAAAAAATCGAGATTACCGTGAAGAAATGAACTGTTAAATAATAACTATAATTTTTTTTTAAATGCCTTGCAAATCCCTCTTTTATCCAAACAAGGTCAGTGCAGGTAATTAGTTAAAAATATTTCATGTGCGCAGAAATAAAAAGTTCACTATTATTTAAATAAAATGACGAGAAATTTCAAAAACACTCGAAACAAAGTATATGATGTCATTATGATTTAGTGAAAAAAGTATAAATCGGTTAATAAAACGTCGTAATTTCTTCAATATGAGCGCATGAATTGGAAAAATTTCATAATCGTTAGGTAAATTTTCTTACATATCATAATCTGCGAGAAAACTCTTAATTAAAATACTTAGATATTTTTAAAGTGTTCATTGTTTCCCATACGTTTTCTAGTTTTTCTATTCGTGTCGTTTGAAATCGGCAACTGCTTCATTTAAAGCTGTTTTGTTAATTTAGTAAGTCGTAATACAATTTCTAAATATCCTCTAAAGATATTAAGTGATTTCTTTGCTAATATTAACATTTTTAATTCAAGTGCCGACATTGCTTTTTTGTCCCGTCAGATGTATTTTCCGTCGTAATTTGCAATTTTATTAAATTTGTTACATAATAATCATTTACAGAAAAAAATTAAAATTTTCCAATTACAATTTGGTTTATCCCGTATTATATTGTTAACATTTGATTTAACGAAAAAAATGAAATTCCACTTTAATTATCTGTCATACATATTATAGGATTAAATTAAATCTCTAAAAGGCGAGAACATGAACATGTTCTGTAACGGAAAGCAATAAATTAAATTGTTCCATCAGACCCCTTGCGTTTCCACGGCTTAGTAATTTGTGCCGAACAAGAGTCATAATGGCGGAACAAGAATGGTGTTACTTTATTATGAATATGGCGTGTCCTTGAGCAAAAGGCTTTGAATATAAAGGACGGGGGTATAGTTCGACTGGCAATCTTTTAAGTCCCCCCCGTGTAGCTAGATAATATGACAAGATGAATGGCAGCAAAATACAAGTGTATTTTTAATAATTATACAAAAATCTCCAGAAAAATAGATTTAAGTTCGTAATTTATCGGAAATAGAAAAAGCAATCTAATTCTAAACGGAAAACGTGTATTTGAGTATTTCAAAAAACACAAGTCGACACAACACATAATTGTAAGTTACATTTTTATGTCAAGTATATTTTGTATTTTATAATACTTACAAGAAATGTCACAAAGAATGTCACAGACAAATGACATCATTTACGATCAATTTATATAAATACTTAAATAAAAATAAAATATTTGCAAACTATAATATTTTCATATAGGATAAAGTACATTCATTACATAATAAAAATTTATCATTCTCAATAAAAACGTTTCATTCCAAAAAAAATGGGATTCCACATATGTCGAACCGCCTTTTATCATGATCAACTGAAGTGAAAGAATAAAAAAATTGCTTTGTAGTTTTTCTCGTCTAATATTTAAATTTTACTTTTAAGTCACAACAGCACTGCTTACAAAGATTTCTCTGGCTGGTTTTCTAAAAAAGAATTAATTTTATCCGATAAATAAATGTTTTCATAGTTTGGTTGAACATATTTTTCCTTTTATTTTGCCAAATTAATATTACAACTAATCGTTTGCACACATAAAAAGATATAAAAAATAGGTATAAATTATACTACACATATTCAAGAAGTTGGTTTCTCGTTAGGTGGTGTCCTCACAAGAACACAAGAAATGGCATTGCTAATTCCAGCTAGGTTCAAGTGTTACTCAAGGAACCAGATCTTTCATAGTCTTCTAAGCTCGAAAATACAACAACAGTTTCGGATAACGATATATTATTGAATATTGTTGGTATTCAAATAATTAATAATTTACTATTCCGAGGCTGCTGTAGTTACTGTTTAATGAGACTAGCTGTGGTATTTTGTTCCATAAAAATGTCTGATCTGGTAACAGATAAAAAACATCATTTTTGTCCTATGCCCTTTGATAGCACTCTGTGTTTGGTTGAAGAATTATTAGGTTAAAATTAACAAATAATCCAAATTTCGAATAAAATATCAGAACAAATTTCACTTTCCAAAAATTTACTTATGTTACTTATTAAAAGTATTAATTATAGTATCTCGAAATTAAATGATGGAAACAAAATATTTAATTGTAGACAATAACTTTTATACCGTAACTAAATAATAAAAACATCAGAGAAAAATTTTTAATTATTATTTTTAATCAAACAAACAATTTATGAAGAAATTTTTATGTAATCTGGATTCTGGAATTTGAATAATACGCGGTTTTGGAAATATTTCAAATATGGAATTACAAATTTCATTACAAACATTTATTGTGTAAGGTTGAATCTGTCCGATTTAAAGTAATCAAATATCTTTTTCTACAATAATTTTTTTACATTTACAATTTTGAATATATTTGCCCTCATACTTGAGATGCATATATTCATCTCAACTTAACTTTATTGTCACAATTATTGTTCGAGCATGACAATTTTTTTGTCTTCAAAGTAAAGTTAAAAAAATATTAAATTATGTTCAGTCCTAATATTTAGGTCCATCGTATTTTAACATTATTGTACTTATGAACTGTTTGCTAATTTCTACCAAAATTACAGCCCACAACCACGGTATAATTAGGTTACCATTAATGCTCATGCTGACGTACACATAAAAATGTTCCCCAAGCGTAGTTTCCAAGTATGTGAGTTAAAAATTCATCAAAACAGTGCCCATATTTAGGAAGATAAGTTATAATATTTTCGGAGCTTTGTAGGCATTAATTAGACGTTTAATGTTAAAGTAATGAAATTTATTTTGCTGTATTCCATAAAGAATAAATAAAAATACAAGTCGCAGCCCTCGCGTTTCAACTTCAACGTCGTTTCCGTTTAAGTTTAATAAAATTTTGTAATCATTTTATTATATTTATGCTAAGGGTTTCGAGTCACGTCATACAACCGCGGTTTTGAAAAGGAAAATACTTTTATTGAAGAAAATATGTGGCTATGATGCTATCAACATCGTACAAGTTATGCAGTACGCGAAATAACTCCTCGAAAAGTTCGTGTAAAGCGACTATATTTCCATTTGTTTTATACTGTTACATAATTTATAAGTACATACCGCTATAAGTTGGTACATTATGCACACATTATTTAGTCAAGTATAGTAATGAACTTCAGATTAATCTGGAAAATACTTAGTATTGAGTTATAAAAGTATATTGGCCACACTTATTGCCACTTATATTGATTTATTAAATTGATCGGTCGGTAATCGTAGACTTGAGGGGTAGGACTTAATTCGCGGCTGGCATTTACCAACCATAGCATACTGATATTCTGCTCGCTACCTGCTCTTCTACTTATGGCATAACGATACATGTAGAATTTGCCATTTCACATGCATCTGAACATAATTCCTTTAAGCACCGTGGCTTAGTTAATAACGTCTTAACGTTTAAAGCGTTCACTAAATACTTTTTAGGAAAAAACAGTGCCACTGAATGTTTCATTTCGTAGGAAATATCTTTAACCCATGCAATTTGGCGTCTTTCGAGGGCCCTATTTTAGGGTGAGGCGAATTTTTATGTGCCACAGGAGACGTTTTTCGTAGATATAAGATGAGTAGGATGAGAATGATGGGTGAAGTTTCCTTCAAATAAAAAAATTATAGCATAAAACTATAGGTTCATCAAATTCATGTCAGCTGATTGAAAGGCGTTTTTTTCAAAACACGTAAACCGCAAACTGGTTGCTCGATAAAGTTTGGATATGTGTGTAATGTCAAATTACACACATAGCGAATCGTCACTTCTTTTGTCACTGTTAGTGCCGTAGTATATGTAATAAACCTACTTGTATGACGTCATTTTAATTTTTAATGAATTTTTAGTTTAACAGTGCCACTAACAACGGCCTGTATACATTGTGAAACTGTGATGCAAACATTAAATAAAACATTCGAGTAATGTAGATCGTTCGGTTGATCCCTAAATACAAATTTCATTAAACAGAATTTAACTCTGATGAGCCGTCGCAAACTTGGAAGGTTATTTTAAAAACAATGAAGCCCGTTTCCTTTAGGTCGACCTTCTTGGTTCGAGCGGCAAGACTATACTGAGTGTGAACACGGAACTAAAATGTGAAGTGTTAAGTTTTGTTTTTAACTTCAGCTCCTGTGATTCGATATCTATAATCAGGACTGAGTGCGTTGTTCTTTTAACGATTTCGATTGGAATTTACTCACCGTGTTTTATGCGTATTCATTGCGTCTACCATCGGTGCCCTCTTTCAAATTTATTATATTATAGTGAACTTTAATCAAATTAACTAGTTTATGTAGGCCCACAGTCTTCCACGGAATATTTAATTCATGTTGTATTTTTTTCCCTCCTTGTAGTCGTTTTAGAGATTAAAGCGAGCAAAGATTGATTATCCGTAAAATCGTCACTAAAACAGTAACACACCACCAATATTGAGATTACATGATGTCACAAATATATTAGAAGCCTTCATCACTTTTACCCAATATTTTCAAACATGGTTTCGATTCCAATAGTTTCAAACGTGAGTTTGATAACAAATCATTCGTTCAAAAGGATAATAATTATGTTAAGTATTTGAGTTTAGAAAAAAATATGAAAATAAAAAAAATTCTGCAAAACACTATGAAAACTTGATAATATTCTTCTAACATACTCCCAACAGCATCGGAACTGCCAAACTGTTGCAACTAGAAAGTAGAAATATAATTGTTATACTCTTTTACCCGAAATGGGTGGCAACAAGTCCGAAGGACTTGCAACGTGTGATGGGCAATGGATGCTGCGTCGCCCACTTAAATAATTCAAATCATCCGAAGTCACATCATAACAAATTTTATCAGTGAATTTTAGTATGGCTAAAAACTTTTAATAAAATAATTCATCTTTATTATTCGCTCTAAAAAAGTGACAATTTACTTCCAACATTATACCAGCAAGCTCATATATAAGAACACTAAATCAGTTGTTCATATTTATATAAATATGTCTCTTATTTACCTAAATATATTGTTTACTTGAGTTTTTCTCCATGCATGTATTTTTATATCAACATACCGTATTTATTCGTGGTTTTACATATTTTCAGGCAAATTCTAAGTAAACGTAGTAAACCTTTAAAATGCATAGTAATAAGCTTTGGAATAATAATACTTATTGATTTTTATGATTTTCTATCTTTTTTATTTGTTATATTTCTATTTAGTACCAAATAACTTTATTTCTTATTACGAGAAAATTAGCTTCAAAACTTATTTTTTTAAATTATTTTCCTACCGAAATTAAATTAATTTTTTGATATTAATATTTATTATATATTTATCTACTTTAATTTATCTAATTAATACATATGGAGTACGAGAGAAATCTCTTACAGCCAACCAAAACACCAGTCCAACCCGCTCGACGAGCGACCGGGAATCGAACCAGGGTCCCCGCGGTCGCCGCGTCATCAAAGGCCGTATGCCTTGTGATCAACCCAATAAACCACGGCGACGACATAATTTCATGTTTATAAATTTGGTCATTGGTAAGTAAATAGTTTTATAAAAATAGAAAAAACTTTAATCATATTACATCTTACTCTTGTTTTGTCTACATTTAAAAAAAATATATTTATAAGAGAAGGTATATTATTTGTTTCCGATAAATGCTACTTTAATGAGACACGTTGTAAAACACCATCTAAGTACATCAAATTTCAGAATACAAAGGCATTATTTAACTCTAAACATCCATAATAGTATAAATTGTACAAGTAAATTCTCTTCACGTCAAGTAAAGTAAAGAAATAGAAAAAGTTTTTTTAAATTAATTGTCGATATTTTTAATGTAACACCTAAGATATTACTTTGGAAATGCATGAAATATGGTAGCGCTATGTTTATTTTATCTCACGTTAACAAAACTTTGATGCAAACGAGGTGGATATCTAATTTCATAAGATTCTAAAACAGAGGCTGAAGTCTTGTTGGAATTTCGTAGTTTGTACACGTGCACATCTCTCCCCGGAAGAACTTTTTGTACACGTGCACATTTCTCCCCGGATGAACTTTTTGTACACGTGCACATCTCTCCCCGGACGAACTTTCCAAATATGGGATATTCACTAGTTTATCAATATGTGAAAAGTTAGACATATTCTGTAAGCGGTAAGTTTTATGACCTTAATTAATTATTTCCTCTTATTATTTAGCACCCCCACAAAACTTTAAAGATTAAAAAATCATAACGGGACGAAATCCTAAAAGTAGTCCCCTAAAGAATATAAAACTGATGAAGTAAAACGAAAAAAAAACTGTATTAACATCTATTCGTATTTCGTGTGTTAACTTGTGCCAAAAAATTTATAATTAACAAGCAAATAGTAGATTCTAATCAAAATAATAATAGTAACGAACTCACTTCCACAGTTGGCAATTAATGTATGACGTCATTTTAAATTATTGATTAATCGATGAAGTTAATATTTCATTTGTTATTATTTTAACATGTAAAACATATTCTAATATATGAAATAAAAAATATTGAATATCGAAAGTCACCGGATATGCGTAGTTTTAAACCCAGTATTCAAATTTATCACCATTTTTTAAGTAATAAAGTCGTCGCATAAACTTCGTTAGAGTAAACTTCCCAACTTCCTGTGCAATCTTCAAAGATTATTCCTCTCCTTCAATTTCCGTTCTACGCTTCCATATTAAATTAACTAAAATATAATTTGTGGTATGTGAAATAACTAATACCTCTAATATTAGTTGTTTCACACAGTAGTATTAGTATTAGTTGGGGGCGTCCATTAATTACGTGAGGCATTTAGGTGGAGTCTCAGCAAATATAAGATATTTTTGTTTGCAAGAAACGGTGTAAAATTACGAGAAAACTAAGTTATTAAACATATTTGTCCACTAAAATACAGCCAATCCTACATAATAATATTTATCTCGGTTAAACGAACACCACAAAATAGCATAGCAGTCCCTCGATACAGCCGCCACCGGACAGCCAAACGCGCAACTCGACGAACGCTGCAATGTATGAGCCGGGTGGCAGCGACGAACGGACAAGTCTCAACCTGCTGTGTTTACACCCGTAAATGTTTCATTTACACGATACTCCAGTCAACATCGTCACTCATTGAAAATGTTCGATTCTTCGTCCTGCAGATGTGTCTTTCCACATATGCATCATAATTATTATTATTATGATGCATATGTGGAAAGACACATCTGCAGGACGAAGAATCGCTGCCAGGAAGAAATCACAAAGTTATGAATCGCAGCATAGCAGAGGTTCCCGAAAGTGAAAGACTTGGTGCTGCACTTTCAGCACGAATTCAAATAGCTCCTCAAAGAAGAGGCGGACGACGACGATCGACGCCCGGAATACTCTGGCATTCTTTAACATAGACTAAATACTTTTCTTTCTATTTTATACACAAGACATCTCGAGATGGCGATACGGGGGGGGGGGGATACTTAAGCCAGTTATTTAGATGTGTCTTTTTTTATAAATTTCATTGTTAAAATCAATCGGCACAGGCAAAAATAAAACGCAGCGGTATAATATCGCACTAGTAAATATGTGAGCGCACACGCTTTAATGTGCATTTTAATTCACTTTTTATTAAAAAATGATCACGTTCGACGTTTTTCCTAGAAAACGCTCTCCATTGAAATGCGCGTAAAAAACACATTTTTAAAAAATTGTGGTTTAATGTGAATGTTAATATGTGCATTATGCGCTGTGATGCGACAAAAATGCTTTGTTTCATTTTGCACGCGTTCAATTAGGTTTTTTAACGCTATATTCGCATCACACAAAATTACTACAATAAAACTATCTTCTTAATTTGACAGTCTCATGTCTGCATCGCGATATTTTAATTCTTGGGAAACATTAAGACCTATAACGGTGTTTTGGCTCAGGCTGCGTCGAGCGCTCAGAGTGTTCAAAATGCGGAATCCGCGGATTAGGATGGGACTACTTACTAGCACCCAAGCGATCAAGATTTTGACGATGACCCCTCAACCATCGGGTAAGCATTCGCCTTTCTTCGTGTGCGCGACGTTTTCTTCCGTTTTTTCTTCACAGGTGCTCCGAAACGGAAAACTCAGCCTCTAGTGGTGAACAACGATGAGGTTGAAGTCATGTCGAACTCCATACCATACGCTGTGCGTCCCACTCCGGCACAAGACATTATGAAGGAAAAGATTGCTATGTAGCTGGATTTGAGGGAAAGGCGCAAAGGGTATCTTGTCATTGATAGCGAACACGAGGAATCACGTACGTTGCGGCGAGAAATTGATAATTGTGAAAAGAAGCGCAAGCATAAGGTAAAACAGAGAGTGTACGCCATGAATCACAGGGAAAATAAGATGCAATAAATAATTGAATTATGTTCTAAGATCCCGACGCGGCGAAGTCGTTGAAGCCTAGTGCTGGCCCTGGACGTCCACGTTTAGAAGAAGAGCAGCCTGAATTGCTGAAAGCATTAGTTGATTTAGCTATGTTTGGTGCATTTTCTGAGAAGCGGCGTCGCCATGAGGTAATTTCTATAGTCTATCGCTTTCAGAGCTCACTGATAAACTAATTGAGCTGGGGTTCTCTGCGTAGACGGGCAGATATGCGTGAGACTGAGCGCCACATAGTGACTGTCCCGGCAAAGCTGAGTTATCCTGAAGCTGACCATCATAAAGCATACCAGTACCAATACTTTTATGTGGCCTCTATAAAGTCACTGAGGATGGTAGCCTCAGTATTTAGCCCTCCCTCCGTGACTTTTTAATATCAGGATTATAAAGCCCGTGTTCACATAGGATTCACAGCGGGAAACAATCAGAGGCCCTTGCTAATGCACGCTGAATACGAAGTGTCGCTGCTAGATCACGACTTTATGATTTCAGGGCACAAATTGATTCCGAACGTATATGCTCTTTATGAGGTCCCCAATGATATGAGACTTCCAGAAACCATCCAATGGACCAACTTATATATCAATAAGAAGTGACAAGCACCCTTCATTATCTGAAACTAGTCACGCTCAATATTTGGACACTCTTTCAACAATTGAGCCTTTTTACAATCTTATGAAGAACGGAGACGGTGAAGTTAAACCTGCTCTTATCATTTTAAGCGATGGCAATCCCGACGAGAACCCACGATATCGCAAAGTGATGGCACATACCATAGAAGATTTCAATAAATATGATCTGTACCCAATATTCATTGTGCCCAATGCCCCTGGCAGAAGCGCTTCTAATATGGTAGAAAAGCGTATGACTCACAAACTCTAACGGGAATTGTCCTACCCGTAACTCTTTTGTAACACATATACTACAACCCTATGGTTGTATTAGAACAGGATACACAGATAGAACAGGAGACATTAGCCTGGAAAACAGCACAGATAGAACAGGAGACATTAGTCTGGGAAAAGGATAATTTCAAAAAGGCAGAGAAAATTTAGGCTGAAATATAGTCTGCAAAGTGCATTGACGGACATGAAGTATTTGCTAAATATATAGATCCGAACAACGACACTTCTCGCGATCCAGACCTGCCAGCTGGAAGATGGTTCGCTGAGCACGTGAGAGAGAGAGAAAAATAATATTTACTTCAGGTGCGCGGCAATTTGTTCACATTTAATAATGTATTGTTTTCTTTTCGTATGAATTTTCAGAGTAGTTTACCTTTTATTTTTACTACTAATTTCATGCGTGTTTTTTATATTTTTCTGAAATTTTTTCATAAGCGTGAGCGCCTACAATAGCATTTTTATTTAGAGTTAAAAATAATGAATTGTTTTTAATAATTGTTTAGGTTTTGAAATGCGAAGATCGGAACTACTACAACCCACGCCGAAGTGCTCTATGTATGATTCTTCCTGACCGTTTTCTGCCACCTCCATACCCTATCACTCAGGTTGATGGACATCCGATGGTATCGGACTCTGAAGAGAATGATGAAAAGTAATTTGCTCTCTTCTTGATTCGCCACTGCCTACGGATTCTGCCTTTGCTTGCCTTCATTGGCATGTCCTATAACCTCTAGTGCCCAAGCGTACGTGGTGATATAGAAAAGAAATGCTGCAGTACATGCGGTATCAACTTTTTGTCCATCTCATCAGTTGCAAAGCACCAGCGTACGGTTCATAACGGACGCGGTTCATGAAAGATTTCATTGAGTGTTCGCTGAGAAAAATAACAAAAAAAAATATTTTGGATACCATTTATTCGTAAATACAGTCTATTCAGCGATCTTTCTGACGCGAAAAAATATCTATTACTTTTGTGTAGACTTATTAATTTCTACAAACTTTTAACAAAAAAAAAATAAAAATTACCTTACTGATTTTTTCACAACCACATAACTTTGTAGTTTTATCGTATTGTTCATTTTTAAAAACACGAGTGTAAGTTTTTGTTTTAGAAACACATTTTTGAGATAAATCAACTTGAAGTCGTGTTGCTTTTTTGTGCCCCTTTGATTTTGTTTCCAGTCTTATTTCTAAAGTCTTTTTAAATTTTTTTATGGAATTCACAATATATTGTTCCATTTTAAACACACAAGAATGCTAAAAACGTAACAAATCTACGAAATATTAGAGATAATAATTTCAAATTACAATAATTATTAACAACGACACACTCACAGAAATGTGTTTGTTTTAGTTTAAATAGCATCGACAAAATTTGAGTAAAACGAAAAGATGCACGACTAATATAGTCGAATAATATCCTAGAACATGCGCAGTATGATGCTAGTCATAAAAGTACCGCTCTGGATTTGCCTAATTTATCATACGAATCTTTTATCCCACGCGCCAGGTAGTCACCGAACTCTCTTTCAATCGAAAAAAGTGCCAAAATCTAACGTAATTAATGGACGCCCCTTTGTCCACTGTATTTTATTTATTGGTTATGAATATAAATCTGAACGGAAATAAAGAAGGAACTGAAACAATTTAATCTAATAAGGAGGAGGAGGCAACTTATCTGTTTCCAGTATAACTCTGTAGTTGTTGATTAAACCAATGGAAAATAAAAAAGCACTTTCCAGTGATATTTATCGCCTTAAGTCAAAGTCACTGACTATGGGTCATAATAATTAAGAGATAATATTTAATGTACTCTTTCATATGCAAAATATACAAACAGAGGTCCAAAAGTCCACGAAATAAAGGAGTAGAGATGGGGGAGGGGCGTACATTCTTTCATATTATACTGCTAATAAGGAACTCATTAGAGATATACAAGTTAAATGTCAAATTCCTAATGTCATGCGTTAATGAATAATCGTCCCTTTAAAAGTAAATCTGCACCAAGCAAGGAAAAGCTCCTCAAATCATCATAAGTGAGACGGGAGTTATTTACTGAGATTTTTGCACTGGTATACCAGTTATATCATGGCTTATAAGTGGAATGGTGTCTTCAAACAAGGTCGAGACTCGATTGAAGACGACTCCCGCCCAGGAAGGACGATTGATGCCACCACGTCGAATATTGTCGAAGAAGTCGAAAAACTTGTACTGAAAAATGCTCTCCTAAAGAAGAAATAACTTTCTGTATTAGTTGGTTTATTAGATGCAAAAATTTTGAGAATTCTATACGATCATCTTGGCATGTTTAAAGTTAATGCAAGATGGTTCTCGTAAATGCTTACGTCGCCTCAAAGCAACAACGAGCCAAGGTGACTAAGGATTTTTTGAAGCTGTCTACTGACGAACTTACGCCGATTTTGAAAAGAATTATGACTGAAAATGTAACTTGAGTTCATTACTTTGAGCCTGAGTCCAAACAAGAGTCGATGCAAATGCACAAAAAGGACACTCCACCCCCCCAAGAAATGTAAGGTGCCGGAATCTGCTGGAAAATTTATGGCAACCGTTTTTGTTGGGATTGTGGAGGGATGTTATTATTGGACTACAAGGAAAAAGGTACCACTATCATTGAATAGTACTACGCTACAATTTTTCATGAACTGATGGAGCTCATTTTCAAGGCAAAGACAAAAAATATTTTTTCATGGTTTGAAAAAATTAATTTCAAGGTCTAACAGATATATTGAGCTTAAGGGAAAGTATACTAAAAGAAAAATTGTTTCATTATTTTATTTAACTTACAACCCTTCTGTACCGTGGACTTTTGGACCTCCCATCGTATCTGATGAAAAATGACCACAATTTAACCGAAAATTATAAAAAAATACATTTCATGTCGTAACCCATTTTATAAAAATAAATTTCAAAAAATTTAATCCCAACTGATTTATTACTATTAACTTTATATTTTTAGCTGGATAATTTATATACTATCTAGCTCGCAAAAAACATAAATTTATTTGGTGATTAAATGTGTGTTACATTTAATAACATACATATAAGTAATACGATTAAAAAAAAATTCAGGGTCACATTGGAACTTATGTTTTCTCCTTTTGCGTAATACAACAAAATACATTTTGTGTAACAAATTAATAACTATGTACTAAGGCTATTTAATTATCTGAGTGGCATAATTAGATTTTAATTCAGCACAATCTACATGCTCTCGCGTTTTATTTAAGTTGCTCAGTAGTCCTCTTTCCTCAAAGTAACTTTCATATGTATGTATATTGTTTAGTATTTATCTGCACAGAGCTGTGACTTGCTTTCCAACCAAATACATTTTAAAAAACACAGATTCTATTATTAGAAACAACTATAAGTTTATCTATGAGTATCTATGAGTTTTGACTAATTTGGAAAAACATAATTAAAATAATTAATCCAATTCACTTTCACCCACTCGAACTTCACTATGAACTCGAAATTTCTTGAAAATTACTATGAAATGTTCCTATTCTATTATAAAAATATTGAATATCCAATTAATTAGTTAAATTTATTTAATAAATACATTATATGACTATTAATATTGTCTGACGTCACGTGACGACGTCATGACTAAAGTATTTCAATACTAATACAATAAAGAATTAAAATTTGTTGGTTTGGTCATTTCGAAGTAGCCGCAATTGGTTTTAAAAATTCTTTCGCGGGTGGATATAAAATAACCAGTGTTCTAACATTAACCAGGTTGTATCTGGGTTTTTTTTAAACGCGTCGCTGCAAGGGGCGTTGAAGTGAAAAAAGTCAGAGAAAAAGGCCTATATATCACAAGAAGATTTCTGAAATATGCGACACAGTGAATTGAAATTTGCACTCATTCATAATTTCCAAGCCATTTTAGAGACTTCTTTGTAATGTAATTTTATGTATGAGGTGTCTCAAATAAAATAATATTACGGCTATGTGCTCTAAAAATTAACCCCTGTCTGTCTGTCCTTCCCTTGTTATAATACGCATATTCGATCAATTTGCAATCAATGCGCCGCGCACAACCGACAGCCACCGGATATGGTCTCTGCTTAACGCTTAAGCTATAGTCATGGTCTCTGCTTAACGCTTAATATACCATGATATCTTGTTAAAATAAATCCATTTTTAATGAAAATTTTTGTAATTTATATTATCATTTGTTAACAGTTTTATTTTCATTTTGTTAAATATGAGGAATAATTTTAGAATAACCACTTCAAATATTTCATAAATATTTCAGAATGTTTTTTAAATATCATTATATAAATTTGAAACTAGTGAATTTTCTAGTATTTTTTTATTATAATTTATAAATAATATATATAATTTCAAATATAAATTTATTCGTATTATAGTGGTTGTGATAAATCTAATTCTTTTACAAATTTTATTAACAACATTGATAACAGAAAATACAAAATTTATTCAAGACGCTTGTAGGAATGCAACAACTAACTCATGTGGATATGATGGATTTTAAACAAAATACACTCGACTGGTGTCGATGCAAGATATTAGTATTACCCTTAGATATGTTTGGTTATGAATATTTACCAGAAAAAGGATTTAAATTGAGTGTATCCAATAAATATTAATTGTTCATTAAAAATATCTGCACGAGTCGTAAAAAATAGTAGGATGGTGAACTCAATATATTATTTGAAACCACGCTATAGAAATGCATTATTAGAAGCTGCTGACCAACAAGAAATTAATTTTATTGGTGAGTGTCTTCATAATGTTTTACCAATTAATGCATTCCATCGAAAAATTTAAAGAAACGAAAATTTATTACAAAAATAAATTAAAAAATATCGTGAAAAAAATACAATTATTATTCAAAACCGGGGTGATTTTTTACCTATTATATCAGCATTATTATTAAGTAGCGTATTTTCATCACTACTAAGGAAAATGCGTGTACGACGATTTTAATTGAACCATAAGTAATAGAGAGATTAGAAAATTCCATTACAAAAGTGATAATATGTTATCACACTTACATAAAGAGTGCAAGGCATTTTAAAGTTTAAAAAATGACCCGAGACATTAATGCTTGCACTAGTTCTTATATTAAAAATTAAAATACATATACTTTTTTTGTGTAAAGAGTTGTTTGATTTTATAATTCATGAACTAGGAAATATATTAGTACATAATCAAATAATTAAAATTTTATTACAAGTTTTTTACAACTTTACTGATCAGATATTGTTTTTGTCATTATTATACACGGGGTATATAATTTATACACGGGGGGCGGACATAGACAAACTTATTTATAGTAACTATAAAGATTAGGTTAAGTCACATTATGTTACGGTAGGTTAGATTATTAAGTTTAGGTCAGGTTAGATTAGGTCAAATTAGTTGATCTTAGGTTAGGTTGGGATAAGAGGGGTATTTTAGAATATCTAAGTTAAAATGGGTTAGGAAGGGTGTCCTAGAAAATTTAGGTTAGGTTAAGTTGGGTGACTAATAGTGTTCCAGACCCTATCAACTTACATTAAGTAGATAGAGTGTATGTTCAGTAATTTGATAACTCATCCGTAGAAGATTCAATGAACTGAGACCAATAAGGGTCCATTTTGGCCGTAAAAATACGTATTAAATTTTTATATTTTACATATACACTTTATGAATAGATGATACACACTACAGGCGAAGACAGGTATATTTCACTCCAAGTCGTTAGAATTACACGCCGCAAAATCATATTATCTCAATCGGCTCGTTGATAATACGACATCGTTAATGTTTCCTTACGATAAACAAAAATATGTACAAGATTGTTGTGCCTACAATTGCACATATTTCAAATTTAAGTATTTGCAAAGAAAAAAATGTCAAAACTGTGATCGTTGTAGTAACAGAAACTTCAAAGACTTTTGGTAATATATACTTTGTGGAATATGTATAAACAAAAATATGAGCAGTATTTACTAAATATGTGTGAAATTTTCTGCAGCTTCTAAATTTACACATTTTTATCAGATCTAGATCAGATAGCAATATCAGTTGATAATCAATTCCAGTACAGTCCCTGAAAGAGAAAACTGAACATTGCGCCCGATGAACTGAATGTTTCATTAGTCGAACTCCCAAAAAATGTTTCAACAAGACAAAACAAAAATCCTAAAACCGTTTCGCTTAAAGGAAGATGGAATTTTGCAAATGAAATAGTTTTCTTATTCCGTCAGAATATTATGAAATATATTTTGATGCGTATTTGATACGCATTTTATTATGAAATATATTTTGACGCGTATTTGATACGCATTTTATTATGAAATATATTTTGATGGAAAAGTTTTTAATAATTTTACTATTTCAAAAGCAAAAATAAATGAAAAAATTATGATTAATCGAAAGTAGCTGAAACTCTTATTAGAAAAATTCCCGGCTTATTGAGTGCATTCTGACGATATATTTGAACTGGGCTGCAAAAGTACGATTTAGACTAGTTTTTTGAAACATCAAAAAGTGAAGAATGAATGATGAATATTCAAAATAGTTTAATACGTACTGCTATCTGTTTTTTTTTAATGAACTTTGCGCTCTTCTTTCCTAGAGCATGCTGTCAACGCTATTTTGCTGGATGATAAAGACTATTAATCCAATTAGTACCGTAAAATTAATTTCATTGGCAGAATTTATTCCAAACTATCTTGAAATAAACCATATTAACAGAAAAGATTTCTTCCAAAATCATAAATAACCTTTTCTAAAATAACGTTACATTTCTGGCGATAATAATGATATCAAAACCGATAATAGAAGTTACGTATATATATATATATATATATATATATATATATATATATATATATATATATATAAGCGTAGCTTTTGTAGTTGGGTGTCGACTCTGGCGATTGCTATTCCCTTTGAGATTTTAATTCACATTAAGCGTACATTATGTCTTGCAATCCTTTAATTAAAAAATAATGTTTTTTTCCATGTACTAATTGGAATAAATCACATTAAAGTGCGATTAAACGGAGAGAAAATGGATTAAAGTATTATTATTGGCTTTTTATTTCATGAAATTCCGTCAGAAGTTTTAATTCTTATGTTAAAAATTATATTTCCTTTTAAATTATTCTTTTCGTGGAATTGTTTGTAAGTTAATATTTTTTTTTAATACGAATACAATAATGAAATGTGAGAAAAATTTTATTTTGTAAAACTTTAAAAACGAAACATCTAATCGGTAATCAATTATAGTCTAATAAATGATTCATTTAAAATAAACTATTTTTCTTATACTGGTTTATAAAAACGCAGAAAGATTAATAGGTTAATAGTCATCACATGTCAAATCGATGCCCACGTAACTAAGATAATTAGTAAAAATTAATAAATATATGTATCCCTAAATAATGAACCACACGTGTCATATTCGTAAATTCTCATAGATACGAACAAAAATGATATCAAAACAAGTAAAAATATGCTAATTTTGTAGATTGTGTTGCAGAAGTATACAAAACTAACTCTCGCTACCACATAAGTTAATTCAGCGGTAATTGATTATTACTTTTTAGGAAGAAAATTAAATACTGAAAAAACATAACTTGTCTCCTGTTAGGTTTGAACTCTCGACCCCTGGTTTACGAGACTATCACTCTGCAATTGAGCTAAAGAGGCCTTGAGAAACGAGGCTAATTTAAAATTCTGTTTTCTCACGAATGTTATCTGCTCCTTAGTATTATCATTCTTAATCCTGAATACAGGTAAAATCAATTTCAACAATAAAGGTTCAGCCTTATATATTATTTAATGCTTAATTAAGAAATAGGACAAGATGTTTAATCACAATAGTCTTAAAAGTCAAATGTACAACAATTAATAAACACTGTCACACCTAATCTCCTACCTGGAATTCACATTCGATCATCATATCGGTTCTTTATCACCTCAATAGCGATTTTTATTCGATCTTCGATTTTTAACAACGTCAGAGGTGTTAAACTTGTTACAGGATCTATCGGCGCATGAGACAATCGTTCAAATAATAAGTTAAAATGTAAACGAAAATAATTCTATTAACATCTGATATGGGATGTAAGCCAGCAGAAACAATAAGAGTTTCTAGTAAGCAAGTAAGGAGAAATTTTTGAGTATTAGTACTTTCAATTGCATGATATAGATAACAGATACAAATAATCTACGCCGAGAGGCTTTCATCTTTATGTGAAGAAAATTAAGGTTTTTAAAATTTAAAAGAAGGGAACTGCATGTCACTCTTTAGAATGTATTAAAGAAACATTTTAAAGAGTGACATGCAGTTCCCTTCAAAGACTTGCAACAAAACTTAATAATTTTAGACCTGCAACTGAATAAGCTTCCGGAAACTTTTTTAAAGAAACCGTTATCAAGCGATAATTCCTTGATGGAGTACATTGTACTTTGGGGGGGTTAAATGGCCTTTTTAAGCCTCATATATTCAATAGTCCCCAATATCTCAGTGAAACTTGTTTTAGAAGAAATGTTCTATCACCTTTTGTGAAGTCACAACTAGAAAACGGGGGGCCAATTAAGTTACTACATATTTTCCAAAGAATATTTTGATACAGCTCTGTGGTAATATGAACTTTTCTTATAATAACATTATATTTTCTTTACCTTTAGAACTTACTTGTAGGTAAAATGCCTTCTTCTAAAAAAATGATCTGCATTTTGCTATTAAACTGTATATTTTCCCACTTACATTCGTAAAATAGCATCCAAATCGCCGTATCCAATTTAATATTTCCGTAGTAGTTTTTAATTTGAATAATAACAAACGTGCATTATCATGACTCGTTTGTCATTATTCATTGTGCAGAAGTGTTGCCCTGTATTTTTATATAAAGTTATGTTTATAATAAAGTAACATCTTCAAACAATATGCGTTGAACAATATAGTTTTAGTACGTTCGTGAGAAAAATTTAAAGTTAAAAACTCTTGTAAATTTGGTGTATATAACTGATAATACTTCATACATAACTGATAATAAAATAATAAAATTTCAAAACAGTACAGCAAGAAACAGATGACAACTATTTATTGAAATAACATTGGTACATGAAACAAATTAACTGAGATAAATTAACATAAATAAATTATTATAATTTTGCAATATTTCGCGACAATACAAAATACAGTTCTTTCTCCAGAGTCCATTAGTATTTATGTATGTAACTATAATGTTCATAATATTCTGAAATGTTTTTTGTTAGAAGTTGACTTGACTTTTCCAAGCTATGTTTATTTTATTTATTCTACCCGTTGGAAGTTATTTTCCCTGGGTTTACTCTCATTTCCATTATCTCGGCGTTCGTCATCCCCTAAAGTTTATATTGCTAGAAAATAACAAATTTCTAAGCTATGTTTATTTTATATATTTTACCTTCGGGACATTGGAAAAACCTCACATTAAGACTAACAATCATAATCAAAGTCTCATTTATCATTATAATTAATCCGTAAATAATATGCGCGTGTATTTTAATTTTATCAAATTAATGTTAATCCATATCCCTCACTTGACATTATTTTAATTAAATTGCATCAACCTAATAGTCATAGTCATCGTATTTCTATAAACCAAGGGAGAATCTCTCTTAAGTATTGCGTTGATTTTAATACCCACTTGATGTGTGACAAGGTAACACGATTTGCGCATAGCGTCATTCGCCTTCTTGACACCGATATGAAATAAATTTCAGATTCCCCCAAAACATTTTTTTTAATTTTTTCAGTGACACTTCTTTTCATTCAACATTCTTTTTTTAATTTCTTGCCAAGTCTTTCAAAATATTTTTTCATGTGCTGGTTATTTACACAGAAATCATTAAGGTATTTTTTAATTATTTTCTTCTTATCTTTCTTATTCGCAAACCATCATTATGATCCGATAATTTGATCAAATTTCTTTATATCCATTTTTAATGAGCTAAAGAACAATTTATTCTTTTTCTATATCACCACCTTGAAAATAGCGTTCAATAAACCGATAATTCCTATGACTCGGGAATACTACTACTCTCAGTTTAATATCCTATCAAACGCTTTAAGAATTTGAAAATAATTTATCGTGAACGAAACTTTAAATATTTTAAATATTTCCTTTATAAACCTTGAAAATTACAGATAGTGGAAACGATTTAATTTTACATTCTTGAAAATTTATTTGACATTCTGTTGGTATTATTTAATAAGTTACTTAATCAAATAATATCAGCTATAATCGTTTTATGGCTTCTAATTGGTTACGCTGAATCAAAGATCTGAGACAAAAATTCCGCACATTATTCCATAATGTCTCCTCTCATAACCTTTTGTACATATTAGTTCGAAATTAAGTAAAATAGTTCCATGTTTTCTGCAGTCCTTGAAATGTTATATTTTAATATTTAGAAGGATTGGAAGAATATTTTTGAAGTAATTATGCAAGGAAAACGATTTCCTTGAATCTTTTTTTCGCTCACTACTACATTCATCCTTGTTTGGTAAATTACTTTAAAAGTACTCTCAAATTTAAAACATATAAACCATTTCTCACGTTTATTTTCAAAGAAGTGTGCGAAATCATTCATGTTTTATACTACTATATCATATGCCCATCTTTATTTGGTACAAATAAATATTTGTAAAAGCTGGTAAATACAAAAATCTTTCCATACCAATTTCGATAGATCATCGTCCCGAATTGATCTTTGCATATTCAGACACCTCATTGCGTCGTCGTATTACCATTGTATCCTAGTGAAAATTTCTAAATATGATATAATTGTAAAACCAATCCTTCTCATAACTCATACGATTAGATTTATTATACATAATGATGTGAATATGTCTTTAAATTTGCTTCCATAATGGGAGGCAATCCAGAAAACTTGATGAAAAGAAAATCGGGAAATATAGTTGGGCATTTCAGCTATGTAATTGTCACCTGCCCAATAAAAAATATTACCCATTAAAGTACACATATTCACGTAAAATACACGGCCGTGTCCATGACACGGCCCCAATTTCACCCCCAATTTTTGTATTCAAGTCGTTTTCTTCATTAACAGTAAGCATTGATTGATTGATTTCTTTTCCTGTTGTTTCAATTTCTTCCGGTTTTTTTAAGAAAATAATTTTAAATATATAAATATTCTTAATTATCTGACATAGTGGTAATATATTTGACAAAAATTAGATGAACGTTTATAATTGAAAATTAAAAACAATATCTGCATCTTAGATACGTTTTCAATGATTATCTGCGTAAGATTTGCTAATCATTATAAATATATGTGTTTTATTCTGATGTATTGGGCTTTATAATTTAATAATTTACACACTTTTTTTTATATACCAACATTAAACAATTTCATACAAATAAATACAATTTTGGTGCATATTTTATATTATCATAAAAATTAACACTATATTAAAAATAAGAAATATACCATTTTAAGTGAATTAAATTTAAATTTAGTTGTTAAGATATGTCACTTAATTTTGCATTAATAGTAATAAATATACAACACTGGCACAAATTTGACATCTGAGTAGATAATTATCGTTCAAATAAATTAATCTAAACATATAAAATAAGTACATATCCTCATTTTCACTACTACTGTGTACCGTAAGCATATATCGTCTTTAGAATATCGTTCTTATTGTAGCTTTCATTTCTTCAATTATACTGACGATGATATTTTCTAAATATTTTTTTTGTAATGCTATGAAATTTTAAAAATATTTTCTGCTGCATGAGAATATAAGTTGATGAATGGTAAGATTCAAATAATTACATTCATTTCAAGAATTAAATAGGTAAAAAATATGTAATACGCTCGAATGCATAGAACTAGCGGAAAATCACAATACACCTATATATGTGATGACGAATTTCAGTCAATTCGTTATTTATGATCATACCGAAATTAAACACAAGTGAAATTCTTTTGGGCGTAGTTCCATATTATTCACAATTATATATAAAGCAAGAAACGGATATATCTTTTCTGTACATTTGTCCGATGTAAAAGTTAGCTCAGGCTCCATCGAAATACTTATTCTATATTATATTTCGAGAAGAATTAAAGTTGAATATTTCAAGAAGAATTTCGAAATGTACACGTAATAGTTAACTTAAAACAAAATTATAACCAGAGACAAGCTGATTAACCTAAATTTGTGGTTAACATTTTGAAACCAGGCATAAGTTTCTCGGTCCCGAAAACAATTGCTGAAAATTTTTACTAAATACAAAGGATCGGAAAGTTTACAAACTTGTTTCTAGGAGAATACCATTATCAACCACATTTTTGCATTTCGCCTAAATCGATGCCTTTTTAAAGCTAAAATAGGCCAGATCTGCCTGTCATTTTCGTGCAAATTCCCAGGCCACAAATCTGCGGATTTAGTGATGTAGAATAATTAGATTTGCGAGTGCTCGTAGACGCGGGGGTGTAGAATGGTCTCAAATTCTTCACTGCCACATGTACGAGTATGTAATCTTTATATATTTTCAAGCCAGTATAAACGTAAAGCTATATTTCATTCTCGTTTTCGTAGCGAGTTCTACATATAATATCCGTCCGTCGCTGTTACAAATGCGATAGTAGTAACTATTGATGTGCTTTAGAAAACGAGACTCTAATTGCCTAAGAAGGTAACTTATCCAGACTTAGAAGGAACTTTCTACATTATATTACAAATGTTCATATCATATATTCAGATAATAAATTGTATATACATTATATTCATACTAATTAGCTATTATTAATCATCTTACTTTTTATGATTATAGGAAAATTGCACGTGATTATTGTTAGCTACAACTATTATCGATCATTAAATATAAACTACATCGTTGGACTCTTTACTCCACTGAAATAATATAAACACGTATATAAAATAAAATATAAACACATGTTTGTATTTCATTATTTATGTTATTTATAATTAACATTCAGGAACTTTCACCGCCTGTCATTTTTAACTTTTAAGCTACTCTGGAGCAAAGATAATACAGGGAATTTACATAAGAAGTTCATTAAAAATGCGGATTTCTCATCATGGTTTTCATTCATTCATTTTCATGGCTTATGTGTTATCACATTACCACATACTGATGCCTTATCGTGTTATCACATTTGTGCCGTTATCACATACTCGTTTTCATAGAAACAATAGGTTCATTAGTAATGCACTCACAACGTCAAAGTGTTAAAACGTCTTTAAACATTGAAAACTAAATTGCAAAACAACTGTAAAGATTGGCAACCTCATGCGAATTTCTCATTTCAGACATTTTCAAATATAAATCCTTTTTTATTTTCAAATATTTCCCTTTGCGATTTATTATTTAACAAAAGACCTTTTTAAATATCTTTTTATCAAAATCTGCTATATATATACATTTATATATACATATATATACATATATATATATATATATATATATATATATATATATATATAGTGATAAAGACACTAAAATTACCTGACATATACCGCATAATCAGCCTGCCCCAGTCCCAACTGTAACTGCAATATCAAAAGCATATACTGCATGAACTCACTCAGAAGTAAAAACAGTTCTCAGAAAAACACTTTTCAGAAAAATTATGCAAAAAAAGAAAAACTTCAACCAAACAGTAAAATATTTTACTACAGTGACGGAATAAACCCCGACTATTTTCATTAGACAAAAAAGGTCAATGGCGAATTACATGAATATTCATTATGAAATGGTCGAGGACTATTCATAATCACATTATACTACCCTTGTTCACATAAACCCTATTTAGATTCGGAATTGTAAATAACTTCTCCATTTAGTCACCAGGAGGCTTAACCTCATCCTATTAAACTATTTGTATGTAGAAAGTGAGTATACGTATATATATAACATATCTTATCTAAGTATATTCATTATGTACCTAAATATTTTTCCTACAAGATTACCCTGCATCTCACAAAGGTGAAATAGATAGCATGCGGTATATAATATACTGGTCCAATAAGAGACATAGTGGTAAATATGACTATTAACTTTTAAAAATTCTTAATATAAGGTAGGATACTTTACCAAACTATTAATCTAATCCTAGCGTTCACGATTTATCTACCAAACACTTCTTGACTATATATATGGATTTTCGCAATTGTTCTTTATTCACTCATCCTTTTTGAATAAAATATCTAATCGTCTTTTGTTCGAAATTTTTCATCGTGAATCATGATTCATATTCCTCTATATCTTTCTAATAATGTAACAAATTTTACTAAATGGTAGATTTCAGTATTACTATATACATATATATATATATATATATATATATATATATATATATATATATGTATATATATATATATATATGAGTATATATATATATATATATATATATATATATATATACATAATTTAATGTGACCCTGGTTTAAATTGTTTCAAAGAAAAATTCACACATTGCGATCGCGATGTGTGAATATCCATATATTTCATAATACTTTTTCTTTTGTCAATTTTACATTATTTCTTGTAAAAATATTCATTGAAAGTGCTTGCAAGACAGAATCGTGACAGTCGCGCAACAGTCAATTAAAACTTTTCATTACGGGTGTAATTGCCCACTAAGTTGATGGTGTAATTATAATTGAGTGAACAAAATATTTTTTTCTTCACTAATTACACATTTGATTTTAAGGCAGTGAACTCCAAACCTTCGCACTTATTGTCAAGTGTTAGCTCATATCGGAATAATGATAACTTTTTTTACCACGACGTAATAAAAATACTGAAAATTTTAAGGCATCGCAAAATTTCAAAGTACGATACAAAGCCTTCATAGTTAGTATTCTTCTTTTAAACGACATTTAAAGGTAGAGTGGGATGAGATATTCAAACATTTTTATGTCCAAATGAGAACGACGTTTGTAAGGTGGTAAGTGTTTATTGTTATCCCATTAAACATACAAATAACACTTGTTTTCATTTCTTTGTTTAAAAAAATAGTTTTCATGAAAAATAAAATAAATTTTAATGACAAGTACTTCGTAGACAAAAGTTACCAGTCAGTGACACTTAGTATTGAAAGATTTATTTAATCAACATTTTAAAAACATATAGGTTTCATTAATAATATTTGCACTCCTTTTTTACCACCCAATACGAACCAAGTAACATTTCATCAGAACATACTAAACTTACTCATTTGTATCATAATCCCGTATTGGCTCAAATACAAAACTCAAAATAGCCTCCCTGATATTCTTTACCATTTAACGTACTACCTCTTTCCTCCGCAAGCCTCTTCTACATAATCAAATATTTTATCCTTGAAATCCTGAGTTTTCCATTCCTTGAGGCTATTATTTACTTAATAGTAAACTTTCAAAAAATTTAATTCACAGTTATTAATATCTTTATAGATTTCAATCGATGTTTATTATCTCCCAATTCCATCTTTTTGACTGGATGCAATATTTATTGGATTTTTAGACGCTCAATACAACCTTAATTGCAAAATTTGTTAAAATTGTGTTTTAAGTAGTAATTATCAAATTATTGATTCAATCAATCCTATAAGTATGTTTGCTATCAGAAAAAATCTTCTTACTTGCTACTATTTAAAAAGTACCTGTCAGCTTCTCTGCGATCTGCTATGCTAGCTGGGGGTAAATGCTTTTCATTTTTAGCTTGTCGCTTGCGAGCAAGCTATGCGAGTTGTGCGCTTGCGAGCAGCAGGCCAGTCGGCTGTCAACCTCCGAAGATTCGGGTCGTACTCCTAGACAAATACAGCAACGTTAGCGAATTATTGTTATCAAATTAGTTGTCCGTGGCAACCTCCTAGAACTCATCAAACTCATCATTGTGCCAGGGCAACTGTCATCCAAACCTAGAGGAGCCGATCAGCAGGCGAACAAGTCAGTGGATTGTATTTGTCTTTCGTTAGGCATGGCAGATCGATTATTGTGTGCATATTTGAGTTATCGAAATTGTATTAGGGATAAGTAAATATAATCGAATAAATACTGAGACTATTTACTGCCCCCACAGCTTCTATACGACTTATACTGATATCGATGAAACGTAACTGACTGCCATATATGCCGTACAATCCAATAAGTACTATTAACGATTGATCGTACTAAAAATATGAATAATGGTAATTACAGTGACGCTATAATTCAAATCTAACTGTGTAATGGTGACCGTAATAGTCACATGCAGTAAAGAAAGTGAGTAAGACCCACTTAACAGACGCGTTGTTTACAAAATTAGAACAAAACAGGTTACTAACAGTAGTAAATAATTATAATGAAAATCTAGATCGCTGACGACATTTGAAATGTCATATTTATCCGTAGCTAAGTTGACGTCATACAGTATAATACAGAACTTTATATAATGCTAACACATATGCTTTTAAACTTGAACGAGTCATCGTGACAAACTTGCGATTATTTCTGTTTTAACCTCCTTTAGTCACATTAAAACCCTTTTACTACTAGCGGCCGATAGCTTATTTTATAGTGGCAATACAGATCGGGAGTGCTTTAGTCTACTACATGCTCATATTACACATGTATATCAGCATGTGTATTTCCATAAAGTTAAAAAGAAAACATATTTATAAAACTTTTTCAGAAAAGCTCCCTCTTATAAATCGTAGGATCAATTATGAATGCCAATGGAAAGTACCATCATGATCTGTATTCTTCCACGGCTTCGGCATATGAACAGCCCTGGAAGCCTATAACATCGAGAGACAAAATCAATTTTAAAAAAGGCCCTTTTTATAACCTTAGTGAATTTTGAATAAGTTTGTTTATTCTTTCAAAGACGTATGTTATACATAAGCAAGCAGCGTGACCTTTCAGTTATTTTTTGTTAATGGAAAATATCATGTTAATATTGCAAGTACTTAAAACAGTGTTTGGATAATGAAAAATGTTCCCTACATATATATGTCTTATTATCTCACCATTCACATCCAGTAATCAAACTAGGTTTTCCAGTAATCAAACTAGGTCAAATTTAATTTACAGAATGGTAAAAGATCTTAAAAATTAAAATTTAAAGTTCAATTTATTAAAATAAAAAACTAAACTTATGTAAAAAGTGTATTATGCGCAAATTTCCCGAACGTTATGTTCGGGAAATTTTTCAATAAATCAAATTTGAAATTTAGAGTTTTAAATAAATACTCAGAATTATTGTGAAATTCTTTCCACCGAAATAATACAATTTAGGAGAGAAATTATTGAAAAAATTATGAATTTCAGAAATGACAAGGGTTCACCATTGTCATTTCACCATTGTCAATCACCTATATTTGTATCAGGACAAGATATTTTCAATATATGCCTACTCTATCGCTATTGAAATATTTTATTTACCTTGTTTCGAATATAAGTCAATAGTTTCAATATCTACTTTAGTCAAATAATTCAGATTTTTTCCATATTTTATAATTGTAATATGCTATGTTAAAATATATGAAAATTTTCTGCACATTTTTGATACTTTTGAAAATAATGAGGAGCAAAATATTCTCCTAATATTTTGTTTGGATCGCTGGAAGTGATAATGCCTATGGCTGGAATTGGAGGTATAAAAATTACCCTTATTTCCGACTAAGGGCAGAACAGGAAGGCAAATTACGTATCTCCTTTTGGGTAAAGCTTCTCTCTCTCGCAAGTTATACAATCGGCAATCACAAATAGCTATTCTATTTGTAAAATTATTGTAAAAATAATAACTTTCACAGATATTTCTTTACTTAAATTATAAGCAAGGATGATTTCAATTCTACGGGTAGTTTCCAATACATAAATTCACACTATTTCACTGAATCAAAAAAAATTGTAAAAAATTATTATAACATTCACGAATTGTAGAATTATATAAATTATACGTTTTTTCAGCGATAACATGAAAATCCGTCAATTATATTGCTGAAATTAAAGTAAAAATGTAACTGCTCCTGAAATACTTTTTTACTCACTATTAAATACACTAAAAAAAACAAAACATATGCTGAGAAACTTTTTAGAAAAACTCCGATATTATTTCGATATTTAACTTGCTTTTTGAATTTCGGCAGTAGTACGAAAGGTCGCAGAAAGTCTATAATGAATCTTTTGGTCAGAGACTATGCCAAAATGGAGGAAACATTTGGCCAAATGGATATTCGATTATCACCACAAAGCTCAACCTTGCCTAATCTAAATCAGACAACTGGCCCTATCCGATTGTAGCTTTAATTTTGTCGGCTTCCAAGTTTAATAGAATAAACTTAAATATGAGCTATATAAAGATGTCGATACTGAAATTGTACGGTTTAATTTCAATATAACCTTTAGTTTAGTAATATACCCGAAGTAAGACGACATTAGTGTGGGATAGTATAGATATAGGAAGGATAATGAATTCTACCTATAAAAAAATATTTTAATGAAAAGTAACTTCTTGAACCTTTGCTTTTAGAATTATCACTGATCTTTCGAAGTAGGCAGTTATTACAAAGAAACTTTTTTACACGTTGTTATGCTTTTAAAGACGTCGCTTTTTGTAAAACAGGGTATGGCAATTGAACCGCAGCAATTTTCCGCTGCATTATCTATTACAATAAAGATGAAATTAAATTATTAAAACTTGCAGAAAAGTTCTTCTACGACCAAAAAGGTCTTAGTAAATTTTCGACTGCTCTTATAAATAACATTTAAGATAATTACAACGTCATGAAAGTGAAAATCGAAAGTCTATCAAGGTAAATATTCAGTCATATAAATAAGTCCGCGCCACACATAAATGTTATGTTGCAACTAAATGGATATTTATTTAAAATATAAATTACTTTAAAATGTTGTCAGTCATAGCATAAAAGAAGGTACATATTCTGCAGCAAAGTTCTAATAAAGCCGTACTTCAACTGTGAACAACAATCTAATTTACATGCTGAACGGCAAAAATATATCAAAAGTGATGGTCAGAAACATCTAAAAGAACAACATTGACTAAAAGTGACACATTATTGCACTCTAACCCTAACCTATCGGAAATTATTCCTTCAACATCGACCTACATGCCATTTAGTAACAATAGCAAGGATAATAAATCAGCAACACCGTTGTTTCTTACTCCACCGCCGCCAACACCGTCAACACCATCCAGCCAAGAATACGTATCCGAGTCAATGTCTGCATCTGTGTCTGATAGAATTACGAATCTAATTCTCAAGTTTGCAGTCATTAACATAACTAATGTAGATTGAACTGAGATTATATTGAAAGGTCCGGTCCGGGCTAAAGTTGATTTTTTCTCTGTAAATGAAACGGCGACGCTTCAGCAAATATCATTAAAGTACATATTGGTAGGCGCTGGATGATTTATTCCCAAAGAAAAGACGCCATTTACATCCATGGCGAATGTTCGGACTGGAAAATGGAAAGATTAGATCCAGTGAAGGAGTGTGTGATTGGAAACATTTGAGTGATTACCTAAAGTCATATGAATCTAGCCGACTACACAAAGATTTTATCTTAAAATCGTTAAATTTAGATAATGGGTTAAAAAGTTGTACTACTGCTGATTGTTTAGCCTAGATTCAAATTGAATAAGAAAGGCAGCGTTGAGAATATATATTAGAAAAACTGCTAACAATATGAAATTTAGCATCTCATAATGTGGCATTCAGAGTCGAACTTAGATTCAAGTGAAGTCTACCCTAAATGGTAACTTTGTAGATTTAGTAATAACCCAATTTGACTCAACATTCCGACTTCACTTAAAACAAGTAAATGACAAGACTATTAATGACCACTAGCTCGAAAAAAATGTTCATAATGAGCTTGTACAATTAATGATAGGTAAAGGCTCAAATTATTGACAAAATAATAAAGAATAAATATTTCTCGATTATACTCGTGATGTCTCTCATATTGAGAAACTGTCAATTATTGTAACATTTTTGAATTTAAATTCAGCCAAAATTGATATATATTTTATTGGCTTCTTAGTCTTCAAAAGAAACCACAGCCGACAGTTTGTCTAATTGTATAATCACAGAACTAGAACAGCTGTGTTTATCATTGCAATATGCGTGGAGAAAAAGTGGTGTTCAGAAACGTATGCTTGAAATTAATCCGCTTGCTTATTTTTCACCTTATGAAAGTCATGGCTGGAATCTTATCCTAGGACATGCAGCATCGTCTTGTGTTCAAGCAAAATCTTTTTATGGTTTACTGCAGAGGCTGTACACTCTGTTTGCTCGAGTCAGTGGTGGGCTATTTAAAAAGTACATGTAAAATCCTTATCGCTCCAATCCTTTCCGAAACTAGATGGTAATGCAGGGTAGAATAGTTGAAGGCTGTTAAATATCTACTAAGCGATATATGCGATGCTTTGAAGGATTTAATAGAAAATACAACATATTGTCAGTTAGTTATTGAATGTATGTGTATTGAAAAGGATTTCTATTTATATAAACTAGCTACGAATTTGTAATTGCTCTCATTATATGGCATGGCATTCTCGTAAAGATAAATATGATAAACAAAATATAGTAGAGTGAAAAAATGCACCTAGATGCGGCTATACAAGACTTAGGCGCATTTAAGCAATGGCTTGAAAACTATCGGGAAAATGGTTTCCGATTATTTTTAGTAACAGCGAGAGAAATAGTTGAGAAAAACGATATTAACAGAAATTTCAAAGACGTGAAAGGAGACGTAAGAGAAAGAATTTTAATTATGAAGGAGAAGATAAAGCTTGTCTAGAATTGTCCGCGGAAGAGAATTTTATAGTGAAGTATTTTTATGTCATTGTCGACAATTTGTGCGCCAGCAGTATAATATAATTAGATTAAAGGAAATAAGTGCTTGTGAACTTTTGAAGCAACGCAGCGAATTTAACATATATTTAACAGTAGGAGAAATATCTGATATTTATGGACATGAATTATATGAAGAACTGAATATGTTTATCCACGTTTATGAAGGAAACAACGACATTAACTTGGTGCTGAAATATATAATAGAAAAAAATTAACTGGGGGTACACTTCAGTTGCTATTCGTGTATTCCTGAGAATTATTGTCTCAATACTTGTGACAGTTGTATCTACCGAAAGGAGCTTTTCGATGTTAAAATGATGACAAAAGACCGGCTTTCAGCTCTTGCTATTCTCTCAATTGAAAATAATGTAGCTTATTTCTTAGATTATAATGTTTTAATTAAATATTTTAGCTTTAAGTAAAGTTGCAAAAGTCATTTTTAAATCCCTGCCTAGGTATATCTCTTTAGGCATTTATGCACCTTAGTTTTTTGATTATTAAAAATTTGTTGTCTTTATGTTTTTTTATTTTTTATAAACCTTCCAATATATTACTCTGAAGCTATAAATTTATTTATTTATAAATTTAATCTCTTATCAATCATCAGAAATACCTACTTTCAATTTACATACTTTGCGCAATAGACAAGGGCCTCGTAAAAATCTGCCTCGGATGTTTACGGGCGCCACTGCCGATATATTTACCCAATTTGTATTTCATGATAAAGTGAGCGACATCACGCGCCATAGATTATTTATTTAAAAGTATGTAATTTATATAATCCGTTGCGCCAAATTTTTATTCGTAATCGCTTATGATGTCGTACGATATGTTGATTCCGAGCCGCTTAGTCGCTTACGATGATTTTTCTATAGGACTTACTATGCGCACTTGTTTATTTGCCTTTAATTTAATAAAATGCAACTTGAACAAAATAATTTTACACCTTTGCTAAACGTCCTTGTCCTGGTTTTTTTCCGATTTGTTGACATAAGCGATTAAGTTATGAAACACAGTAAAACGTTTTGGAGACTTGTAATTTGAGCGGATGGAGCGAAAAATTATTATAAAATATTATTTCCAAAATGTAATGTATTAAAACAAACAGGTAGGGAAAATGAAATGAAATATTAAGGTTAATAAGAAATATTTATATTTTTCTAAAGCGATAGGGAGATAAGACATACGAGTATATCCAAGTGAGCCAAACATACTTTAATATAAATTCACAAACCGTGCGAATTCGGTCATAGGAATTAAAAGTGCAATGGTTTCTACCATTTTTAATAATAATCATATTACATTCTTAAAACTTATGAAATATATTAAAAATAAAAAACTAAATGCATTTACGTAACAAAGAGAAAATGTGTTCAATAATATGAAGTTATTTTCAAAATTTATTTTGTGTCAATGCGACTTTCAGACCGCATCCTGTTAGTTAATTTTCATTCTACCTAAGTAAATCTATACAGAAACTATACGTTTTCACTATTCCTTCCTGAATATCACTCGATGCTTTTTAATTATTTTCTTCTATAATCATAATAAGACTTTCTTGAAATAAATGCTACAAGAACTAAATGCCCAATAAAATTTCAAACAGTTATTTAACAAAACATTCACACTGATATATTGTCATTGGCGAAACTATTTTCACATGAAACTTTTCCAAAATGGTTTGTTGTAATGAAGTTATTTACGAGTTAAACTCCCACTTCGAGAGTTTTTAGCTGCATTGCTAAAAACGTTATTAATACTTTTGCTAATTAGACGGTTATGCTTGACAGCCGATCCTCCCAGCCGACCTTGCAACTTGTACGCGTACTAATAAATTGTGTAATTGTGAAATTCATAAGTTATTGATCAATGATTTTTATAACAACCTAGTGTATATTGTAAGTGAGGGAGCAAAGCAGTCTTATACTGTGAAAGCGATACCCGGTAGGGGTAAACCCATAATAGGGTGGAACAAGTATGTGAGGGAGGCTCACGGGAAGGCTCGGCAATGTTATCAAAATTGGTTATTGTATGGAAAACCAGGCAGTGGCTGGGTATATAGTGAGATGGTTGTGTTTAGACGATTATTTAAGGCAAAATTAAAATGGTGTCAAAATAATCAACAATAAATGAAGATGGATATAATAGCACATCACGACAAAAATAACTTCTCTAAATTTTGGAAAACAACAAACAAGTTGAACCTTAAGCCCAGCCGGCCCGTGAATGTTAACGGTGTGCAGGACCCCTCTGCAATAGCAGAATTGTTTCGTCAGCGATTTTGTGTGAAAGCCTCTAGTGAGTCTGCGCAACCGGGGCCACCGAGCGTGTGTGATGGGGGTACTGTGCCTGGGGACATTAACGCAAGCTTCACAGATTAAGATATAGCCTCAGTCATTAAATCAATGAAAAGAAGTCACCAGGTTATGACAGCCTTAGCATCGAGCACCTTCGGAATGCTGGAGAGCACTTGCCTAGAATCCTAGCATTATTATATAATACGTGTGTTAGCCACGCCTACCTACCCGAAAAGCTAATGTATACAATTGTTGTACCCATTGTAAAAAACAGGACAAGGGATGTCTCGGACGGTTCAAACTACAGGCCTATCTCATTAGCTACGGTTATTGCGAAGGTGCTGGATGGTCTGCTTGATGGTCACTTAACTAGGAGTATACAACTACACGATGGTCAGTTCGGCTTTCGGGCGGGCCTATCCACTGAAAGTGCCATTCTGTGTCTAAAGCAGACTGTGCAGTACTACACCAAGCGTAAAACACCAGTGTATGCCAGCTTCCTGGACCTGTCCCGGGCATTCGATATGGTTTCGTACGACTTGCTATGGGCCAAATTGCGAAATGACACTAGTTTGCCTCCTGAAATTATATCTATGTTTAAGTACTGGTAAAATAATCAAAAAAACACAGTGAGATGGGCGGATAGTGAGTCAGACGAATATGGTCTTGAGTGCGGGGTGCGTCAGGGGGTGTTGACCTCACCCAAACTGTTTAATATATATGTAAACGGGTTGATTGGAGAGCTGAGCAGTACCAGAATCAGATGTCATATAGACAGAGTATGCGTTAATAACATCAGCTACGCGGACGATATGGTGCTGCTCAGCCCTTCGCACGTGCGCGGGCCGACTGGACCTACCTCTTTTGACACACTGGATAGGCCTACATGCGCCATTATGATTTAAGTTAAATGAATTTGTGATTTAATTAATTAAATTAAGTGATTTTATTACTATTTTACTTTGAATTTGATTTGAGTAGTTTTTGACTTGTTTTATTTAATTTTATTTAATTTGATCTGACTTAAATAATTTAATTTGGTGTAGTTTGATACAGTTTAATTTTATCTGATTTAATTGACTTAATTTATTATGATTTAATTTGTATTGATTTTAAATTTTTTTACTGCAATTGGGTTTCACTCCATTTAGTATTGATTTTATTTTATTGCATATTTTATGATTTATTAATGATGTGATTATTCACTATTTATACTAACATTAGATTAAGAATATTGTTACCTATTAACACAATTGTATGGACTATGTCTGAAATAAAATCTTATTATTATTATTAAATTATCTGCGTCATATATTCCAATAAACAAATATACAAATACTTCAAGGCAACAAGTGTCGTCGTTAGAAGCCGATTCTGCACCCTCACTCGCCCACATCTTGCCACCCTGCAAAAACATCCCCTATTTGTATTGTTGTTATGAACTGTAGACGTGCCTTGCAAGTATACTTTTTTCGATTAACAATATTAAATATATAAAAAATATATACATCGCTAAATATTATCATTGCTATTTATCTTAATTTGCTTGAATTTCATCTATAATTACTTAATAAATACTAAAAATGTCCTCAAATATTTCAACAGTAACAATATTTATTCATTGTGTATATGTTGTTTCTAATCATAGTTTCGTTTCAAACTTTTTCCTATTTAACGATAATGGTTTAATGTTTCCCGAGAATCAACGTTTCCTCAATCTGAGATGAAAAATATGTAAATACATTTTATTCACATAACATAGATATCGTTTTTTTAGAAAACGGTATCGGAATATAAAAAAAAATGAAACCATTATAATTTCTTCATGTTCGTAAGTCACTTGCCAAAATACCACAATTTTATCAATTTAATACCAATTGAAATTAAATTTTACGGGAGTATTTATTTTAATTTTGTGAACACATAGCAAAAAACATATTTTTTTAATTTGTTTAGAAGTGGGAGAGACGTCATAAACACAATTTCAGGCCCAGAATTCCTGGTCATAGAAGATATTTTTTTTATTCGACCGAAAATGTCCAGTACTACTTTTTGACGTCTCCTTCATGAGATATGTGTCTTCAAAGCACTTTACAGTGGTTCTCACCACAATCTCTCTTTCTGTTAAACCAAGTATGCCTAAAATAAAAAAGTAATATTATTGTTATATTGGTAAATACACAATGTTTCTAAAATATTTCTTTGTTAAATTAATTCAGCCAACTTGTGTTAATAAATTATACAGATATAGGCAACCAAGTTATTTGCTTTACGAAAATGAGAGATAATTATATAGCAAAAAATAATATCTAATTTCTTAACTTTATTTTAATGTAAACACTGAGAAACCTTAACTGTTCAAACTTTTATAAGTTCTTATATTAAATAGTTGCCGATATCTCTACAAGTACTTTAATGTGTAGTCAACCCTTTCAGTTTCAGTTCGTATTTAATTAATTTTACCCCTTTCATAAAATATTTGCTTCGTTTTGCATCGTATTCTAACAGCATACCCTACACTCGTTTCTTGATTTGACTAAATTCTTTTGTAACCTCTTTGTTTCCATTTTAAATTTCACCTCATTAATATTCAAAAATAATGTCTTATAAATAATTTACAATATTAAAAATACTCACCTTACCGATTTATAACAACATAAGATTAAGTATAAGCACATGAGAATGTTTTCTTTTTTAACAAAGTAACCCTGGTGTAATTAATAGGATACGAAGCAGTAAGCAAGTAATGAGAAACAATAGAGGAACACACGGAAATTCGAATAAATATAGTTCTAACTAGTAATCAGTCGTGAATAACCAAGCAACTCCATAACTCCATTCCTGAAGCAGTCAATGGAGCTGAAACAGTATCTAAACTGGGTACATCATGCTGTAGGGTATTCGAAATCGTAGTTTCTTGTAGGCTTTCTGACAGGTTTCGATGATATGACCGTGAAATGGGAAATGATCATTCATAATTACACCGAGATTCCGCACAGATGAAACCCTTTCGAGGGTAGTTCGACTTAGCTCTTAACCAATTGAATTCTTGTTAACATATTTACTTTATTATCATATACATAGGCACTCAAACTTTACCACCACTGTCTATATATATTCTTACAGTCATATCTTTCAAGAACTTTTACGGAGTTCTAATCAACCTGTTTATGCTAGCATGCATTTTCAATTTTTTTAACTTTCTATTCTTACTAAATAAACTTAAAATAAGTTTAGAAACTAAATTTCATTTTTTTTATTAAATTGCGCTTAATTTCATTTGAATCAACATTTCATTAAATCAATAAAAGCGTGTTAAATAATATAACCTTATTTTAAAATATTTGTGTTGAATACGTTACCTTTACTAAAAGTTTATATCAAAGAGAGAGAGAGAAAAAAAAAACAACGTATTTATTTGTCTACCTTTCAACAGGCAAGCTGTTCATTGTCAATAAGTACTCTGCATTTCAATATAAAGTGTATATTTCTGAATCCTTAGTTTTATGTTCTATACAGCGTTTCTTTTAAACTGTTGACATTTTGTGAAGTAAAACAGATTCTCCATTTATAAGCACATGTTGATATAAAGGGTTAAAAGACAGCAAGAAATATTTATAATGATATTCCATATATTTTATTTTTCCTATGTAATAAACATATCATGACCCTATTCCACATCCAAGGTAAACACATCATGACCCTATTCCGTTTGTCATTTGGTTCTAATGTAACTATAAAGTGTTTGAAATGAACAAATATTTATGGTGAAAAATTTAGCGTTGTTTTGATTAAAATTAACATATAGCCCCAGAGATGAGATTTCTTTGTTTTTCCGTTACTTTAAAATCATATAGTAAACTCGCTATCTAATAGTATTCAGACATTCTGTACTTATCGTATTGCACAGATGTACATGACTATAAATTTCAAATAGAAAATTTATCTAAAAACGTATTATTTAAATAAAACTAATTTCTTTTAATAAAACTAACAAATTTTATTTTTCATGGGCAATATTTTTTATTACTCTCATTATTATTTTTCGTATCTAGATTTATATTACATAGACTACCTTATGTATATGTACATATTTTCCCATTTTATAAAAACACATTTACAAAAGTAAGTGTACAGAGAAGAATTTGAAGTTTAACGGACGACTTCCTGAATCACACTTCGCACTTCACAAAGAAGATTAATTTCTCAAACACAGTAGCAATGGGTTAAACATTTTAGTAAACCAGTTCTTTTTCTGCTAAAAAATTTTCTATTAAATTATTTCTATTTAAGTGAAAGAAAGAAAAAATAAAAATGAACACAATTATCAGTTTTGTTATATCATGCACGTGCTGTTATGTACAATATGTAGGCACTGCTATACAAATTTCTGTTTTTACTTAAGAACAACTCTCTCATATTATAAGTTAACTTATTTACTATGATATAAAATTATAATTAGAACTTATTTACTTTTTAGTAACTTGAACTGGACGACGACTTGACGTGAACTAAGATTGTGAACTACTAAAGGGTATATAAAGAATTTTAAATCCTGTTGCGTCTGGGAACACAGTTTGACGATGTGCATGAGAATATAACTCTTTCATGGGAAGGTAAGACTTAGTGAACAGACACATGATCATCATATCAGAATGAGATACTTAGTAGCAGTTCTGTGTGAGCATTATGACTGACAGATCAAGGACGAATAGCTCCCTCGCTGATGAGTGAACCTACGCATTTGACTTTAAGTTTGTCACAGAAAGCCTAATTGTAGGTCAGAGGAATTGGAGTATTGACTACATTAGTGTCAAAAAGTACCATGTTTTCCGGATCCTTTTTATATGAATTAGACGCACGTTAAACTATATATCTTTATATTTGCATTCATAATTATAAATATTATAAGTAACATAGAACACGATGCTTAAGAACATACAAATATTGATTTATGAGTAGCACTGACCATATTCTAAGATATTATGTTTCATTATCAATTTTAGATCATTTATAAACTCCTTAAATATTTTGTCTTACTATTTAAAAGAGTCTAAGTTATTGTTCTTTAATTTTATAGTATACATATTAAACAAAAGGTTCTCAGGTTTTAACGATGAGCACTTTAATTAGGGTTGGTGATCCGTGTGGCTCAAGAATTTTAAAAATGAAGCTATTTCATCAAAGTATCCTAAACATTCAGGTAGGGTGTCAAGGATATAATTTTTATAAATATTTTCTTGGAGAAGTAAAAATTTTGAGAACAATTTTACCTTTACATGTTGGGTAAACAGAACTAGAGTAAATTTTATTATTTTCACATAAGAAGAATTTATTATTAACAGTTTTATAAGTTTTTAAATTATGCAAGTTACAAAAATAGTTCTTTTCTCCAGTTGTTTAAGGTATTAGGGCTACATAAAATTTGGTATCGTTTGGCATCTGTACGTATGTGTATGTGTAAATTCTTCAAAGTTTAAAGAAACAGGAATATAAATTGATTTCATTCGTGTTTTTTATAGATTATAAATATATTCGATTATAATAGCACTAAATTGTGAATTTTGTGACACACTAAGTGATCGCTAAATAATATTGGGAATTACAAAAAAGTGTTATGGATTCAGAATGATTTAGAAATAGAACTGGCATTTCATAGTCTTTATTATAGGTATCAGATAATACAGGATTCACACGATAACTCGAGAGGTCTTCGTTTGTGGAATTAAGTTTACATTTCCGATAAACTATTACATATTCAAATTCTTCTAATTTTAGTTGCCAGTACTGGAGTTTACTATTCGGATTTGTACGGTTAAATAACCATTTTAGAGAATGATAACAACGTCATATTTTCGGTCAAAGAGATAGAGTTATAAAATTTTACATCTAAACATAATAGCTAGTATCTCTTTTTCATTTGCATATGAGGTCAGTTGATCCTTGCTATTTTCATCCTGCGAAAAAATTATACCGACCGCGTAGTTGTAAGCATCAGAATTTGAAAGGGTTTATTGAAATCTGGAGAAGCTAATATGAGAGCAGTGCTTAATCAACATCTCAACCACTCAAAGATATTTTTTGGGACTATGAACAGTAACTAGTTACCATTAATTTTTGCAAAGAAATGTCATTTCTTTTTCAATAGGGTCTTGGTTATTTTTGCTACCTCAAAGGTAGTAATCAAGATAAATTTTCAATGAAAAGACACAAGTTCGACAAATTATTTGATATCGTTAAGTAATTTAGACAATAGAAATTTATTAAATGTGTCGATATTTTATGGATGTCGAACCTTAAGCAGAAATTCCTATTTTTATAGTTGGAGTTTTAAATTAACTATCGAAAATTGTGGATAAATTTTTAATATGTAATTTTAAGTCTTAAATACAAAATAAGTATACAAAACATCAGATGCCCTGAAGGCCAGAATGTTCAGAGTTCGTCAAACTTTGGAAAGTTGCAAGTGCATTTTAAAAAACTAAAACACATGCCTCTCAATTCAAAATGTCTCTGCGGAACACTAAATGCGGTTTTCGGAACGTCTTAAGAACGAAAAAGAAAAGATAAGAAAAGACGATGGGCTAAGAGGAAACTCTAAGATCTTTCTTTGGAAACTGTGATTATTACACATCATATATTCATACGATTATTAAAATTTCTAGAAAAGTACTGAACAGTTACTGCAACATATAATAGGCTTTTATAATTTATATTTATTTATTCTGTATTTTGTTCAAAATCCGAGCAAAATGCCCCCAGAATTGATCATTGATACACACTATAGACCACACAGCGATGTCCGAACTTATTTCGCCAGACAAACAGATGACATTTAAAGGATATAAAAGAATATTAAACGTTCATAAACAAGCTTTCCGTCACACAGTCACGATAAAATACAGTGCGAATATTATTTTTTGCAGTTTTGGAATAAATTTAGAAACATTCGTTTTATTGTGACGAATACGATCGTAGTTTTTTATTAATTTATTTATTTATTCCAATACTTTAATGTACTGAATTGATACATATGGCGGACTTATTGCTACGAGATCAATATCTCACAGCCAATCAGAACACCAGTCCAGCCCCGCTCGACGAGCGGCTGGGAATCGAACCCGAGTCCCCACAGTGCGCCTCGCAGTCGAAGGCCTTATGCCTTGTGATGAACCCAACACACCACGGTGTTTTTCTAAGCAGCCAAAAAATATGTCGATTTTTATGTATAATATTTCGAAATTAATAGAATAATAGGTATTCATTGTGCTTGATTAAATTTTTCTGAACCAAAAAAATCAATTTCATACTCGTATTTTATATATAGACGGTATATTTGTCTGTATTATATTAAGTTGAGATAGATAGAAATACAACTTGCTTATGTCGTAAACGTTTCTGTGTTATTTGTAATAAAAGAATCCAGAAAAAATTATTTCAGAGCATATTTAAACTTAATATGGTAAATGGAGAACTAAAGCCTCAAAGCATACTTACCAAGAACCTTGTCGGTACGCGAGAAGGTGATGGCCCATTTGTGATGTGCGCAAACCAGCTCCTTGCTAGTGACGTCACGCTCAACATCGCGCGTCACTGAACGCGTCACCACGAAAGTGAAGACGTGCGTGTCGGCGCGGTCGTGCAGGCGCGCCGCGCGGTACAACAGCGCCATCGTGCCGCACGGCACGGCACAGCACAACACAGCACAGCACGGTACGGCGCAACACAGCACAACACAATAGCGCTACAACATCACTATATTTCACTCGTTATAAGCGGACACATTGTGTTAAGTTTGAGATAAGGAGCGGAGATTTAAAGTTATGCGACCAGTACTTATTAGCTTCGTTTGATTTAGATATAACCTAAGGATACAATAAAAAAAGACATTTATATTGACGCTACCTATCAGTAAAAATGGCTTGCTTTTTATATGATGAACCTACATTTATAGAACTCATGTCCGTCATTGAAAAACGTTTAATTTTATACAAAATGCATCTCACTTTCCCTCAATGAATATATGTCTTCTTTCTGTAATTTTTTAAATGCCTATAGTGGTTTAGTTTTATGAACAGTTTAAGTGTTTTCATTTTGAAATAAATTACTTGGACATGATTTTCTTGAATACCCAAACTTTGGTATTTCGCTATTTTTTCAATATTCTTGAAGATATGATGTAGCATATTGTTTGTCATTACCAAAACTACGTAATGGATATCTCGATTTGAATTGATTATTAAGATGCCAGATGCTTATACCATGAAATATAAATATTATATGAAAAGAAATATTATGCAAAAAAGGTATCAAGTCTACAGTATATCGTATAGAATGAGAGAAGAAGAAATGCAATAGATTAAAGAACAAGCTATAAAAGCGAAAAATGTCTAAATAATACATAATTAGCGTAAAATAAGTTTCTCTGAAAAAGACCGTTTATTTTATTGACTTACGTCATTATTCAAAGTTTAAATTTGCAATTCAAATTTTATTTGTGTGAAAAATTTACTAAAAACTTGTTTAGTTAGAATTAATCACCGCTTAGAATAATAAAACTAGGCTTAATGTAATACAAGAAAATAAAACTAAAAGTAAAATAAGAGCGAAGATAGAAAATAAAATATTGAATTACTGGATGCATTTTTGAATTGACCAAATTTATTCATTGAAAATGAAAATAATGTTAATAGGATGTGAGGTGACGAAAAATTAATTAATAATGAAAATATTGAATTAAGGTTTTATTTATTAATATTTTTTGCATATTTTTATCATTTATGTTCAAACAATATGAAAAAAATATGAAGGAATCTATGAACCTACATTACAATATTCTGTGACTCAAAATTTAAAATTTTAAGTTCCCGTAAATAATATCCTATCATAATAAAATCCCAAAAATCTTTGTTAAAACTCTTATGTTCTCAAGTTGTATTTGAAAATTAAATTACGTATTATAGCTTAAATATTTTTCAGCTTTAATACAGAATTCTTTTTTTCAAAATATATCATCGGCATCCATATTTGTCGGCGATAATAATTAAAGCTCGCAATAATGTTATTGTTACATATACCTCAAAGAGAATAAGGAAAGATGAAAGACTTAATGATCCAGTTTAATAAGTTGATGGTGACCAATTTTAGGTTAACCACTTGTATTATGTATTGAACTTATTTTATCATTTAAATCTTGCTATCTTGCTATAATAATAAATAAATCAACAAAGAAAAAGTTCATATTTTCAACCCATTTATACCGTTGGAATAGTTTAATTTATTGTTATATTTTATATTCTAAATATTACACTTATTAAGTATATCCAATATTATATAATATTTTTTTATTACTAGAGTAATAAACAATTTATTATATGTTCAACCTTTCCATTATGCGTATTTCATACCTAATGATTTAAAAGAAATATAAGTAAATATTTGGTATTATTACAACATTCTATTATCTTAGTCAGTTAACTTTTATCTCAATTTCACGTCAACACGACATCGCGAAATCAATATATAAAATTTAACTGAATTAAATTTAGAGGCGTATAATTATTGAACAAAATGTAACGAATAATCATTTTGAATTTTGAAGACATCCATGTATATTTAAATTTACTTCAGTATTATAAAAAAATCGTCGAAACCTTTTCCCTACGCGCACCGCCTAAACAATTCCGCCAATATATTTCGACAGGCGAACACTTCACACGCAAAAGAAGCGATAGACAGCTACGACTATTGAGAATAATGGAGGCGTACCTAATAAAATATTCAATAAGCTAAGATGAATTATAAAAGAAGAAATATTGTAAAGGAAATGAATACAGCAACTTTGAAAACCACTTTTGGGAGAATTATACAACGATATTATTTTGATATAAAAATTTATAGGCATATCGAATTGTAAACTTATTACAATAAATTTATTTTTCTTACAGTGGAACCCGTCAGGAATTTTTATACCATACTGGATCTACAGCTGAGGTTTAATGAACACATATCCACAATAATTAAATATTGTTTTGTGCATATCAAATCGTTACTTAAGCTTCGTCCTGTCAAAAACAAACAATTGTATACACAAAATACAAAAAAGCATGCGCGAAGCATAAGCATGTTTCAGAATACCACGTCGACATAGATTTATGAAATTATTTGATTTAATTACTTTCCTGTTTTTCTTTCCTAATTTTGATTTTTTTTTGTTTCTTTTGTGTCAAGCCATAGATAATAACGTGTAAATAGTTTTAATTAATGCTCACACAAAACGTGTTTTGAGATATGTTATTGATGAGAGAAGTGCACGTACGTGTATTCATATACATACATTTCCGCATATATATATATATATATATATATATATATATATATATATATATATATATATATATATATAAATATGTTAGATCTCCAGCAGGCGAGCATTAAAGTTGGTTTGGAAATGAATCTAGACAAAACTAAAGTCATGACTAACTACCTCAAGATACCCATAACTGTAATTGATATACCAATTGAATATGTAGAAAAATACATCTACTTAAGGAAACAGATTTCCTTCAGCAAAGAAAGGAACACTGAAGAAATTGACCGGAGAGTAGCAATCACCTGGAAAAAATACTGGGCTCATAAAGACATATTCAAGTCGCACCTACCACTGCCTACCAAGAAGACAGTTATGGACTCGGAGATTCTACCGTGTCTCACCTACGGCTGCCAAACCTGGACGTTTGACCTTAAGACTAGTAGCAAAATCCAGACCACTCAGAGAAGAATGGAGAGAAGCTACTTAGGTATCAAATTAAAAGTTAAAATAAAAAATAAAACTATCCGCAAAAAAACGGGTACAACAGATGCACTCACCTACTCTCTTTAAAGAAAATGGAGATGGGCGGGTCACGTGGCGAGGTACGCTGATAATAGGTGGACACAAAAAATCATCCAATGGACGGGACCACAAGGTACCAGAGCGAGAGGCAGACCCAATGCCAGATGGGCTGACGGGATCGTGGCTACAGCAAGTTGCGAGTGGTTCCAAATACCCAAAGATAGAGACGAATGGCAAGCTTTAGAGGAGGCTTTTTTTACCCTAAGGGGGTCCATATAAATTTAATAAATAATATGAAAATTGTATATAATAATTGTCAATGTAAATTATCATGAGCATTAATTAATTTTACTATTCTATTTTAATTTTTTATACAATGTATACAAATGTCATCCTTTTTAATTAATGTTGTTATTTATTATTCATTTTTTTTTATTGCATGTTGCATGTATGTAACTTTTTGTATGGAATTTAATATAAAGCTTTATTATTATATATATATATATATATATATATATATATATATATATATATATATATATATAAACAGGTACTTGCTGTAAATTGGCTGTCAGTAATGCTTACGTGCCAAGCTAGTTACCCGTTAATGCATTAATGCATCACGTTTTGAATTAATTCGTTCTTTCTGGAATTGTTTTAAAAAAACCGAATATGTCCCTTTTATTTTTATGTTTTATACGAAAATACATTATTATTATTACTAGCTGGGGTACCCGGCTTCGTTTAGGGAGTTGATACGATATTGCGTATTAGTTAGAATAAAAGGATAAACTTTAAAATATAAGTGGTAAAAAAACTATTTACAATACTTGTTCACAAACAACATTTTTCATTTTATTATCCAGGGTATATAAGTACAAAATTTCGAATTTCCTACTCGAGAGCAAGCTACGTATAGTATGACCGTGAGAAAAGCAGGATTCTTTGAGGTTGTTGCCGCAATGTTTTAAAGTTTGTTCTGGCACTTTGTTAATTGTAAAACTATGGCTAATTTGATTGGAAATTGCAGTCTTTTAAATTAAAATGGCAATTCACTAGAGATAAATGGTATAACGGATCTTACTTTATATACCCGTACTAATGGGTAGGCTCACCCATACAAAAAAGGCTTCGAATGGTCCACAATGTTCCATAACATTCAAGAGTATTCTGGGATATTCCACAATGATCTGAGATGTTCCAGACTATTCCCAAACATCCCACAACATTCCAGAATGTTTTGAAATGTTTTGAAACGCTCTCGAATAATCTCGAATATTCTGGAATGTTCCAGAAATGTCTAGAGGGCGAAACTTCCCGTAGCCTTCCAGTAGCAGTTCCATATTATTATTTTAAAAGAATAAATTAGATACTTCAGTAGCATTCATCTGCATCCAGCAACCGGCAACCTGCGTTCTTCTTTATCGTTACGCCCAAGTATCGATCCATCACAATAATAGTTAAATATTCGAAGCAAACACATTTAATGAAAATGATGACTTAAAGCAAAACTATATATGATAAACTGAATCAAATTAACCTGACTGCGTAAAAATCGTTTAAATCAATTGAAATTTGCATTCACGTGACTCAAAATTAATTTTACGGTATTTGTGTATATAAGTCTTTACCACAATAAAAAAAAACAATTCAGTATTACGTTTTAGAAATAATTTTAATGATGAAAAAATAAAGGAAATAAGAAATGAATAGGATATTATTCACTAATTATCATAAAAAAAACTCCACCAACAAAATGCTCACATATACCTCACATATTTATATCAAAATTATCCATTAGTGATATCAATCATCAAAGGTGTGTTTATTAAATATGCTGAATAAAGTTAAAAGAAAATCTACGAAATGCGACATAATATATACTAATAATAAAATTGTGATAAAATGAATTTTATACATGGACAATATTTTAAAAAGGGATTGATTTGGCATAAAGAATAATAACAGAAGCCAGAAATACTGATTTTGAAGTTTTATCTGTCAGTCAGTATATTAATTTGTTCGTCAACCAGGCAAAATCTACTGGACGGATTTTTATAGAATTTCGTGTGGTAATAGTTTATAGCTAAGAGCAACATATGCGAGAAATTGTAATAAGAGAGAAACAATTGTAATAACCTATCTTATTCTGAATTTCACGCGAGTGAAGCCGTGGGGTACAGCTAATTATATATAGAGGGATACAATGCTATTCCATCGTTTGCCCGAGCATGATTTAAATTTTACTTATTGTTTTCAGATTACCTTTTCATGAAATCATGGATGTGTAATCCACATAAAGACGTAATATGATGTATAAACTTCTAATATTAATTAATATTGCTATAAAATATTAACTGCATATCTTACACGATAGATGGCCCATTCAATTAATTAAACCACGTTTATCGCAACGCGTTTTAATGAATATTCGATTTGTAAAATAATTTGGATTTATCACCTATAAGGTTTGTAAAAAAAAAATAGAGCGATACGAACTGGAAAAAATTATTTTTTCATTGAAAAAAAATATTATAGTAAATTTCAAAATAAATGAATATATGAAATGATAATGAATGAACATGCAGACAATGATAAATCTGTTTACATCGATTAATCCAGTGGCCTAACAGAAAATGTCATAAACGTTATATTTTGAAATAATTGGGGAACAATTGACTGATTGCTGAAAATAAACCGATGGAAGCTAAAATATTCAACAACAAAAACAGAAATACATTGTTTAAACACATAAACTTACTTCAGACTTTTGACTATTCCAAAAGCAAGATTAAATTTCTGCTCACCAAAAGTCAGGACTGGATTATTCGTTAAGAAAAGTTTAATAATTTCTTAAACATGATTTTCTTGTTTCTCTGTTTTCTTAAATAACAATAATAAATTAATAATCATTAGCAAGAAAGCTGAGTACTCGAAATTTAATAATTTGAAAACTTAAAAATTATTTCGATCATAATATTCACAATAGTGACTCGGTAATCAGTCTTTTAAGATGGGTGATCTTAAGTAAATTACAAAGCAAAATGAAAAAATTGTAATATAAATATTTACGTTGCTTCGCGGCAAAATAATATGTATATTTTCTTACGCATTACTCAATAATGTATCAATTTAAAATTGTATAACGTAACTTTAACACAATTTCAGCATGGAATGACACAGCGACACGAATCTACTATGAATAGAGCATGAGATGGACAGTTTAATGATACACTAGGGTTTAAAGAGAACTTACAAAAAGGACGTCACCGCAACAATATTATGCACGTTCGCACGTAAGTGCATGCATATACATATGCACGGTCGCGCGCACATACATTCGCAAAAATAGATGTTTTAAAAGTGGTGACATTAAATAAACCTAATAAATACTAGTAGAAGTGGCACGACGAGGTTCCCATACGCAGTTTGTTACATATACGCAATGTTCACAACTTTTCACACAATTAATATAAATAGATATAAATGTTTTGATAATTTATTCTAGATCATTTTCAAGAGAATATAGTTTTATTTCTGTATACTTCCGTGATACTACCGTGACAAAGCAATCAATAACAATCCCTAACCGAGGTACAGACATAAGAATCTACATGCGCAACGAGGCAATCAGATAATAATACTTAATTTATATTGTACGTCTTCATCTTGTAGGTAATACTCATTACATATCGTTATTAATAATAAGCATTACAATACTAGCGGATTAGTTGTATAATATATAAGCAGGAAATGCACTCGTAAATACATCAACACTGGTTACATTAATTTTCGTTCAGTTCTTCTCCCCTTTTTATACGAGTCTTTATAAGTGCGGCGAACATCCCGCATGGGCCAATAAACACGTCGGCTAGTGCAAGATGTGAATATAACATTATTTCGATAAATTAAGGAAAGAAGAAGTCTTTATACGTAATAACATAAAAAAGTATGTCGTTTTCTCTTACTGGGCTGGCCTGCTTTATTCGGTTAGAAGCATGTTTTTGGCCTGACTCACCTCAATTATGTGTGTGATACGTAAAACGATTTAAGTAAATATCAATATTTTTTTATTTTATATTTTATTTACATTATATTATATTAATTATTCAAACATATATTTTTACAAGCGGTAGTCTTCGTACCACACTTCTATTGTCAGAGTAGTTCAATGCCTTTAATAATAGACATTTCTGCTTCTGAGAAATTTCATTTCGTTGAAACTTTAACACCTGAATTAATAGGCAAAGCTCTCGTGAAAAAATGTATCTAATTCAAATACAGTAAATTAAATGAGAGTAACTGACTGAATGGTAAATGCTTATCAAACGTGTGGACTAGAAGAAAGGAAACTAAGAAAATTGTTCGTATTTTTCTTATCCATTAAAAAAAATATACTACGCAAGACGACATATCTGGAAACACACTAGTGAGCGAGATTTTGAAAACTCATAGTGAGTAAAAAACATAAGTAAAATCTTAATTTAATCAATGCTTAGGTTCTAATAATACTCATCTAGCTCGCTTAGAGAAAGCGTAAATTGGTGTCAGATTGAAGTTGACGAAACCAATTTGGGCCGTAGCAAATTATGGGTAACTTTATGTAACAAATAATATAATAAGTAGAAATGTTATATAATACTCAATGTGTGACTAATAAAAAAGAACAAAGTTTCATCACATTAGCCATCTAAAAGCCAAAAATCGTAATATCATAATGTAAAGATTAAAGTATTTTCCATTCACTCTTTCAGACCGTATAAAATAAGCATCGTCTCAGTGCGACAAAATATGCCAATTTCTTATACGTATACATGTATGTATTTCCTAGGGGTTGTTTATGATTTGCATGCTGTACAATACGAGAAGGGACTTACAAAATAGCTGCATTCAATTTACGTTGAGATAATGGGAATCCTAGATAATGTGGTCAAGGAAAGTCGCTTCTTCCGCTCCTCCTGACACATGCAAACTTACACTAAAACGATTTTTAATTCACCGATTTTTTTGCAAATAAATATTCAGTAACTCTTTGTCTATAACTAAAACATTTCAATTACATAAACTACAATATTGCAGCTTTGGAGAAAAGTTACAGTATTTTTTTCTGAACGCTTAACAATAACTTATTTCTGAAACCGCATATTATTTCAGGAGAATTATATCCATACGCGAACGTTCGCTGTATACTATATAAGTAGCTATTAGGTCGGTAATTACTAATCTCACACTTAATAATGGTTCGTAACCAAATGAAAGATTACACAAAGCTATAAAACTTGTATGATTACGAGCGGTGTATGTGTTGTATGTGTTATTAAGAAAAAATTGCCAACATAGTAGTAAAATCTATGAATCTGGGTCACTTTTATAATTCTGTTTATCTCGTTATTACCTCTTTAAAATGTAAGTAAATAAAAAAATATAGAAAGACACTCAATAACCATAAAGAGAATGTAATTTAGTTTTTACTTATATTAGTGTAATAAACACTAATAAATTACTTTTTGAAACTATAAAACAAAAATCTTAATGTTATAAATGTAAAAATATAATTATAACTTGTAGTATGGACTGACTTTAAATAGTTTTTATTTCCAAAAAATACAATAGCGGCGCTGCTACTTAAATTGACAAATAATTTGCTTAAATTGACAAATATTACTTGAAGTAAAATTATAATGTTTTTATTTTTACTTAAATCTGGAGATAAATTTATTTTAAGCAGATTAAGTCGTGAGCAAAGTATATATATATATATATATATATATATATATATATATATATATATATATATATATATATATATACATATTTAATACTTCTGAATATTAAAGAATTATATTTACTAGCACAACTTCCGTCTTCCACATATTTTATATTTATTTGAATTCATTCCTACTCGTAACGAACAAAATTCACATACCTTCAAAATCAATACAGAAACATATTAACAAAGTTGTACAACGGTTGCTCGTTAAGCTATAGAGGAATATAAGTGCAATTGCAAAAATTTCGGAAAGATGTAATCGCATCAAACGAGTAAACTCAAGCACGGAGTTCTAATTGAAACTTTTGACATCCTTACCCGGAATCGTGCTGGAAAATTAACTTGGTAAAACTTTACTTAACTAGTTTTTCTTTCTTATAACTAAAACATTTCAATTACAAAAACATACATACACATTTCAATTACCTAAACAAAATAGCTCGTTTAACCATCGTTCGATCTTAGTAAATCCGTCTAATACTGTACATTCAAGAGTGAATTTTATTTGTTAGCAACAGTTCCGATATCATTTTAACTCAAATTTTAATTTTGGAGAATCAGAAATTCATAGAGTTTTTTTATGTTTGTTTTATGTTTGAGAGTTCACACATTTTGGGAGATCACTATTCAGCTTCCGTTACTGTTAATGTTATAAGTGTGTTTTTGTTTTTAACTTCAATAGTTCGTTAATTAATAAAAACAAACTTTCAGCGAAAGTTGCCTGCTAATAAAAGACAAAAACATAACTGTTTGGCAAGCATGGTGATTTTTAGCAAACACAATGAAAAAATATCTTATGGGTATATAAAATATTGCATTAGTAGTGTTAAATGTGATTGATTTAATTGTTAATAAATTAATTAAAAAGTGAATGGATGCACCTATGAAAGTATATAATTAATTTAAATTTCTAAGAATTAATAAGCTTACCATACCTTTTTAGAACAATGCATGTCGTTTACTCAATGTTAATTACTTTATTTACAAAGTAATTTTAGTAATTTAATCTGAATTTTAAGGCAATATACGAGTTTTAAATACAAAGTAATATTCACACATCAATCGGATAATGCTTCTTATAATATAAGAACAATAATTTATAAATATTTCCATCCGCATAAATTCTTAAAATACATATTATCACAGGAAGTAAGCACAGTTGATAATGTATAAAACTGGTCAATGGATGTACTGACTAGCTCTTTATTTACCGTGAGTAAAATCTATTTCATATGCGTGTTTCTGTTGACTAGGTTCTTATTTACCATTATGACATATATATTTTGGATAAATTAACGTGAATAAACATTTTTCCTGAAGTCGTTTTGTTCAACGATTTTCAATAAATTTCTATAATAGATTTTAAATCATTTACATGAAAACAAATACAGATATCTTTAGTTTCTTAAAAATAAATGAATTTAAATTCCTCTTTTCTGTTTTTATAGTTCGTAAAGATTAAAAAAATTCCTTCCATATTGTATACAAAGTAAATCAGATATACTTTAGTTCTACATAAATTAAGTAAATAGTTCAATATTTTTGCAGAAAATAGTATATTCTAATTAATTACAATTTTATATATTTCATTCAAATGTTGAGTCAGTCGAGAAGTAGAGATAAGCTGAAAATTTAAAAAGTTGTGGTAAACCATAAATAACTTAATGAATATGGATATTTTCTCTCTTCACTATAGTAAAATAAAATGAAAGGTTTTACATAAACTTTAGTCCACTTTGAGGGAAACGGGAAATTCATTAATATTTATTGAGTAAAAAGTCTAACTTTCATTTCGGCCCGAACATTTTTTCCGGTATTTACAATTTATGGTCACGAAAATAAATCGACTGAAAAATTCTGCTGAAAATTGAAACATTCGACAGAATAGCACCGTAGATGAAATTTTGTACTCAACAACTTTATACTTATGAAATATAAATTAAACTTCACACCGTGTGAAAAATATACGATTTGGATATTTTATAACTATGTAAAATTGAGTATAAAATATATTTTCAGTAAAATATTTGATAATGAAAAGGAGATATATTTATATTAATAAGACGATCACAATATGCAATTGGAAGGTTTATGTGTGTGTGTGTGTGTATATATATATATACATACCATTAAATTCAGAATTTGAAAG